>JAVYIG010003385.1:0-198640 GCA_035222895.1 Strongylocentrotus droebachiensis | reverse complement strand
ATATAGATGATGAAGACACTCCATATCTCGTAAAATTACCAATTCCTGCCGCCGATGTAACTCTTGGAGATTTCAAGAATGTCCTCAATCGGCCGAACTACAAATTCTTCTTCAAATCGATGGACGATGATTTTGGGTGAGTTATTTTGGAAATTCGAGCGATCCCTAGCCTGAATGAAGCCAAAATATGATTCTATGTATATTAATCTAGGAGCATGTGCACTTAGATATGTTTTTTTGTGTGGATTTCTGTGGAGACACAAGAGATTTTACGGCGATTATCAATGGAGATTATGTGAATGCATACGGACGTGAAGCCATCACCGTCCCCGCATCACCGGCTAGCCTTTGGCGGGGTGACTTCATGTGTGTGCAGACTTCTCCCTTCAACACAAGAGATGAGCTTGGTGATTCTGCACTGCAGTGCAGATTGGCTTATCATCCTGCCTCCCCTGGCCAAAATATTTTGTCAGCAACGTTGATGAATGTCAAATTCCAGAAATGATGATACACATGATCATTCATTGTCATCATTTGAAATCCAAGTAATCCAATTAATAAATGAAATAGTGTGAATGTGAATAAATAATATTTGAAGCAGGGCCGCCGAATCATTCCCAAATCGAAAAAGTACATTTACATGTTATGTATATGTTATGTATGTAACAGCAATGACATATCAATTGTAAACTCCATGCATCAATTTATGACATATTTTATAAGTTTAATTTTATTTATTTATTTATTTATTTATTTATTTATTCCGTTTTATTTAAACAGGGTAGCCCCGTCAGTAATCAAGTACTGTTTTCCAGTTCATTTATTTAAAATAGTAGGCCTACTTTTTTGTGGTGTGCAAAGAAATGTGCAATGAATTATATAAATCAAGACAAAAAGAAGTGAAATGAAAAAAGATCTTCATGGATCAAGTGTACAATTTAGGTCTAGGTGTAAAAGTGATTTGGAGAAGAGCGGGAGATATCCCACTCTTAAATAATCGCAAATAAATCCTTTAAAAACTTTCCATTGGGAAAGGAACTTTGTAAAGAAAAGTGCAAGTACATGTAGACCCTACTTGAGGAAGGACAGTGAATACTGAATAGTGGGCCTACACTGTAGTGGAAAGTATGTTTATAAAATATTATTCTATGTGTACAACTTACTTGTTGTCTTTTGTAATCATAAGCAGCATGATATTTTTTTTATTTTATAAGAAAATGCAGACGAGAATATGATGACTAAAATAGAGGATGTTGCAAGAATCAATGTACATGTATTATCCACTAGACAGTAACCTTGAATGTCGAGTCATTTGAAAGGTGGTATCGTGACTATTGTCCATTTTAGTAATTAGTACAGTGTACATTGTAGATTGGCCCTCACAAAATGTTTTTTGATCCAGTACTGACATGTATGTACATGTTTACATGTAAATTGCCTGTTCCATGTCTCCTACATGTAGATGCATTCTCCTGAGGGAGACAAGTTGCTCTCTAAATCTAATTTAATTAGCTAAGCATTTTCCTGTATGATTTTTGTACCAATATGTAGAACAACATGTATTAATTATACTCTTGGTTATGAGGAGACACACTCCTTTGTATTCTTACAATATTCTTCATGTGCAAAAACAAAAAATTGTATTCATTTTTAAATTCATATACAGTAGGCTCTCCTCTATGGCTTGCAATTTATGCTCCAATACTCAAAGTTGCACCACAGGTACATGTATGGACCTTTAATAGTTTCCTGAAAATTCAAGGGGTCATCTCTTGAAAATATTAGTAATGGGCCATTTTGTAGAAAGTTGTTAGCCCTTGGAGTCTTGGACCCTCATATGTTGAGCCCTTTTACCAGCATCTCCATGACCTACAATACATATATATTTAAATAATGTACAGTATGAACTAGATTTATAGAATGCAGAAATGTGCAAGACTGTGTGACCTAGAGAGCAGAAGTGTCATTCAGACTCACAGTAATATTACACTGTACTTGTACGTGTATGTGACAGACAGACACTTTATGAATGGTAGACCTACTGGTACTAGATGCACTTTAAATGACCTTCAATGTGTAAGCTACCGGTACATGTACATTGTAAGTACCTACATGTACAAATGTAATGTGCATCTAGGAAAGTCCAAGCTATTTGCCCTATTTTTTACCAGCCATATCTAAAACATGTACATTGTGTTCATGTACAGTACATGTTCATGTATTAGTATATTCGTAGATCAGTGCATTCCATGTGTACATACATGTACATGTACATGTACAGGACCACACTTTCATGGCACTTGTTTTTGTAGTACATGTACATGTATGTACCATTGATTGAACTACATGTATGAAAATATTTCTGTGTATAGTGCATACATGTGACTTTTAGCCAGACTGGGCCAATTTCTAATCATTTTGATGATTTTAAAACCTCACAGCCAGTACCTAGTACGAACATTTATGTGCCACGTGATCAATCTTTTCCGATGGCAGGACCAGAACTTGACTTCATCTTTAAGTTTAAATTCAGAACTCCACAATATTTGTTAAAATGTTAAGGTAGAGGGCGCCAGATGACCAAAAACCTTGAACTTGCCATTTTAAAGGTTTACATGTACATGTACATCGCAGGAGGCGCAATGGCTTATAAGTTGTAGAGCAGTGGTCTTGTAACTGGTACACGTAGGTCCCTGGTTTGATGCACCAGTGCCCATTGGTAAGGCATTAATCCTCATTACCAAGTCCCTCAGAGAGGATAAAGCCAATAAGCCATCAGTCCCCTGGTTGGTTACTTACTGTACAAGCATACACATGCTTTCTTAGCATACAAAACAAACAAAAAAATTAATCCATTCAAAATCAATTGGGCTTTAAAAAAATTAATCCATTCCAAATAAATTAGGTTTTAAAAATTAATCCATTAAAAATCAATTAGGCTTTACAAAAATTTAATCCATTCAAAATCAATTAGGCTTTAAGAAACTTACCTGTAATGCAGGTTTTTTTAAAAGCCTAATTGATTTTAAATGGATTAATTGCACCCTAACGTGGAGGAAATGGTCATTTGTCTGGGTTGATGCTGGATTCAGACACACTTGACCCTTGTTTGACCTGACGATGATGATGAGTCATGGATACAAAGTCACTAGTACACTGTGCAAATGGATGAGATCTCTCTGATTCATGGTGAAAAGAGATGAATTTATTACCATCATACACAATTCATCTTCTCTGTTGAGTAGTTGAGTATTGGAGCTTATCAGTCTCCGCTGTTGAGTTAAACATGTACATGCACATGTACCGGTATATTCAATTCAAGATTCAAGATAATTTGTTGTCTGATATAAGAATACAGAAATTCATCCTCCACTGGCGAGTGAGATACAGGGTTGTACTCATACAATATACAAGCAACATAAACAATATATAAATTAGAGGATACATTCGAGGATACATGTAAATATACACTGTACATGTACATGTATGTACTGTACCTGCACCTGATGTTGAAGATTGTCTCTATTTTAACTGTACACTGTATGTCAAGTCTGTACATTGTATTTCTTTTTGTGTTTGTACTTGTATTCTTTATAATTACAATTTATATGTACACTGTGTATTTCTCTTGGTTTATCTGCAAATATAAAAGTATTTTTTTACTTTGATAAATGATTTTCGTAAATTTGGTGATTCTAATCTGAAGAGTTCTAGTTTAATGGTGTTCATTTTGTGAAGAGGTCAAGTAACATGAGCTAATACATGTACGGTATGTACGGTATGTACAGTGTACAAATGTAAAAGCATGCAAGTGTTAGTGTTATCATAAAAATAATATACATTTATGACAATTATATTTTGTTAATTGTTGTACTTGTAAGCATGCCATTCATAATGGTGGTCATGAATTGATTATTGTATTTAACAATTTTTCCTTTCTCTCTCTCTCTCTCTCTCTCTCCTCCACAGAGTTGTAAAAGAAGAAATAGTTGATGATGACACCAAATTACCTTGTTTTAATGGCCGTGTTGTGTCATGGGTGAGTATCTGTTTGACAATTTTATGTACTCAAGTAGCCTAAATCGAGAGACCCCCTTGTTATTTTAATTTACCCCCCCCCCCCTAGCAACACATCGTTTTCTTCATCACTTGGTCAAATAGTAAATTAGTACCAAAGTTCTTTTTTGTTTTCACAGTTCTTTTTGATATGTTAATCTAAAAGAGAGATTTGATTACAGTGTGTTTATCATTCATATTTATAATTTGTTTTTCACCAGAGCTCTTAAATATTTTTCCAGAGCTGAAGTGCCAATTATTTCATTTTTTCACTGTCCCAAAAAGAGATCAATCACACACCTCTCGGTGATAAAAATAAATAAATTTGATGTACCGGTACCAGGGCTCAAATTAATATTTTGTCTACGGGGGCTCTTCCCCCCCAAAAAGAGCCCCCGTGAGCCTTCTCACGGGGGCTCTTTTAGTGCTGAAGGGGGCTCTTATTTTAATATAATTTTCCATTGAATAGTTTCCCATGAAACTCCTCAATTCCTTGTTTTTTATCATTATCATTTATCGTCCACGAGCCGCGTTGCTATTTTGAACCCCCGTAAGACAGTGATGTTTTTCTGACATCTACTAACATGCGGAGCATCGTTCACGTGCCGCGAAGCGGCGAGGCGATGTTTTGGTGCTATTTTGAACCCCCGTAAGTGATGCTTTCCTGGCATCTACTGACATCTATACTGTGTAGCTCTGGACACATGATGGCATTTTTCTATGCACATCACATTTTCACTTGGCAGCCCAAGGGGGAGGAGGGGGGGGGGGGGGGGGGGAGGGGGTAGGAGGGTTAAACCCCCTAAACCGCCTAGATCCACCCCTGCAACATCTTTGGTCTTGTTCTTCTTCTCGATATTGATTTACTGGTCGAGGTACATAATTTGCTGGTCTTTTAGAATCACCAGATTTCAGAGGATTCACACTTTTCATAACGAAAAACTTCTGCATATTTCAGTCTTTGCGTGATTGTCTCCAGCTCCAGCAGATATTGGGAGTCAGCGTGCAAACCTGTACTACCGGCGCAGTATATAGCCACTGCTGACGGCCGCACATATATAGTGCGAGCTTCCTTTTTTTTTGTATATCGGTAATACTCATAGAGATGGGAGAGATAGCGCCATCTAAGTTCCATTTCATTGGTTTAAGGTTTGAAAATTGATAATCAATATTGTGTTAAAGTTATATCAGAAAAGATAATCTTTATTAAGGTTTGAAAATTGATAATCAATATTGTGTTAAAGTTATATCAGAAAAGATAATCTTTATTTTATAATTTCACGGGGGCGATTTTTAATTTTGCAATCGCCCCCGTGAGCAACCTGACGGGGGCGATTATGGAGCTCACGGGGGCGAATCGCCCACCGCCCCCGTGTATTTTGAGCGTTGACCGGTACCAGGAAAGTGAGGAAACATTTGATAATTTGCACCCCAAAGAATCAAAGAAGTGCAATTCTGAGGAATACAAGTTGAAATATAGTTGTGTAGGGCAGTTTGTGTGGAACATCACTAACAGCTAATGTACATGTACAGTGTACATTTGCATGGTGTTATGTACAGGTGTACCTACACCAACTTTTATTGAATGAAAGGTCAAAAGGTTAATGATATGATACAAGTGAGGCATAAAAATGTTCATTTTCCAAAGGGCTTCATTTGGATTACACATGAATGTTGGTTACACTTGAACTCTTTACCGTTTACCTGCACACATGTTCATGCATGAGCCAAAGTCGTCACCACTAGGACTGTTTTCATCAGCTCGAGATTACCAAATAGCCTGCTATTTCTGATTTGGGAAATACTCCAGAAGTTACAAATCACGTTTTCATCAGCTCGAGATTCAACCTCGAAACTTGAAACTTGACCTTAAGAAATTAGCTTGAGATATTTTGCTCAGCGTTCGCTCATAGTGCGAGTCTTCGGGCTGGTGAAGCACACCGGACAAATAGCGGGATATTTTGCAAACCATCCCGACCAAGTATCCCGCTAATTGCAACATCAGGCTGATAAAGACGCGAACTAACTGGATAATTTGCGATCTGGACAGTTGAAAACTTGAAATAGCGGGATATTTGGCAATCTCGAGCTGATGAAGGCAAGCCTACTGAGAAGGAGTTGGCTTCTTGACGTCATTCGACTCACAAATCCAGATGACTGAATCTGAAGAAAGTAATTTGCTAAATTACCGACTAGTCATTCCCAATTGCACAACAGAATTCAGCAGTCAAAATTGCCATTCAAAACACTCGCCTCCACCACTCTGAGTGCATTTTAATGAGGTACGGGGTGGCAGAAGGCACGTCAGAATCAAATTGATGCCAAGTTGGTGGCTTTCAGACTTCCAGAAATTGATTTTCCATCGTCCGTGGAAAGAAATGATCAAGTTATTAGGGGCCTTTGAGTGTCTGACTGTGACAAGAAAGCAAAGTATTAATTGGCGTGCCTGAGAGTCAAATTGATAAGGATTATTCCTCCTTAAGTTTTATCGAATTGGAAGGGATAGCTTCGATTGCACTTTGGTTTGCATTTTCGTGTAAGAGAATTGTTTACATGGACATGTACATGTACATGTAGATTCATATTGATAGCAAATTTGTTTACCCCATCTCTAATTTTCAATTTTTTTATATTTTTTACATGATTAAATGTACATCTTATAGGAATGGAATGGCTACTACTGTCACTAAGAAATTAAATTAATACAATTACATGTAGATGTACATGAACACCTAACAAAAATAAACAAACACAACAACAAAAAACATACACACAAACACAAACACACATATCACTTTTAAAAACACCTTGTGATAAAGTTTTAATTCTGATATTATAGTTCTACTCTTTAAAAAACACACACCAGAAAACAAACAAGAAACGTGCATTCATTCATTCATAATGGTTAATTAGATAAAAACTTCAATGGCAGCCGTTCAAGGCTGAATCGATGATGGTTTCCTAATAAATAGATAGAACTACTTGTATCTTGTTTAGACTTTAGTCTTGTCTTGGGTAAGTAAAACGCGCTAATTTGTGGTTATTGATCCAAAATCAATCGTGAAGCGAAGTGAAAAAATATATAGCGAGATGATTGCTGTTACTAAAGTGTTTGTGATTTTGATTACATGCCTACTTGAGCCGAATCCATTATTATTAAGCCAGGCAACGGCCTGACATTTCTCCAACGAATGATTCCATCCTTAGGTGATGAAAAGCATTCAGACGGCGATGGCGGCATTCTCTTTGCGTGCCCAAATAGGGAAGAAAAAAAAATGGCCCCCACGGCGCGGCGAGAGTGACCAGCGGTGTTTAGAAAGCGGCAGCATTGGTGATTGAACGCAGGGTTGCCTCGGGGGCTAAGTTTGAAGTCCCAATTGAGCCGTAATTGCAGGGCATACAAATCACGATGGAAAACATTTTCGTCATTAAGCTTTTTTCAATATTGCTTGCATGTTGTAGCAAACAATTTATCCCTTGCCTACTTTTACATGAGGTGTTTGCTATTGCTACTGTACATGTACCATGGACCATCGTAGTAGGTCCATGCATGTTAAAGTTTCCTTACATTGGTGACTACAGCTAGTGTACAAATGTACGTGCAAGTACAAGTTTTATTGCCTGTTGGGTGATGATGTATTTTGCAGATTTTATTGTAAGATTATTATTATGGGCCATAATCTCCATTTATAAGATGACTAACCTAACACTTATATTCAATGTCAATTCCTAAAGAAGATAAATACATGTAGATGCATATACTGTACACTGTACATGTACATGTAATAAGCAGGAAGGATGTTTAGTATCAAGCTCCCCCTCCCCCCCCCCCCCAACAAAAAAAGGATGAATGAACAACAAAGAAAAGAATCCACCATTGTGCACCTGTAATCATTATTGTAATGAGGCTCCATTCTTTTTGGTCAGCCCCAACAATGAAAGGGCTTAGTGGGACTGTTGATCGAGGGATTTAGTGGGCTGCTAATGAGAAGTCTTTAAAAGGTAACAAAAGGGGAGGGAGGGGGAGAGATGATAGGAAGGGGTGCTTCTTCTTTGTATTGTATGTACTATGTACTATGTACATGTACATGTACATGTACATGTAATATACATGTAATGTACAGGCCTATATAAATTTACAGTGTACAGTACATGTAGTCTGTGTACAAAAATGTGCGTGATGGTATTTGTGAAATGTTTATCATGCAATGTGTTCAGTTGTACCTTCCTCATGGCATGAATACATATGGTGACACTCCTCTCCCCCACCTAAATAGCAACAACAAAGACAAAGAAACAACTGATAAAAGCATGTTTACATTAAAAATACATATTTGTACCATTCTCAAATAGACATCTTAGTTCCCGGAGCCATGATATGTTTAGAATATGACAGAGAAGTTCAGCAAGGGAAACTTTTCGTTTGGTACTGGTACAGTGTATATTAGAATTATTATAAACAAGAGACACTTTCTTCCGCCCCCCATCCCCCCCCCCCCCCCTATGCACCCATTTCATAAAATAATTACACATACAGTAATAAATAGCAATCTGTTGTCATTAATGATGCACATACATGTACATGTACAGACTATGAAAATCTGAAGAAATGTATAGCCATATACATGTACATAATATATGTATCTGGTCATACAGTATTTACAATTACTATCCTTGCCTTGCAATATTGCATGTTTTATTAAACGCACAAAACAATCAATCACATGTCCATATCTTTTATACCATGTCTATCCATATTTTATTTTCCAGCTGGTGCCAGCAGAGGGCAGCACCAACGGGTCAGACACAGCATCGGTCACAACAGACACGAGAGGAGACCAGCAGCTCCCACCCGAGAGGACAGGTGGTATAGGAGACTCTAGACCACCTTCATTTCAGTAAGTCTTAACCTGGACCAGGACCCAGTCCTCATCTTCGGGTCGGGTCCCCATTCTAACTCACTTCCTGGTCCAGTCTATGCTAGACCGGTCTACCTATTAAAGAAGTGTACCTCGACCGGTCCAGAAGACCACATCTGGTATATGGTCTTCTGGGTCGGTTTGCTTCCTACAATGTAGACCGCTCTTAGACCCCGTTCTCACTCACTTCCTGGGAGGTGTTTCACAAAGATCCTAAGTCTAAAATACTTTTGAATATATTTTATTTTAAGGTAGGCTTGAGTCGGTACGGTCGATCACACCGGGACCCGACCGTTGCCGTCGGGTCCCGGTTTCGTTTTTTGAGAACCGACGCTCCGAAAAAAATAATGAAATATGTAAGAAATTGCAGTTTTTCACACCACTAAAATCATTACACCTTGAAACTGAAGTATTTAATTGTTACCAATCATAAGCTAGCTCATCCTGAATCAATCCGAACTGCTGATATAAATATGGGTTGCAAATTAAAGCAGTTCGCCCCATGGGGTTGTTGTTGCCAGCTGCTAGCTAGCTACTGTACTGGCCGGGTCTCTCGGCAGGATTAATAAATCAGGTTGAAAGAAACATTAATGTTTGAATAATAAAACGGCTTTCTAAAAAGTACTTCTTTACAACATACCGATCGAATAATTTTTAAAAGACAAAATGGATATTATTTCTTTGATTTTGAACACCGCCTGCTTCTTTTAAAAGCTGAAAATTACTTGGTAATCACAAGAAGTTTCGATACGAATAGCTGTTGCAAGGCAAGTTCAGACTAGTCTCGGAAAAATGCGCAGTGCTCCTCGTAGTTAGCTGTAATCCGTGCCAGAACGAACCCAAACAAAGACGTGATCGTAACGAGAAAAAATCATTAAAAACTACGAGAGCACAATTGGAAAGACAACTACTCAAAATTATCGTAAGCAGATACATAACTTGGAGGAATAATACAATAGTTGTCCAAGAAAAGCCACAGAAATAGTGATATTTAAGGAGTTACTATAGGTACAATCATCGGAATGGGCCTGCTGATATGTCCGAATTACACGTTATTTGGTTTCTAGCCTCGTGTTTTAACACGAGGCTAGAAACCAAATAACGCCCTCTACGGTAAAAAGCAGTATAACAAAGGATTTGAGTATTTGCAGCAAGCCCCTTGCGATAAAAATGTACCCAGTTACTCCTCGATTATCACAATTTCTTTGGCATTTCTTGGGCGATTATTGAATTCTTTGTCCAAGTTATTTATCTGATTATCGTAATTTTGAGCAGTAGTTGTCTTTCCAATTGTGCTCTCGTAGTTTTTAATGATTTTTTTCTCGTTACGATCACGTCTTTGTTTGGGTTCGTTCTGGCACGCATTACAGCTAACAATTAGGAGCACTGCGCATTTTTCCGAGACTAGTCTGAACTTGCCTTGCAACAGCTATCCGTATCGAAACTTCTTGTGATTACCAAGTAATTTTCAGCTTTTAAAAGAAGCATGCGGTGTTCAAAATCAAAGAAAAAATATCTATTTTGTTTTTAAAAATTATTCGATCGGTATGTTGTAAAGGAGTACTTTTTAGAAAGCCGTTTTATTATTCAAACATAATGTTTTTTGACCCGATTTATTCAACCTGCATGAATCAAAATGGCGGCTCGATCGTTGTCTTTCTATTTTTGCTCCAGTTTTTTTTACTTTTAGAGGCACGATAATGGCACTAAACATCGCCAATCATGGATAAAAAATAATGTCAAATGGAAGAATATACCGATCTGTGCCGAGGTATGCATGTGTTGATTTATTTGACTGATAAAAAAGGTCACTTTTAAGGGACATACTGATGATATGCGCTTTTTATAGAGGCAAGTGACAAATCCTGCGAGCTGATTTTGGGACACCGGGTCCCGATCGGTGCAAGGCCGTCGGGACCCGGTTTATGAAAATCCCGACATGACTCAGGCCTATTTTAAGGCTACAAATGGCTCTCCATAACTTTTAAGTTCAACTTAGAGTTAAGTTCGACTTAGAATCTTTGTGAAACACCCCCCAGGTCTATACTAGACCGGTCTACCTAAGGAGCGTTCCTCTAGGCTCTGGACCGGAAGACCACATCAGGTGCGTCCGTGCGTGGTCTTCAATTCTGGGTCGGTTCGCTTTCTAGACCGATCTAACATGCAGTGTGAAGACAAACCGTGCCAAGAAGTGTACTTCAACAAGAAGGAAGTTTTTTGTGGAAAAGTAATGAGTTTTGGAAGTACTGTAAGACAAATAAATATGGAAAGAGGTAGAAATGAAAGATTACATTTGGGAAATATGGAAATACATACCGGTAGTAACAAATTTGAAAAGAAGAGATGAAATGAGGAAACAAAGGACAACATTAGCTCTGGACATTAACAGCATTTTCGTCGACACGATCAAAAAGGTCTTAAAGATTGTGGGAGTTTTATTCTGTGTTTCCCCAAAGTCAAGAGTTGAATGCACTGTGCATGCACGTACAGGTGTATGATTACAGGTGCATTTATAATGCTCGCATCAACATTTTTTAAGGTACATAAACACACATCTGATGTTTTGTTTTAGCCTAGCTCCCAGGATGAGGGGTTTTACCCTCCTATCCTATTATAAATGTCTTTAAATTAGTCTGGATTGTAGACTAATAATCTACCATCTTTACTGCGGGAGAGGATGGGTTGTAGGATTAGTTTTACATAAACGTTCACCAGACACAGTTCAATGCATTTTTATGGAAATGGGAAACTTCTTTTGCCTGAAAACAACTTAAGCGAGGCTACAGTGGCACAGAAGACCTGTCTTCATCAGCTCAAGCTTGCCAAATAGCCGGCTATTTCTGATTCGGGAAATTAGCCAGATCAATCTACCCACTTGAGATACAATGTATCTTGGGCTAGTTTGCAAAATAGCCCACTATTTGTCCGGCACGTCTTCAATAGCCCGAAGACTCGCACTATTCCAGACCACTGAGCAGAATATCTTGGCTATTTTCCCAAATCAGAAATAGCGGGCTATTTGGCAAACTTGAGCTGATGAGGACAGGCTTAGAGAGTGCTTGCCCAAGATGAGAGAAGAAGACGCCCTGAGGAATGCATCACATTCATAACTCATGGTGACATGTGACAAACCCACCGTCGTGGAGGTCGCAGATGGGTATTGATGAGGGCTTGTAAAAGGGGGCTGGTAGAAGGGCCAGCCCCAGTCATGGACTTGACAAAACAAGCTCATTGGACTACATGTAGTCTTCAAGTCAAAATTCTTGTAGATTAGAGGTGGTTGCACGCTTATCAGGCATTAACACAATACGGAACTACATGTACTAATATGGGCAAATACCACTCCCTAAAAAAGTGATTAAAATATTTTTTTTAGAAACAAGTAGAACAAAAAAGAATGACAATAGTACTGGATTAGGTTTACAGTCAGCATTTATGTACACATCCATGTTTTTAGTTAATTTGACTCTTTCATCAAGGGCGAGCCCCTCCCACCTCACCCCCGACCCCCCACCAAGAAAAAAAAAGATCCCCCCCCCAAAAAAAAAGAAAATTGTTAGAAGACAAAAAAAAATAATCTTTCATCAATATTTGACTTCAAACACATTTGTTTTGAAAATCCTTGCAGAAATGTGTTTTAAATGACACCCTCTTTCACACTATGATGCAATTTAAGTGAAATTTTGCCATCAAATCTGTTGGGCTCCCAACACTTTAGAGGGGCTTTAAACTGCTTTCCATTTTGCCATCTTCAAAGTACATCCCAAGACGATGTCGGATCTTGTTTTGGATTGAATTCTCAAGAGAAATAGGAAGGGACAGTAGAGGTTGAGCAATGTTGTGTTGTTATCTTCCGTAAAGTACCATGAACTTTCAGACGAGGCGTCGCTTTCACTTCAAATGCATCAAGCTGTGCACAGGTGTACAAATGTAATGGACTATCCTGTTAAAGGGAACCAACAGCAAGAAATACCCCAAAACAAACAAACAAAAAAGAATGAGCATGTTTTAAAAGGACCCTTAGATTGCCTTATCTTGTCTACCGTAAAAGCAGACATTTTTATTCGCATGAAATGTTTGCGAATTTGCACCGACATAAAACTGACATGGTAATCCTGTTTACAAAGTTTCTTCTTTTACACCACTCACAATTTGCTTTTATCTTTTTTAAAGAGTGTATTTGATTTTTCTGATACCTCTTAAAAAAATAATAAATGTACTTGGAACTGATATTTTGAATATACTGGCATTGAAACCAAAGTTGATACAGATTACAGAACAAAATATTTCTAGGTGATTGGGTAGTCTTTAATATTAAAGTGCAAATCCTTCCTTGTCAGAGAAAGACAGTGAAAACAAAGAAGAAGAAAATATCAACAAGATAAAAAGTTGCCATTCATCATAAGTTGTATTGAATCAGCTACAGAAAGAATCATATTTAATAGTAACAAGAAGAGTCATTTGGTTTGAACTTGTCACATTCTATATCTATTTCTTGATAACAAGATTTTATTTTACATCAAGATTTTTGTAACCATTCCTGCAAATGGACACGATCCTGTACCAGCTGCGACCCATGCCAGGTGAACAGAATATTGTTTTAGAACACATGTATAACGAACATGTTTTTATTAGATATTTGATAGTCACCAAACATGTACATGTAATTGATTGATTATTCATTTTCCTTACCTGGCATCTGCTAGAGATGAAGGCTCTCTGTGTCAAAGTCATTCATGTAGCTCCTGGCTTTCATGTCCAAGATCAATATTGTATGTTATTGCTTACTAAATCCATGATGACATGAAGAGTGGCAAAGGGATGTTGACAAAAAGGTACCTTTTGGCAGCAGATGCATTATTCTATTTTCAAAGAAGAAGAAGAAGAAGAAGTGAAGTTACAAGATTTATGTAATTTGAAGTACAAAACGGACATCCATGAAAATGATTTTAATAACATCAAACTTTCAAAAGCAGAAAACCTGCCATATTAGTTATTTAATTCATCACATTTGAAGAAAAAAAAAAGGGAAAAAAAGAAAGGAAAATATTTGTTGAACATGGTACAAGAACTAAGTGTGTTCCTTTAAGGTCAGTCCTGCAGTAATCTGTATTTAATCTGAAACTCCAAACACCATCCAATGTGAATGTACACAAAGCATCCAATATCAGTCCCTGCCCAGCTACATGTACAGGTGTATGGCATTACAGACTACAGTACATGTACATGCACACTGAGTATTATGAAAATTAGGTACACACATGTAATGTACACTCTGATGAATATAGACATGCACTCTCCATAACGCCAAATTGAAATTGCTCGCTAATTAATTAATTGATTGCATGAGGATGACACTGAATGTTAATGTCAAAACAAGCCAGTAGAAGCCATTAACATTTCTACTTTTCCATGCAATTATAGCATTCTTTGAAGATGCCGCTTTTTCAATCTTGATTATTATTATTATTATTATGCTATACCGTAATTAACCGCACCCCTCTTTTTCGCCCTTAAAAAAAATAAAAATTCCTGACTTTGTCGGCAGCAAGCCAGTTCCGTGTTAAAAAACTCATGCGGGAAGGCCTTTCATTTAACTGCAAGGTGCAGTTGAATGTGTAAGATCAAAGATTAAAAAAACAATAGAGGACCTAGGATAGAACCTTGTGGTACGCCGTGTGTAGGAATTATAAACTACATATTGAGATCTATCAGAAAGATTACTTTCAAACCAAGATGACAGACAAATTTGAGTGTTGTTCTAGTTTCCGAGTGGTGAGTCAACACACCGAATACTGAGCTGGGAGACATTGCCAGGCAAAGTGCCAGATTTTTTTTTTTTTTTTTTTTTTTTTGTACCTGTGTATAAACCGCACTCCCGACTTTGAATTTTTTTCGGCGGCAAAAAAGTGTGGTTAATACACCGTTTAATTACGGTATATCTTTTAAATTATTTTTTGTTATCACCGTTTATAACCATACAAAAATACTCTATTCACGTTATATCTATGAATATTTTCAACACAAGTATTTGTCAGAATCTTGGAATTGCTAGAGGGGCTTTTGCGATAGCATTAGGGGAAAAATTGCCCTTAATCCCCATGTGAGTTGCTGAGGAAGACAAATATTTTAGTGTCATTTATATTGGGAAATGTCTACCAGGTATTTATACCGATTGAGCAAATGTAGAGACACATTGAAACACTATTCTTTTCCTATCAATACATCCATCCCGCAGTGGATTATTATTCTTTACATTTCAAATGCCCTTTGTTTACTTTTTCAAGCCTGTTTAGATTTTACATCTTGCAGTCAATCTTGATGTGTATGAGGCCGCGTTCATGCTTGATTTTGACGGCCAGAATCAGGCATCTGTTACGTGTTTAGTTTAAAACACGCTTGCGTTCATGCTCACTTTTGTAGAATCACCGAAAAACGGCGATCACGAACGCCGATCGTAAACTCACAAAAAGATGCGTTTACAATTGTAAACGCGTTTAAATGGGGTCAACGCACTGACCTCTAGTGGGTCTACGTAGCATGCACAGTGAGGTCACACAATGCCACACAAGGAGAATTGCCTGGATGAGCCAGAGAAGTAAGCATGAACAGCTACACCGTGGAACTGCGATCACGATGAGCGTTTACGATGAGCGTTTCAGATCGCTCATTCTACCTTCAAAATCAAGCATGAACGCGCCCTGAGACATTTATAGGAAGCATCTGTAACACTGCTCTCCGTATTGGCGTGTTCACACGAGAGGATTTTTAATGAAGATATTTTTTTTCACATGTTTGAAAAGTATAAAGAAACGTGTAGGCCTATTATTCTTTACATTTCAAATGCCCCTTGTTTAATTTTTCAAGCCTGTTTAGATTTTGTTACATCTTGCAGTCAATCTTGATGTGTCTGAGACATTTATGGGAAGCATCTGTAACACTGCTCTCCGTATTGGCGTGTTCACACTCGTGGAAATTTATATTAAACTTGTATAAAGATATAAAAGAATCGTTGTGTATGGAAAGGGAATGCACACGTGTAACTCAGCTCTCCGTATTTGCCTGTTGACACAAGAGGATTTTACCTTAAATTTTTAATGAAGATACATTATTCAAAGAATCGTTGTATAGCGAAAAGGGCATGCACATGTGTGAAAAGTTGTTTAACAATATTTGCAGGCCAATAATATAAACTGGTTTTGAAAAGGTCAGTTGACATGGCGTGAGCTTAGAGGGTAGCTGGCCTATCACTAGTGCGCAGTTGAGTTATAGGCCCCAGGTTTAGTTTTAATGCTGTTTGTGTATGATACAACATAATGTATACAAGTACACGGCAGAAATGGACTCGGATTCTTTATCTAGTATACATAAGGCTCAATGTACAATGTACACAAATTTCAGTCCATGTTCCAAACAAAATAATGTTAGTGGCCATGCATTCTGTCAATATCTGACATCTTGTTTTACAACATTTAGACTACAACAAATTAATTACTTCTCAAGAAAGTTTTGTATACATGTAGCTGTATGTTTTTTGTGTCCTTACAGTAAATTTTGCTCGTCTGAACAGGATTTTTTTAGAGCTGCCCTGCAATAATACTGTTATGAGTGCTATCATTTGTGGACGGCATTGTGTAAATATGTACGCATTCTTTGCATCGGTGACAGAACCAGTCCAGTCAGTCAGACCCAATGACCTGTAAGCTACAGATGGACCTTGTTTACATTGAGATCTACTTGTACACTGTACATGGGGGACATGTAGATTATCACGAAGATGATTTTGATTATAATTTAGGCCTACACATACATGTTCGCATACATGTATGTAGATCTTAGAGTATGTTGTACATGTACGCATACATTTACATGGCTTTTTGTGTCCTTGCGTGGCTTCATGTTGTAGCCTTGTCCATTTATTTCCACTTTCTATGACTTTAAAGATAAAGTTGATCTCTGGTCATGCGATTGCATTGTGAAAGAAACCATATGAAATCGATCAGAAAAGGTTGATCATCTAGCATATAACTTTAGTGTGTACTGCAAGGTTCTGGAATCATCTAAATGATAAGAAATTCGGCCCAGTCTTGGTAAAATTACAAGCACTGTACACAGAAATACGTATCTGTCCTGATTTTGATGTTGATTACATGCCATATTTAGAATATTAAGGCATTTGAAGAGCCATGCTTTTCAGGGAATATTTTTTATATGATGTTCTTCCACACTTGCATAATAACAATGATAAGGCTCAAACATTATTTTTCACCTCTTCCTAGAACTCAACCTTCTCGTTAAGTCTGGAATCCAGACTATACAATGTAGCTTCCCAGTATTCGGAGCTGGCCTTGAACCTTTTTGTGATTCCTTGAACAATGGATTTAATACTTTATCACTGAACAGGAGGTGTGAAACCTCCCCCTATTTAATGATCCATTTGAATAGTATCAACCACAATGCTATACTGTCATCAAGTAGAAACCCCTATGCTGCAAGTATGCCTAAAACGTGGAATATTAAATAAACCAGCTTTCGATGATAATGATAGTAATTTCTTACATACTGTACTGTACAGTGTACATGTAGTGCATTACACTTGTAAAAGTCCCTACAAGGCTATATGTACTGAACTTAGTGTCACATAAATTACATAATAATACTAATAATTTTGATTACAAATGAAGAAAACAAAAATCAACAAGGCAAGTATGAATGTACAGGGTGTAGAAACAATAAAAGCAGATAACTCAGCAAAATTGTATTTTACAAAAAATTGATGAAATGTCATGGTTTTATGTTTTACTATATGGGTGTAATATAATACAATCCTTAGAAATATCTCAGCATAAAAGAAATTTGAAATGTTTCACAAAGTATTAGGCCCAGGAATGTTCAATATTATGGAAGTTTGCCACAAAGGAAAGGAAAGGAAAGGAGAGGAAGAATGTTAGAAAAAAAGAAATGATGAACATAATAACATATTGACTTTGCTGTAAATGCATGCATCATACAAAACATACATCGCACCTTATGACATTATGACAAGTATGATACTTCAACAATATTTTTCTTCCTCACACTGGATGCAGTATAGATCAATGTTTACCCAGAAGGCCTATTAATGTCATCAACACACATCATATTAAAGGCATACAATAAGAGTTATGCATGTGGAAAGTTAATTACATTATGACATCCCCCTTGTTGTCAATTACCAGCGAGTTCTCCCTGCACTCCGATTAGGTCTGTCCTCATCAGCCCGAGTTTGCCAAATAACCCGCTATTTTCAGATTCGGGATATCATCCCGAAACTCTAAATTGCGTCTTCACCAGACCGATACGCTCCTCACAAACTAGCTTGTATGGGCGCAAATTAGCCTGCTATTTCTTAAATAGCGGCATATTAGGCGTGTCTGCACCATCTCGAGATTGCCAAATATCCAGCTATTTTGAACTATCCCGATCGAAAGCTATCCAGCTATTTGCGTCTTCACCAGACCGATACGCTCATCACCAACTAGCTCGAAAAATAATCTCGAGATTGACGCATGCGCACTTCAGCGAATGACTGTACGGCCAGCGCGCGGATTTAAGACAAAGACAAAAACAAACTAGACGAGTAAATGCAGAAAACTGACGATTTGAACGCAAAAAATACGGTAGATGTACGCTGAGCTAACTGAGTGGTATAGATCACATGTGCGCGCTAGTAGAAGTAAACAACAACACGGAAAACCGGAAATCGTTGTGCATGATGGGATCGGGATTATTGACTCCGTACTTCGGTCTGGTGAAGACGCTCGCAAACTATCCCGCTAGTTCGGAAATAGAAGGATATTTTGCAAACTAGACCGAGATATCTTGGGATATTATCCCGACCAACTATCCAGCTAATTTGCCACTTCGGTCTGGTGAAGACGCAAATAGCTGGATAGTTTGCGATCGGGATAGTTCAAAATAGCTGGATATTTTGCAATCTCGAGATGGTGAAGACACGCCTATTGTGGAAACAAGACCAACATTTCTCTGGATATTTTCTCAACCGAATATCCCGGGGTAGTATAAATACTGATGAGGCTACCCTGGGTAAACAAGACATGTTATTATTATTATTATTATTATTATTAATTGCAACTGTGGGCTGATGATGACGCAAATTAACTGGCTAATTTGCGATTGGGGTAGTTAAAATAGCGGGTTATTTTGGCAAACTCGAGCTGATGAAGACAGGCCTATTGGAAGATGCAGCACTTGACCCACTTTCCCTCTTAATTCAATTTTCTAATTTGTAGTACGGTAGATGTAGATATACAAGCCCCTGCCGATGCCCCACTTGACTCCTGAAAATTGCGGGTTCGGCGTACTTCCATTTTGGGGTCAAAAATACTATTTTGGGGTTTGATTAGTGTTATGAGAGAAAGTATTTTAAGAAATATGTTCTTATATACTGCATGACTTTTTTGATATGTCGAGCTTATGTAATGAATCAGTAACATTGCATGTGTTGTATCATACAACCATAAATTGCAAAACAGTTGCCATAATAATTTACAACAAAAATTATGTGTAGGTAGGAATTCCCTGATTACATGTACATATATTACTAACATAAAAAGTATCAACCTAATTTATTAATTTCTATTCCTTCTTCTTTTCTTTCTTGTTTCTACAGTTCGAGTGGAGGAGGGGTCCAAGATAAATTTGACGACACAGACACATGTACAGAATCAGAGCGAAGCTCAAGAAGAGGTATGTTGCATGTTTCCCACCTTTTATTCCTGTTTACCCCAATTTTATTCTAATCAACGAATATCTGAACCAAATGTTTTTCTTGATTGACCATATTCACATATTCATTAAGTTGCACCAATGCATGTTATCCAAGGGTACCTCTACTAAGGCTTGTTTGAATGGCGCAGTAAAAAAGCCGCTGAAAAGATGTTAATGTTTTTTACGTGTAAGTGAATAGCAACTGCGCGCAACAAAGGACTTCTGTATTTTCACTTAGCTCTGTATTGTAAGAAACAGAAATGTGAAGCGTATTACATTTTACGTCTTTTTAAAGAAAATCACCACTGTTTTGCCTCAGCATGTCTTAACGAGCCTTGAGAGGGGAAGAATCGTGAAGAGTTGGAGCAGACGTTTTGTTTTTGAAAAACGTTCAGAATATCGCCCGCTTGGAGCCAGAAGGGCATTAATTCATATACTTTCAAACGCCCTTCTGGCCCTGAACAGACAGAATGTTGTGCTATGTAATTGCGATAATTGACTTTTTTGCTTTGCCTCTTGAAACTTGTCTCTCTTCTATTGGCCGTTAGCATGAATGTAACATGCATTTGTTGTAGCATATAATTGTAGTTTTAACCAATATCCATCTAAATTAAATATTTTAGTGTAATTTGTAATATATTTACAAAATGCATACAACGATATGTTTGATATTCACTGAATATGCACGCTTGTGAAGGAAAAGGTCGGACATTCTGTCTATTGCAATGAAAGAACACACAATGCATCCTTTTTTCTTGTCTTTCTTCACTTGCATGCTGTGTCTTTTTAAAGCAGTCTGACGCAAGAATTATTATAATTTCCCACACCACAAAACTATACAATTCATAACTTTTTAAGCATTCTTGGGCAAAAGATATTGTACAGAATACAGTATACGGTAGATTCTATATAATACAAAAGGGGCTAGTCTCAACTCGGTTGAAATAGTAAGATGAACAAAATGCAGAGAATATTGAAAGCTTTGGCATTTGACATTTGGACAAATCAGTGTGCATGAATGCCATCAAGTTGAATTACATACTGCAGATCTAGCAGCGAAAAGGAGGAAAAGAAATACGCAGTCAATGCTGGAAAAAGGTTTTAAAAATCCTTGATATGCATAAGAAAAGTGCAGTACGAGTGTGCTTACTTTGGAGCCGATCTTATTTTGTGGAATTATCTTTCCATTTGCGACATCCCTGGCCCCAGTTCTTAAAATCAAGATTCCTAATAGGAGTGGATTGAGGCTTCTTGTCGGAAACGGAGGAGCGCTCTTCTTCGTCCGTGATATTCATTCCTGGAGAGCTTCTTCATCCCAAGGCCTATTCTCTGAGCACTGACTGACTCAGTCATTTGATGTCTACTTCCCGTCTTCATCTCCATCCTTTTTTCTTTTTCTTACTCTGTGTCTTAAATTTATTTAACTTTCTTGTTTTATTTACGTCATTCAGATCCTTTCCTCCGTCCTTTTCTGGTGCTTGGCCTCTTTCTCTCTCTCTCTCCCTCCCTCTTTCTCTCTCTGTCCCTCTAGCTCTCATCTTTATCACGATTCTTTATGCAATTATTCATATGTTATGACGTCTTCTGTCTGTCTTACACCTTCTTTCTTTCTCTCTCCCCTTCTCTCTCCCACCCTCTCTTTCCCCTTCTATTTTTCTCTCATCTTTATCACAATTCTTTCTTCAATTATTCATATGTCATGACGTCTTCTCCTCATCTTTTCTTCCTCTGTCGCTGTTCCTCTGCCAGTCTGTCTTACCCCTTCTCTCTTGCTCTCTCTCTCTCTAGCTCTCTATCTCATCTTCATAACTATTCTTTCTTCAGTTATTCAAATGTTATGACGTCTTCTCATCATAATGACTTCCTGTCTCCCGTTTCTTTTTTGTGCATAATGGACTCTCTTTATATTTTCCTCATATCACCATCTCCTCAATTTCTGGCTTTCTCCCTCCCCCCTCCCCCTCTCCCTTTCTCTCACACCCACACACACTCCATCTCAAATTATTTTGTCCCTTTCTCTTCCATCTCGGCATTATAAGAGCCCATTTGCTCCCCTCCCCCCCCCCCCCCCTTCTTCCATCGCCGGATCAGAAATCTTGCTCCAGGTCGCCACGTCTGTAGCAATTTTCGTCCAAATGAATAAGAAATGGCAGAAATCCGACCTGGCGGTGTTTTGTAATGCGGTCGTTTGTTGTCGGGGCATAAGTCCCCACGTGCATGTTTGGCTGTAGGAGAGGGAAGCAGAGAGCTGGAGTAACGGTAATGCATTTGTACAGGTTGCAGATGGGGTAGTGGTATTTAAACGGTTTTGTGCCATGCATGGCGATGATGCGGGGAGAGAGAGAGGCGAATGGGCCAGCATGCTTTTATCCTTAAGACTCCCTATATCAGTGACTCATCGGCATATAGTCTTGTTTTTCAGACCCTATCCTGTACCATTTGCTGATAATTTCTACAATAGTATATCATATTTGAAGATGCAGTATGCATCTTGACTAGGAATTTATAGCAAAGAAGATAACTGTACAATTTTTTGTGACATTACCCATTTTCAGTAGTTGATGACTGAGAAAAAGAACCTTGCATCTCCTTTTCTGAATATTTAATGAAAAATGGTGTATTGTCAGAGACTAGGCAATGTATGCTTTAGTCATGAGTGTGTGTGTGTATGCATAGGATCTGACTGTATGCCTTCGTACACGTCGTATGTTTCCTAATATATGCGCAATATTGCTGATTTAGTCATTATCCTGAAATTGGCTTTTTACTTGCGAGTAGCAGGATTATCATTTGATGAATCTGCCATTTATCCATTTTGTGATATTGACGGTATTAGCTAAGAAGGGGGTTGTAGCCAAATGGATAAACCAAGTGCTGGGTAAATAATGATTTTCATTTATTAAGTAAAATATCAAAATTGAAGAAAATGTTATTATATTAATGGAAATGGAATTTTTGTTTAGTAGCCTTGATATATACTGTAGTTATATTAATTTAAAAATCTGCATTATAAATACTCAGGAAAAATGAATTGAAATTATGGAGTGGAAAATCCTGTCATGCTCGAGTTTTGCTTACCTTTCACATTTTGTTAACGTAGCCAGTAGGGAAACCAATACAAACTAATACAAAATTGTGCTTTTTACAGTATGCTTCCATTTTGATGGTCATTTATAATGAACTGCACCAAAGGCACAATAAACTAACAAACAAAAACCAAAAAATGAACCAAAACCTAATCAAACAAAAACAAAATATGAGTTTCTTTGGTTGCCACTTTACAACAAAGCTAGAACTGTCCAGATAGTTGCCAGGCAGGTTGTTTTGTGATCATTGGCACCTGGGCATATGCTTTTTGCAAGCCCACCTTCATGATATTTTGGAAAGGTCATTGAATGTCAAATTGACATCTTCATTAACGATGGCCGCGTAGGAAAAAAAAAAGAGAATTTGAAGAAAAGGAGAAGTGGGAGGTGGCTTCAATTTGATGATTGAAATGCTCAATCGCTCAGGTGTGTTTCATCACTGTAATGAACCCTCAGAAAGGAACCAATCCATTTCTTGAAGAACACCATTGTGGACAAGGTGGCACAATCGGACCCCATTCACACTTGAGAGATAAGAACGATCTCAGCTAGATCAATCCATCTTGAAGAACACGATCATGGACAAGGTGGCACAATCGGACCGCATTCACACTTGAGAGATAAGAACGATCTCAGCTAGATCAATCCATCTTGAAGAACACGATCATGGACAAGGTGGCACAATCGGACCGCATTCACACTTGAGAGATAAGAACGATCTCAGCTAGATCAATCCATCTTGAAGAACACGATCATGGACAAGGTGGCACAATCGGACCGCATTCACACTTGAGAGATAAGAACGATCTCAGCTAGATCAATCCATCTTGAAGAACACGATCATGGACAAGGTGGCACAATCGGACCGCATTCACACTTGAGAGATAATAACGATCTAAGCTGGGTAGCAATGCGCAGCGCCGTATAGGCCGCACCCCTGATTTTGACATTTAAAAAAAAAAAAAAAAAAAAAAAATTGCCAAAGTCGGAAGGTGGCACAATCGGACCGCATTCACACTTGAGAGATAAGAACGATCTCAGCTAGATCAATCCATCTTGAAGAACACGATCATGGACAAGGTGGCACAATCGGACCGCATTCACACTTGAGAGATAAGAACGATCTCAGCTAGATCAATCCATCTTGAAGAACACGATCATGGACAAGGTGGCACAATCGGACCGCATTCACACTTGAGAAATAAGAACGATCTCAGCTAGATCAATCCATCTTGAAGAACACGATCATGGACAAGGTGGCACAATCGGACCGCATTCACACTTGAGAGATAATAACGATCTAAGCTGGGTAGCAATGCGCAGCGCCGTATAGGCCGCACCCCTGATTTTGACATTTAAAAAAAAAAAAAAAAAAAAAAAATTGCCAAAGTCGGAAGGTGGCACAATCGGACCGCATTCACACTTGAGAGATAAGAACGATCTCAGCTAGATCAATCCATCTTGAAGAACACGATCATGGACAAGGTGGCACAATCGGATCGCATTCACACTTGAGAGATAAGAACGATCTCAGCTAGATCAATCCATCTTGAAGAACACGATCATGGACAAGGTGGCACAATCGGACCGCATTCACACTTGAGAAATAAGAACGATCTCAGCTAGATCAATCCATCTTGAAGAACACGATCATGGACAAGGTGGCACAATCGGACCGCATTCACACTTGAGAGATAATAACGATCTAAGCTGGGTAGCAATGCGCAGCGCCGTATAGGCCGCACCCCTGATTTTGACATTTAAAAAAAAAAAAAAAAAAAAAAAATTGCCAAAGTCGGGATTCGATCTCTTGCGTACAAATGTTGATGTGACTAAAATCACCGCCTTAAACCTCTCGGCCATCCCGTACTGATACCATACCTTGCAGTTTTCTGTGATGTAGTCATTGAAATGGATTGAAAATGGCGACTTCGCGTGCTGGATGCTTCGCGGCGCCGCCGTTAAACCTGGGACCTCCTGGTTACAAGACCACTGAGCCATCGCTTTTGATGAGACCAACCTTATTTCATAGTGAGAATGGGTCAGAATACTCACTTTTTATGACCATCGTTATTTTTGAAGTGAGAATGGGTCAGCAGGGGTCTTGTTAATTATTTTTGAAGGAGGTAATTTGAATTTTATAGGAGGTACCATCACTGCGAGGGAGCGAAGCGACCGAGGGGGGGGAGGGTGTGGGACCTTTTGGGATTTTCCACTTGAAATCGTGCAATCTGGTGCATACAGCTGTACCTAAGAAGAAAATTTGTAGTTATCTTTCCTACCTTGTATTACACATATATTGTAATAAACACACATATTGTTCATGTTTAATATTACATGAACAATCATAACTCATAAGAAAAGTTATTAAGTTGATAATTATTTATCACTTTGTACCATTACTTTGTAATTTTTAATTAAACTGAGATGATGCACCATACTCAATCTTTCTACATCATGATTTGTTGAATACATGTACAGTATTTAAATAATGGGCAGCAGAGGCTAGATTTTGATTTTTTTTTTTACTTGTGACTTTTATTTGGCTCCCCATATGAATTCTCATTTAATTATTTTTTTTTTACATGAAATTATTGAATACATTTAAGAATTTACTTCAGTTCCTGTTCATTTTATAATGTTATATCACTGTTTTTCCTGACAAAGTGAAGACACTGTATATTTGTTTATTCAACTTTTTTAAGGAAATAAATGAAAATAAAATAAATGAATTAACGGATTGGCTTCCGATTGCGATCGGAAGTTAGTTTTGAATATTCGCGGAGCACGAGCCTGCATATATCATGCGAGCTAGCTGCGGGGATCCGCCGGTGACGGCCGTGGCCGGCCTAAACTCAGCCGAGTTCAAAACTCTGTTGCCGATTTGCGCATCTCAGAATCTAAAGTACGTTGTCTCTAGACATTGCACGCACGTGTATAGGCCCCGGTTTCCGTGATCTTCAAATATCAAATCGGCAACGGATAGTTTGGTTACAGCGAGCTAGCTTCAGTTTTGTTATGATCAGTGTGTATATATTTTGTGCAGTGCATGCATCGTCTTCTCGCGTGCACATCGGGATCGCAATGGGGTAGGGACGGGCGGGCTTGGCCGCCGCTCTGTGGGGGGAGAACTGCGATGTAACGTACGTTGTCTCTAGACATTGCACGCACGTGTATAGGCCCCGGTTTCCGTGATCTTCAAATATCAAATCGGCAACGGATAGTTTGGTTACAGCGAGCTAGCTTCAGTTTTGTTATGATCAGTGTGTATATATTTTGTGCAGTGCATGCATCGTCTTCTCGCGTGCACATCGGGATCGCAATGGGGTAGGGACGGGCGGGCTTGGCCGCCGCGCTGTGGGGGGAAAACTGCGATGTAACGTTAGATAGATAGGTCTAGGTAAGTACGGACGACGTCGCGTTCGTGATCGTAAGGGATTTCGTCGACTGCGGCCGTGTATGTGCGGCACTAATTATATCTTGGACGAAATTAAGGAAATTTTGGATTAGCATTGATTTAGATCTACTTTCTGTGATTTTTGCAAGGTTTATTATAGGAATTATAGCCGGTAAGAAACGAGTGAATAGGCGGCAAGTTTTACCGGTTACCGGCTTTAAACGACAGCCCTGGGTCAGGGTACTAATGGCCGGCTTGATTAAATGACAGCTACGCATGCATCACCATATCCCAATTACACGAACCACTAGGTGTGTATGTAACACCCTGGGAGGTTGCGCTTCCACCGTCGTCCCTCGGCCGCGCAGCCGCGCACCTTCGCCCGTAACATGAGCATGGGCGTTCAAGGGAAAATGACCGAAAAATCGTTGGTGGCCAATGGTGGGGCAATAAAGTGCATGTGATTTAAGAGGGTTAACTATTTTGGGGAGGAGCATAGTATGTTTTAATCTTGTAAAACATGGATTCATGCAGCTGTAAACAGATAATGGAATTTGGAGGAAATGTTTATCAAATCAATAAGTATACTTTCACAAAATGCACATGTACAAATACAAAGAACATGAGATGCATCAACAACATGTTTAGCTTTTTATAGAATACTTTTTTTCTAGAAAATTTGGTAAGAATTTTTGCTTACCTGTACATGTACAGGCAAAAGAGATATTTCACTCTGAGCTTGGGGCTTGTATTTTAACATGAACAGATGTGGAGGTCAATCAGGGGTTAAGTTTAAAGAAAGAAATCGCTTGAGAATACTACATACAAAATACATTAGAACTAGCAATGCAGGCCTCTTATTTCATGGCTATTTAATTATATTTGTGGCATTGGCAACTGACTTCCACAAAATGTTTAATAGTGCACCTCTACAATACTCCCTTGCATTGTGTTGTGGGAATACAATTAGGTTTTTTTTTAGGTGTGATGAAAGAATAGTTTATTATTGGCCCTTGGGAGAGCAGGTCTTAATTATAGAGTGACAAGTTACATGTAGACTGCAAAGGAATGTGAAAGCCACTTGAAATATACCTCGATACACACTTGAAATTCACCTCTGCTTTGGTATTTACTTAAATTAGCATATTCACATAAATTAGCATTTACATAAATTAATAAATGAAAGAATAGTTTATTATTGGCCCTTGGGAGAGCAGGTCATAATTATGGAGTGACAAGTTACATGTATAGACTGCGAAGGAATGTGAAAGCCACTTGAAATGTACCTCAAAAAGCACTTGAAATTCACCTCTGCTTTGGCAATAGCATAAATTATTCATCTGGAAGGTTCATAGCATGTCCAAGTCCCGCTTTCAAATAGATATAGTCTTTATGTGGTGGGAGCCGGAAGTTTTTTTAACCATCAATTTAGAAGGAATGCTCGTTTGGATATGGATTGAAGTTTTAGAATTGGTTCATTATTAATTGAGCTCCTGTTTTAATTTGAAATGAAGGCATCCAAAAGTTGAAATTTTGGCATCTGGGGTAAAATTTTGTCAAGCCGTGAGTCTAGAAATCTAGAATAACTTAATAGCACAATTCAGCTTGATGTATATTGCCTCTTTATATACACTAGAGAGGGGAAAGGGGAAAATAAATGGCTCTTTATAGCGGCACATCAAACATTGAAAATGAAGAAAAGAAATTGGATGAAAATGGGGGGTGCTTGACCTGTGGTGGGAAACATAATCCTGTAGCTATTCAAACTTCCCAAGTAAACCGAGACCAAATGGGAAAATCATACTTGAGTGGAATTCTGGCAGGCACTTGATCGTTATTACCCCTTGTGACATGAAAAATATAATGTTCTTAGACAAGAAATGCGCAGGTGACGTTTTGCGAGACGAAAACGACTTGAGTAGTGACATTCTGTGGTAATAGTTTCTCTAAATTCAATTCAACTGCATTATTGCATTTGAATTGTTTAATTTTGTTCAGCCATTGACATTTGAATGGATTTATTTTTATGTTTGTTGTTATTTGTTGTATGTCCTTAATCAGGACCATGATTAAAAACAGCTTTGCTAATCATGTTTTTTATCATATATATTTCAAAATATAACATGGCAAAACACTAATTTGTACCCAGCCAATCACTTTACGTTTGAACCAAAAGGAAAAGAAAATAACTTCATGGTAGATTCTAATGGACATTGTAAAAACTGTACTTACATGTACACTAGCCCAATCCTCACTGTTCCTACTTATCATGCGCCTATCCTCTTTTCCTTCATCTTTCATTCCTTCCCTTTAATATTCTAGTACCGTATCCTCTTCTAGTATCAATCGCTCTGCTCGTCTTATTGTATTCTTCTCCGTAACAAAGAACAAAATGCCATTTTCCTTCTGTGATCGACCGCCTCCCCCTGGGCACATGTAATTATGGGTTAGCTTTCTCCTTTCATGACGCATCAAGATCCCACTAAAATCTAATGTACCGCCATTCTATTTTTTTCCGTGGCATATATATATTCTGTTGCTTTCAGCTATACCATAGTCTATGTATTCAGGCTTTGTTGCTGACATCAATAGTGCAGTGATATCTGTTGATATGCAGCCCACACAAAAATAGTTGAGATAATACCTGTAGTCAAATTTGACCAATTTTTGCCATATATAACGCTGAACTCAACATCAACAACAACAACAACTGAGTGTTTATAGTGATTAACATGTGTTGCCATTTGTGATAAAAAAAAATTCTCAAACAGAATTAACTATGTCATTCATGGCACCATATCATATCATTATTTAATACATATGTACAGTATTACCTCAACTCGTATTCTGCCAAGAACCTCTGTTAGAAATGATATACAATAGGCCTGTCTTCATCAGCCCGCTATTTTCAGACTCTGGAAATTAGCCCGATCACTAAGTAGGGGGCTATTTGCTCAGGAAATATTAAAATCTCCTAAAATAAAAACTACCAAAATATAAACAAGACACAGGGTGGTGCATGGTGGGAATCAATGAGATTGAGCCTGATTTTTAGAGACTACTCACTTACACCTCTGGGGGATGTATTGCATTCATATTTTATATGTTTCCACCTCTTTTCACCGTACATGTACACGATAGTAAGTAAAGCTGAGCAGAAATATCTTGGGAATAAAATTTGTGTGTAGGATGGTACATGTACATGTAGACCTACAAAAAGAGAATAAAAACGACCTTGCAGTATAAAGCCCTGATTACAGCAACGATTGTCATTTTTTTTCAGTGGGAATATAATCTGATTTTCATTGATACGATCACACACATGACAGTTTTATGCAAAAAGCAATGACCCCAATTCAGATTTTATTGTTATGTAAGCCTGATCTTCAAGACGTACATGTACATGTACCTTGACATTTGTGCGACCTTGTTATCTTGATCCCTTTGAAGAAGTTGGGCCTACATTTGCATGAATGCATTTGTATACATGAAGAACATAGGGTACGTTTATGCTCAACTTTTTCTGGCCAGAATGAGGCATTCGTTACGCGTTTAGTTCAAAACACGGTTGTGTCCTTTCTCATTTTAGTAGAATCACCGAAAATCGGTGATCGTAATCGCCGATCGTAAACTCACAAAAAGGTGTGTTTTGGATCGGCGATTCTGGGGAAGCATAAATGCACAATAATTTGTAAACGCGTTTAAATGGGGTCAACGTAGCATGCGCAGTGCAGGTTTGCGAATCCAGCTGCAGAGCCAGAATCATGCCTGGAGGAGCCAGAGAAGTGAGCATAAACAGTACACCGTGGAACTGCGATTACGATGAGCGTTTCAAATTGCTCATTCTGTCTTCAAAATTGAGCATAAACGCACTCATAGAGTCAACACCCTTCTTGCTCCAAACAGATGATATTCTAATATTGATAACAGGAAAATGCATTGTATGTTTAGGCCTTTTTGCATTCTTTAAAGGTAAAGGCCAGTTTTGGAAGGCTCCCCTCTCAAAAAATGAAATGGAAGCTCTTCTTACCAATCATGTTAAAGAATATGTTTTGACTAATACGTGATGATACAAATTTTGCCGAGAAACTGCCTACTAATTTATATATTTGGTAAATTATTATATCTATTTGGACCTGATAGATATAACGCATGTGTTGCGCACGTGTGCGTAGTCCCATATACATCTTTCTGTGTACAGTGCTTGTAACTTTACCAAGACTCGGCCACAATTCTTATCATTTTGATGATTCCAGAACCTTGTAGTACACACCAATACTTATATGCTAGATGATCAACCTTTTCTGATCGATTCCACAACGTTTCTTTCACAATGCGATCGCATTACCAGAACTGGTCTTTATCTTTAATCAAAATATGAAATGCTTGCTGATTGTTTACATGTACAGTTGTACATGTACATGTAAGTGTAAGATAAGTAGGGAAAAAAAAGATTGTGAGATAACCTACAGAAGTATCCCAGATGACAAGAGTAAATTTAAAGGTCCTGAAATTGTTTTGTTTCAATATTACAAAAAACTGTCTCGGAAGCACCCCCAAATTACAGAAAATGGTACGGTCCAGACTGTAGCCTGATACTGAAAATGTGGCTATAAACCATTTACCCTGAGGGGTGTCACAGAATATGGAGCAAGAATGGAACCCTGCTTGACATAAGATGGTTGCCTGCTTATGGCTGTTCCATTCATTGCCTTCACTCCCTCTTCATGGAGTATCATTCACAAACAACAGATATGCTCATGAACGTACAAGGGCTGCTGTTTATCTATGCTTTGCATATTAATTGTACCGGGTATGTTGAATAATGTTGGCCAGCTCATTAAACATTTGATTACCCTTTGTTTTTCTCTCATCTAATTATGATATTTAAGAATTTTCTTGTGGTGAGATTCCTCAGAGTCAGATCTCTTGCCCATGCACTTTTATTAGAAAGGAAAACATTCTTCTCTTAATATGGCAAGCCTGCTTAAAGTCATAGGCCTACATTTTAGGATGATATTTCTTTCAATATTTTATCTATTTTGAAAGACCTGGCTTATGTTGGATGTAAACAAAATTGAGATGATGAATTTCACAACACGCCATTTTAAGATATTGATGCATAGGCCTATATTTTGTGGTAGTACGGACTTTCCAGTATGAACCATAGCTTATTTTACATACATGTACATACTCCTTGTGTGATGTTATTATAGCCTGAAACTTACATTTGGTGTATGTTACATTACATGCACATGTACTTGTCACAGAATCTGTACAGGTATATGGGTAATTCCATAAATTATGGACCCACTATTTTTTTTAAAGGAACTCACATGTATTTGTGGCTGTGAGTAAAGACTTAATTAGTGGAGTGAGATTGTTAAGTGATTCAAGGTACATGTATGAGGATGATATATTAATATGTGTGGGCTCCTTATGTAAGTGGGACACTAAAAATGGGTCCCTAATCTATGGAATTACCCATACCGGTATTCATAAAAGAAGGGAATAATTTTTCATTGATGAATGAGGATCATTAAACTTTGCGGTAATTACATCAATGTTCGCTGGTTCATTGTCAAGGTCGATATGTACATTCTGACGAGGTCACGGTTCAGTGGTTGCATGTTTCTTCAAGTTTTGCAACGAGAAGAGAACAGATTGTGTATTTTAATCAACAAGGTATGGTTCTGAGCAGACGGAAGGAAATATATCCAAGCAATCTCACTTGACTGCACACCATGGAAGATTGTATGGCAGGAATGATGAATTGTGAGTCAGCATGTTCATGTCGGGTTAGGGAATGAGCAGCGGAGCGATGGAGAGATGGAAGGGATATATATGTGTAGAGAGAGCGAGAGAAATATATATATATATATATAGAGAGAGAGAGAGAGAGAGAGGGGGAGAGAGAGAGAGATGAGGGTGGGGGGGGGGGGGGGGCTGCATCATGCAGACATACATTTGATGGTATGTAACCTATATTTGGTTGGAAAGTTTATAGAGAAATGGATGAAAACATTCAGTAATTAGTGGGCTGAGAGCCATAAGGGCATTAATTTCTACCCTTTGAATACAGAATTAATGCTCTTCAGTGATAAATTTCCCTTTCTGTTAGCCAACTTTTTAAAAACTCAAGATAAGGATGTTTGAGAGAGAGAGAGAGAAATGGAAAAAAAAAGGGGGGGGGGTACAAGTAATAAGATAATAAGAGAGAGGGCCTGAAAGAGAAAGTGAAATATAATGGTCATACATTTGTTGAGGAGACACACCACAAAGAGAGATGAACATGGATGATCAATAGCAAAAGGTGTGAAACGTGCATTAGCCACTCTGGATAAATCCAACATGGCCACCGTACATACCAGATTGTTATGTATAGTTTGCAGGCACGAGTCCATGTCAGCCGCAGTGCTCCACAGAGTGACTGAACTGTTAAGACTACTCTGACTGCACGGTCCACTGCACCCCGTAGGCTACATGTATGTACAATAATGACACAGCCAGATACTCGCAAAGTTACCTCAAGACTGTACGGAATTGCGTTTAAGTGTCAAATGAGAGGCTGTACCTGCAGACTAGTCGTCATGTGACCTGCTTGTTGTCTTGGAGCACTCACAAACTCTTGTTTGATCTACATGAGGAGTTTAATGCTCTCCTCCCCCGAAACAATGTTTGGATAGCCAGTTTGGGCCGCTGAAAAGACATTTGTCAACTTTGAATACTCATGGTCCAAATAGCATCCCGAAGTCTGTAGATAATTCATTGTATTTATGTCTGCATATATATAGCTACGTTCTCCTATAAGGAGTTTAATGGTCTCTTCCCAGAAACAATGTTTGGATAGCCAGTTTGGGCCGCTGAAAAGAAATTTGTCAACTTTGAATACTCATGGTCCAAAAGCATCCCAAAGTCTGTAGATAATGTATTGTATTTATTTCTGCATTCATAGCTATGTTCTCCCATGAGGAGTTTAATGCTCTCCCCCCCCCCCCCCGAAACAATGTTTGGATAGCCAGTTTGTGCCCCTGAAAAGAAATTTGTCAACTTTGAATACTCATGGTCCAAATAGCGTCCCAAATTCTTTAGATAATGCATTATATTTATGTCTGGATTGTCTGCATCCATAGCTACGTTCTCGCCTATGCATGATTGATTGACGAGTGTGGCGAGAGGGAGAATGCCACCGAATTTGCTAGGGAGAATGGAGATGTAAATTTGTGGTGAAAGGCATTCATGATAATATTGAATGTCTCTATAGGCCTGTTTTCATCAGCTCGAGTTTGCCAAATAACCCGCTATTTTAACAATCCCGATCACAAATGAATTCATCAGCCCGCAGTTGCAATAAGCCGGATATTTTGTCGAGAAATATCCCAAGAAATGTTTGTCTTGTTTCCAAAATATCCTGTAATTTGAGCCTGTCTGAGCTAGTTTGTGATGAGCATATCGGTCTGGTCAAGACGCAATTTTGAGCTTCGGGATAATATCCGGAGTCTGAACATAGCGGGTTATTTGGCAAACTCGAGCTGATGAAGACGGGCCTGAGGAGAATGCCACTGAATTCGCTACCGAGAATAGAGATGTAAATTTGTGGTGAAAGGCATTCATGATATATTGAATGTCTCCAATTTACTAGAGTGGAAGTCCCATCGTCCTGGAGAATCTAATCCTATTTCCATTTTTTTGCAGTGTGATGGTGAATTTTATTAGAATTTCAGGAGGTGGTTGTGGCGCAATTGGATGGTCGTCTGGCTCTCAAGACATTAATACACCAAAGAGTAAACAAAATAAAACAAAATCATGAAATAGACAGCTAGATACACATATGATTATGAAAATAAGAGTGAAGTGTTTCCACCCTCCAATAGCTCTGCCAATGTTGATTGAAAGTTTATTCAAGACTATATTAGCTGAACTGATGAAGATGGAGGGGAATTTCCTTCCAAACATATTTAACAATTATTATTTGATTGGATCTTTCTATATATTTTTTTTTGAAATATATGCATTGCATTAAAATCAGAGGAGGACACAAGTGTTGTTGACAATTTAATTAGTTCATTTCAGAAGCATCGCAATCTATTCTTTAGTACATGTAGTTATTGCTTAGAGCATTGTATCCTTGATACTTGGAGAGTTATATGAGTATCTTCCTAGGAATGTCTCACCGGATAGCCAGATATCATAAATATGCCTATACCTTACAGATGACCTGGAGGTCACGACCTCCTGAGGTCAAGTTTGGGATATCCACAAATAGTCTCTCTCACTCGTCTTCTTGCAGGGAGTAGAGCAGCAAAGAATGATGATTTTTGAAGCATCTATGATCTAGGGGTCTGTATCAGTTTCTTAAAAATCCCATATAATCTTAGGACACAAAATTTCAAAAAAATAAAAATTTCAGGCCCACGCTTACCCGTGCCAGGGAGATGGGCGACCGCTGGCATGGTACCGTCGGTAAAAATGTTTCCCAACTCAAGCACTGTCAAACTCACCTTTCAGAAACTGGGACCAAATGTCCAAATTTCTGTTTGGACTCGGAGGACAATGGATTATTCTGCCATCTTTGGTTTTTAAAACAGCATTGTTTACTGTTATTATTCTTATCAAATCGGTGCCTTCAACTGCAACTCTAAGTAAAATTGCATGCGTTTTCGGCGAGGGACCTGGGAAACTGCCGACTGGTATGGTAGTGGCAAAAAAAGAAAAAAAATCAAAAAAAATCAAAAAAAAAAAAATCAAAAAAATTATACAAAAACATGGCGTCCGAATATTTGAGTATTCGCTTGTGAGCCTGGAAGTGTACTCGGGTACCTCATTACACTGTTGTGCACAGCCTTAATGTGTAGTTTCTCACAAGTTCTTGATGGCATTCACACAATACAAATATTACACCTGTCATGTACATGTACATGTATCTATAGAGTTATCGCGCTGAACATAATTTTAACTTGTCTGAACAGAGTGCATGTACATGTACAATGTAGAAGGATCGCATGCATCATACAATGTTCACGCCATACAAAATTAGTTCCCTATCAGAATTATCATTAACACGTAAACCATCATTCGGTTTCCCTTGTGTGAACAGAGGGGTGTGTTCATTCAGCAGTAGCTCTTGCATCATATCATGTTTACACCGGACAAATTTTGTGACCTATCAGAATTGTCATTAATTCACATATAAACCATCATATTGTTTTCCATGTGTGAACAGGTTTTTTTTTAGCAGTAACTCCTGCACATATCATGTTCACACTAGACAAGTTAATTATCTATCATAACTGTAAGAAACATATAAACTATCATTTACATATAGTCATCCATGTGTGAACAGAGGGGGTGTGAAGCGGTAACTCTTGCATCATATCTTGTTCACACTAGACAATTTAATTATCTATCATAACTGTCATGAACATATAAACCATCGTATAGTCTTCCGTGTCTGAACAGGGGTGTGTGTAGTGGTTTCTTATGCATGATCAGGTCTGCGGTGATAATCACCCACCTGAACCCTTGTGCATACCCCCTAATTGCACTCGAGGGGGACTGTTATTGACAGCTCTGGCTCGTCCTGGCCATCACAGACAGGTCATCATTAGCCCAAGTTGTCAAAAACAACCCTCTGATCTTGATCTGGGAAAATTAACCTGATCACAATAGGCGTTCATAGGCCCAAGTTTGATAAAACATCCCTCTAATTCTGATCTCAAAAATGACCAAGATCACAAGTTGTGCTTGTTAGCCCCTGGTTAGCCCAAGTTGTCAAAAATCCCTCTAATTATTCAGATCTGGAGAAATTAGCCTGATCTCAACAAATGTTCCCTAGCCCTAGTTTTTCAAAACAACACTCAAATTCTGATCTGGAGAAATTGACCCGATCACATCAAATGTTCGGTCAATTTGCAGGCTAAGTTTGCCAGTGAAGAGGCACTAGGACTACGAACGAAGACAGGGAACTTCACCACCAGACAATCTTGAGACGTGCTGACCGGTTGGTCCAGCATCTCAAGCTCACGTTTTGCTCGGCCTAATGGGGAAGCACCCCATGGAACCATCACAAACTGGATGATAAATATAGCACACTTTCAGACATCTCCTCTGGCTCTGGCTAGTCGTGGGGCTAAATGTTGGTGAATTATTGAATTACTGTCCCGGTGATTAGCGATTAATGTCCTGCAGACTCTAGTTTGGTGACAAAGATAGATGGGGCGGCAGGACAACTTGTCCACCTTGTTTTTATTTGATTTATTAGTCTGTTCAGAGATAATGTATTTCCCACAGTTTTTTTCCTCCATCTTAAATGAACTAGGAATTATGGCTCAGTGGTAGAGCGGTGGTCTTGTAACTGTCACATCCCAAGTTAGAAATCTAGCAACGTGCTAACGCCCTTCATTATATAAGACATTAATTAGTTCTCATTACCAAATCCTTCAGATAGGATGTAAAGCTGTAGGTCCCAGGATGCTGACCTACTAACATATTAAATTCTTTGCAGGCACCCTTAAATGAAATAATCATCATTCAAAATACAGCAAAACCTGTATATAAAGACCTCTCAATAGAGACAAGAAAAAGGGTACATAAAGGCAGGTGGTCTTTATATACAGGTTTCTGAAGTATATGTTTGAAGGGAAATGAAAAATGAAGTCATTATAGAAAGGTTGTATTTCTATTCTATATAGTACAGGTAGTAGCCAAAATACATTTGCTTGTACTAATTTTGCCTTTATTATGTTACTTTTCCTTTATTATATTAGGCCATGTAAAATTGATTTCATGTTGATCGTCCCCGCCCGCTACCTTTTTGGGGGCCGCCTCCTATTTTTTGTTATTTGTTATTTTTTTTGTTATTTTTTGTTTGAATTTTTTTTGATTTTTTTTTTTTTTTTTTTTTTTTTTGAAAGAAAAAAAACATGAAAAACACTGCTAAAATGGCTCTATTTCTGATTTAAAAAAAAAAAAATTGTCGGCGGCCATCTTGAAAAAAAATAGCCTCGACTGTCGGGGAAAATGTACTGAGCAGCCATTTTGAGCGGCCATTTTGAAATATCAAATATCAAATAACATGGTACACCCTCCTCCTCTTTTTCAAAAAATCCGGACGATCAACATGTAATCAATTTTACATGGCCTTACTCTTCCTTTATTATATTACTCTTATGATGTAATCACTAAGGGTTTGCAAAATTATTATGAAGAGGCTTTTAGAAATCAAGTGTAGTGCTGTAGTCAAACGTTTAACCGTCCGGTATCCGACCGCCCATGGCGGATTCCGTTTTCAATTGGACGGTTTCGTTTTCCCGATTTTTTTTTTTTTTTTTTTTTAAATTTAAATTTTTTTTTTTTTTTTTTTTTTTTTATAATTTTTTTTTTTTTTTTTTTTTTTAAAGTTTCGATTTATGCCCCTCCACCTGGCACTATGCCTGGCAATGTCTCCCAGCTCAGTAATCTGTGTGTTGACTCACCACTCCAAAACTAGAACAACACTCCAATTTGTCTGTCATCTTGGTTTGAAAGTAATCTTTGTAATAGATCTCATCATCTCAATATGTAGTTTATAATAATAATTCATCCAACTTTTACACAAGGTTCTGTCCTAGGTCCTCTACTGTTTTTAATTTACATTAATGATCTTACACATTCTTCTAAAAACAACATTGTTACTACTATTTGTGACAAGTTCACAAGCACAAATCGGCCCCTTTAAAATGCACCTCGCAGTTAAATGAAAGTTGCCGACAGAGTCGGGTAAAAAATTAAAAAAAAAAAAAAAAAAAAAAAAAAAAAAAAAAAAAAAAAAAAAAAAAAAAAAAAAAAAAAAATCGTTTTTTTTTTTTTTTTTTTTTAATCGTTTAACCGAAAACCGTCCGGTTTTGACTGGCGGTTAAACGGAATTGGAGATATCCGTGATGTTACAGCACTAATCAAGTGCATATAAAAGTAGACTAAATATGTTCTTTGGGCATTGCTATCTGTAGGGATTTCTCCTATAATTTCGCACCAGAAGGAGAATCAGTGAATCGTTGCACAGCTCAGGTATGAAATGCAAATCACATAGGCTAATGTGTTTCCAGCAAAGACTGCAAATAGTGGCCATATACAGTAGGGGACATTTCTTATTTACTTTTCAATACAAGTTTGTCTGGGTTTGTAAGGTGAATGTGTAATTGTGTTTTCATGACAGGCATTTCCATGTAGGCGTTTGATTGGCAGTGTCTGAGTGAATAAGACCCCTTTCACACTATTTTTAAAAACTGATTCTGCTTCAGTATGAGTTTGTCTGAGATTGTAAGATGAATGTGTAATTGTGTTTTCATGACAGGCATTTCCATGTAAGTGTTTGATTGGCAGTGTCTGGGTGAATAAGACCTCTTTCACATTATTTTTTTAAACTGATTCTGTTTCAATACGAGCTTGTCTGAGATTGTTAAGTTAATGTGTAATTGTACATGTAGGCATTTGATTGGCAGTGTCTGGGTGAATAAGACCCCTTTCACTTTATTTTTTAAGAACTGCTGCTGTGATGTGGAAATGGGATATAACCGGTATACATGTAGTCATTGTGTGAAGAGGGTGTCGTGAGTATTTTGACAACATTTCAGGGGGCTACTTTTCAAGCTTGCTTGCATGAAAATGACACTTTAATTTGTTTGCATTAAACTCTACATGTATGCAATTTTTTTTTTTTTTTTTTTTTTTCGAGGGGCTCTTTTTGGCATTTTGGGGGCTAATTTGCCCGAGCCCCATTTGTATTTTTTTCCTCTGTTTGACAGAGAGAATGGAAGTATGACTCAATGACATACCATAAGATTTGCAAACTTGTGAATAACAGTTAAACCAAGTGTTTTTGGTCAACCACTACTTATGCATGTCACACTCTGGTGCTAATAGCCGCTTTGGTTTCTTTGTAATTGTCCTTGAAAATGGAGAAAAGAATTCTTAGAAGTCTGTCCTCTTTTTCTTAATCCCGGGCTCTCTTGCCACACAGTGCTTTGCCCTTTCAAAAGTTCTCATCTTCAGTGATTTTTCCCCAAAATTTGTGGTATTCAATTATGCCACCCCTGAAAGAATAGACGAAAGAACTGGAGTGAATAGTATTAAATTACACCAATGTACATGTACATATTTGAATACACCATTTAGTTTTTAGACATTTGATACCCTTTCCTGCACAGATACCTGATTTTATTTTATTTAATCACTCTCTTTAAAAAGATATCAGTACAATAGTTATCTATATTTTAGCTGCAATCTGGTTTGGCTACTCTCAAAATGATTAATATATCATTGATAGGTTTTAGATGGAGAGCACAGGCAAATGGTAGAGAGTGTGAATTAAATATGGCTTACAGCTGAGTCATACTTCCAAACATAGTGCTTTGGTTGAGAGATACAAAAGACATTCTCCATTTTGCTAGTATCCCCCCCCCCCCCCGAAATGCGCCCCTCACAGGTGTAAATGTGTTACCCACTGTATACACCCGGGACCCATGAATAACATAAAACTCCAGTATTTTCAACGCCAGAGCCTCCCTTTCACACCAAAATCTCAATACAGTCCCACACATTCCATGTCGATGAGGGTGAATTCATTCAGTAGCAACTCAAATCTATTGCCAACCACTTAAAAACCGGGTCGTGAATAGCAGCCTTTTGTGCCCGTCGCAAGGGTCGGTCCAAGTAAACCCCTCGCGAGACAATGGCAAGGGGGGGGGGATCCATTGTGGAGGGTTCTGATCACTGATTGATGGGGCGCAACAATGGCCTGGCCACCAAGGGGGGTGTAGGGAAACTATTAGCACTTCAAATAACTGGATGTTTGTATGGTTAGTACTGAAGAGATGGGGGAGGGATTCTTGTTGTGTTGTGGTGAGTTTTTGATGTTGGTAAGAGAGAAGAGGTATGGTGATTAGCATATACTTGCTTGCAACAATAATTTAAGGGATACTGGAAATAAAAGATTGGTTTGGGTTGGGGATAGAGATTGAGAGTGAAATGTCTCGGGCTGGATGGAAGGATGTTTTTCTATGGAATAACAATGAATGATGAGTGGAAACTGGGACCTTTAACATAATGGGGGACAGAAGAATATGAAGTTGGTAGAGTCTAGAAATGAACAGGAGAAAGAGGGAGGGGGAGAGGGAGGGGGGGGGGGGAGAGGGAGAGGGAGTGGCTATGTAGAGATGGTAAACTACTGGAGTTTGAACTGTTGTGGAACATACAATCATCCTTCCCTAGGGAATATGAGAGAAAGAGTGAGGGGGAGGGATGGCAAAAGCAGAAAGAAAGTTTGGAGAAAGGAATAAGATGGTAACCCACAGTGATCGTAAGCTGTCAAGTAAAACATGTAAGCAAACGAAAGAGAGAAACACAAACAACAAATGGAAAAATCCAGGCAATGCCTCTGTAATATGCACGGAACATACATCCGAAGACCTGTAGATATTCAGAAAGGAATTTGGCATGTTGATGCAACTGCACTCCTGGACGCGGTTTGCCTATAAATAAAAACCCAGACGCCGAGATTACCAAAAAGTACAGGCAGCATTACATCTTCAACATGAGATAGGATGATCGCGATCCCTCTCTGAAATGGAGACTCTAATAATGACATAGCTGAAGGGGAACTTCACTCGTAAACAAGCCAGATAGAAACGCTTCGTTTGTCGTAAATTCTGGCTACTCGTAGTGTTGTTATTGCAGCATATCTACTTGAATGAAATTGTTGGAACAACCTTTGAACAGCAAGCAATGACAGAGTGATACTTTTTATTTTTGTAATTTGACAGTGTATGTGATAAATGTAGGCCTCCTATTCTCTGCTGAAAGCCAGAAGGGTGTTATAAAATATATCTAGGTAATTAATGCCTCAATCACACTGAAAAACTGACTCTAAACTGACCGATCCTTGGCTATTTAGAGTATAGTAATGTTTTGTTTGGTCCGTTGTCAATCTCGTTTCTGTCTTGTCGGAGTGAATAAATTCCAGCAAATTATCTTCTTTTGGCTCTTTGCGGTTCTTTGCAGATTGCATAAAAATGCATACATATAGTTATAGGCCTGTACGGTATTTGGAAATGTAAGAAAGTTAACCTCTCACAAATAGGATTGCGTAATCATGAATAGATAACAATGCTCTACTACATCAAGTTTTTTTTCTTCCTCTGCAATTTTATGGTAGATGTTCAATGCCCTCCCATTTCCTTGTCGACAGACCTACATTTTCTTGTCATGCATGTGACCTATTGTTTGGACAAATCGGATTACAATCATGCTCCTTCAGGTTGGATGTGTTTCATGTATTATCGAATTGAATAAAAGTATTTGGCATTGTCAAGACACGCATGTACATTACCATCAGATGAAATAACCTTGTGTATAGACATTGTATTTGAAGTGTGAAAAAGAAGTGAAAGAAATAAGATGTTCATGTCAGGGGTTGAACCAAGAAAAGAGATTGGCAGATAGACAAAGAGAAAGATAAAGGGAGTTTGAGCAAGAGGAAGTGACTGGAAGAGGGAGGGAGAGAGATAGATTACAAGAGGAGGGAAAGGGAGAGAGGGAGGGGGAAAGGGGAAAGGAGGGAGGTAGGGAGAGGGGGAGGGGGAGGGGGAGAGGGAAATGGGGGAGGAGGAAAAGGGAGGAGAGAGAGAGTTTAAGAAAGGGGAGGGGGGACTGTAAGAGAAATGGAGAGTGTTTGAGCAAAGGGTAAGAGGCTTGGAAAGTGGAAGAAAAAGAGCGAGTTTGGAGGCTTGGAAAGTGGAAGAGAAAGAGCGAGTTTGGAGGCTAGAAGAGAAAGAGAAAGTTAAAGTAAGCAAGGGGGAGAGGCTGACAGAGAAAGAAAGAAAGAGTTTAAACAAGAGAGAAAGAAGAGAGGCTGGAAGAGGGCAATGAAAGTATTCCACCGCGCATATCAAATTCAATAACCATTCAAGCAACTTGAATCAAGATGCTATTCTTATCGATTCCCGTCTGTGTGTATAGAGCCATGCACACCCTGCCAGATTCAATGCTTTTTATTGACATGTCTAGTGGTATGATCAGGATCAGCTAGACCTTTATTTTCCATGGCCAAGGCCACAGACACCAGTCTTGTAAATCTATGTGTTGATTGTCGGCTTGGATAACCAGAGCTGCCAACCATTACGTTTTTCCCAGAATTATTTTGTTTTTTTTCTCCCAATTACGGTATTACGTTTTTAAAACAATTTCTTTTTTTGTGTTTTTTTTGCACATCAACCATATGCCCTAAAGTGTTGGCAGCTCTGGATAACTTTTAATATGGGTTGTCGTCAGCAAAGCCAATGATTCCAATTGATCGTGTAAATACAGAAAGAAAAAAAATCCCATTTTGGGAAAGAAAAAGGAAATACCAATTTAAGAATGTAAGAATTCAGATGAATCATATTTGTAATTGAGAGAGATTGAATTTTAAAATGCGATTCATGTTAACAAAAGGTAGAAAACGTTAACAAATAAAATCAAACAAATGTTTATAGCTAATGTTCTATACTCGTTGTGAGCAGAGCAAATTTGATGAAAGAGTCATTAGAATGCATTGCATTGTTGACTTCAATTCTCATAGTCCATAATGACAAAGGTACTAAGCGTATGGACCACTAATCAAGCAGATAGACCCATACAGAAATGTGCAGATATAGTCAACATGTCAATATTCAATACTACAAAGGTCATAGTCAGCTTGACAATGGTACTAAGCTTATGGACTACTAATCAAGCAGTTAGACCCACACAGCAATGTGCAGACGCTGTGTAATGCATTCAAATGAAAGGTGAATGATATGGATGTAAGACATGGCCTCCTTATAAACAAACCCCATTGAGTGACAGATTAGTCTGTTTGACCCCAACCATGGCGAAACTAGACTGTGAATGACCCCTATTGACCTTTGAGATGTGTGCTTGGGTGTGTGTGTGTGTGTGTGGGGGGGGGGGGGGGGGAGATGGGGGAGGAGTGGGATGGGACAGTTGGAGGAAAAAAGAAGGGCATGAATGAGGATGTAAATGTAAATTTCAGAAGGGATGTTTCATACATGTAGATAATTTGATACGATTGATGCCTAGGCCTTTATCCTAAAATGCAGATAGTATTAAGAAAGGGAGATGGTGATGGGGATGATGATGGGAATGATGGTGGTGGTGGTGTGGCTCTGGCTGTGGTTATAAAATAGGGCATGTTATTCAGGCAACAAAAAAACAAACTGTAAAGCAGCCAGATTTAAACCTCAAACCTACATATGTATGCCTAGTATGTTAGAAATATCTAGCGCACTCACTTCAAATACCCCCTTTCTTTTTGCCCCATATTTCAATGCTAATCTCGATAAAGCTTTCTACCTAAACACAAGCAGCATCTGGGCTCCAGCTGATAAAATAGTCTCCTTCAAGAATTTCAATACGTAGAGCAGATATCCCCTAGTCACAAAACCTTATTGGAAATTCTCTGGATTACAGAGCTGAGCCTTGACTGAAAACTACCACATTTCTGCATATCAGAGACCTTATCATTTATTAACTGCCAGAAGGGCGTTACCTTAATATATTTTTTATCGCAGAGTTATTGCCCCCATCTGGTGCCCAAGAGATGAAATAGTATGTTTGAAGCCAGAAGGTTGTTAACTCATACATTGTATACTTTAACACAAAGTTAATGCCTTTTTAGCTCTTAACAGACAAAATGTACATGTAAATGTAGATTATTATACAGGTCTTGTGTAATTCACCACTAGCTTTTGCAATCAATTTGTAATTGTGAAAATGCACCTACAAGTAATTTTTTTAGCAGCTTAATCATTATTTTATGTTGACATAACAAAATATGAGTTTGTGTCAAGAGTGAGATGAATTTTTTTTATAAGAAATTTGTAACAAAATGTAAATTAAGATGTGCAAACGAGCCTGTGCCTGCAGGCTAGTGCGTCTGTGTTCATAGCACCTAAAAGTTTCAGAATGTTACAGGTATTGGCACGTACAAGTTTGATCGTAATAAGAATACTTTCTGGTATTCAGGGGAAAATACGAGTCATTCTTGTTTTGAGGGTATATACAGTGTATGTGCCTGCTCTGTAAAATCCAGACTGACTTTGTGTGTCATAAATCATCCTGTGTATCCTCCCAAATCAACTCCTTTCATTAATCCCCTCATTAATCTCTCTCTCCCCCACAAGCCCCCCTATTAATCCATATATCCTTGCCATCCTCCCCCCTTAGGTCACCATCGCATGAGGAGAGACAAGTACAATAACTGTGAGTTTTTATATGCTTTGGATTGATTTGTTTTTGGTTTCATCCTCTCTAATCTTCTCTCTCTCTCTCAGACCCTGTTCATATGCTGTGCCGTTTCAGTCTAGATCGGTCCGCTTTGGTCCAGGTCGGGCCTGTTTCGGTCCAGATTGTGCCGTCTGTATGAACGGGGTCTAAGCTCCTGCAGCACTCACATCTACTTGTCCACTTCACATTTACATTTCACCTCCCTAGACCTCCATTTATCTGTTACCATAGTTATGCATCCATTGCAATTCATTAAATGATGTAATTTGAAAGTTTGCAACCATAAACATGGCTTTGTGTTATTTGAAATTGACTGTAAAGCTGCAAACTCAGGGAACATTAATTTTGGCACGATGTAGTTGGTAGCTAGTTGGCAGCCTTTGTCTAATAACAGAGAGTTTAACAAATAAATCACACAGAAACTATGGATGGTTTTCACCTACACGTAGCTTGCACCTTCTCACATCTATAGATCTTCATCAAACATTTATTTGAAAATATTTGCAGTGCTCTGGTATACATGTACCCTTTCAACTCTTCACATACTTAGCATGCAGTTTGCAAATGGTTTGCATATCTTTTGCATAGAGCTTCTGTCTGTCTACTTTGGTTTGACTCTCTCTCTCTCTCTCTCTCTCTCTGCCTCTCTCTGCCTCTCTCTGCCTCTCTCTGCCTCTCTCTGCCTCTCTCTCCCTCTCTCTCTCTGCCTTCTTGTATTAGGATAGTATAGCGCACTTAGACCCCGTTCTCACTCACTTTGAAAGTGGTCTTAGTTAGACCGCTCCAGAGGAACGGGTCTTGAGGAACGGTTTGCGAGCGTTCACATTCCAAGCAGTTTTTATGGCTCAAACCGCTCCACGAGTCAAAGTGGTCTTGTTGCTATGGCAGCTCAGGTCAGCGGGTCAATTTTTTCGCGCGCGGAATACAAACCCTATGTACCGTACTACATGTTTCGCACGGAACGTCATTAGCTCACTTCCGCTCAAAGTACGCTTCCGTTCACATTGCACGTTAGAGCGGTCCAAACCGCTCTTAATAAGACCCGTTCCTCAAGACCACCTCCGGAGGTGGTCTTCTGGAGCGGTCCAGAAGTCCACTTCCTGGACCACTTTGACCGTTCTCACTCACCTAAGAACCGCTCCTGAGGAACGGGTCTTAGTTAGACCGCTCCAACGAAGTGAATGAGAACGGGGTCTTAGAGCCATACTATGGACTATACATGTACCTCACACGGTAGATACTTGCTTTTCACTCACATCGCGCTATGTTTGCAGTGCTCCTCTGCTCAGCACAGTTTTAGAACACACATCATTTCCTTTAGCGCCAGAAGGGCCTAAACTCTGAAAATCAATACGAGTTAATGCCATTCTAACTCTCATTGGATATCACTTATGTCTTGGGTCACTGCGGTTTAGCATAATCCCGAAAAAGTATCTCGCTCTACATGGAACTCTCACTTTTCTATCTGCTTGCAGTTCTTCTAAAATAGCTTACTAGTACATCTTAGAAAATTTGAAACTTTCCATTATCCATGCTTTTATCCTAGAAATAAGCTATTTCTTTCACCTAGCCTATAGATTTTCATATACATATAATATGACGTTTGGTTTTTAGTACTTTGTGGATAGATGATAAAGGGTTAGTGATGTATAATACAATGTAGGAGGCTGCCGTGTCATGTATGGTTGTCTGTACAATTTTAGATTTTACATACGGTACATTTAATTCCGAGAAATAAACTGATATTAAGCTGACAACAATTTAAGCATGTCTTTAAATCCCTTTTTTAAAATTCATATAATTTTTGACAAAAAGTTTGTTGCAACGGTTGTGTTTCAACAATCATTAAAGGATCTCTAAAAAAACCCCACAATAACGACTGAGGGATACATACTGTAGATATATCATCGGTTTGAGGCTAGAAGGATGTTTACTCAATACCATTTTACACATAGTTAGTAACTTAGTACCCTTCTGTCACCAAACAGGCAATATTGAAGTGGTAGTTTGTATTGTCTATAGATACACCTAGTCAACCATCATTAATTTGTATATCAATTAAAGAATACATGGTGTTAAGAAATGATAATAGACTTTCTAGTCAATAAAAAGTTTACTTAATTTTGTGTGTGCAGCATTTTCTCTAAATCCTTTTTTCCTCTTTTCACCAGAAAGTCTTTTTCTCTCATAATTCTTCAAATAAATGTCACTCATGTAATAATCATTCAAAGAAATAGTCATTTTAGCAGTGAGAGTTATTGAGTAAAGTCCTAATATCATGCTTTATCTCACTTAATAATTAAAAATTCTTTGTGCATCATTTAGCAAAATACATGTAGGTGCACATGCAGATAATATTTTGAAATTTAACATCTTCCCTTTTTTTCCTAATTCCATAATAAAGTTGTCAGAAATATGCACAGTATATGTAAGTACTAGCATTTCTCATTTAGAGACTTGTTTTTTATTGCACATATAAAATATAATACATATTTTTTGTTTTGTTTTCACATGGATTTTGCTCTGTATTTAATCACCCTTTTTAAATTATGATTTTATATATTTTGTTTGCTTTGTATCTTGTTCCAGCGGAGATTTTGATTTGGGTTCCCCTGTATGCACAACATGTAGATTAACACAATTCCCCCATCATATTTATTCCCAAATTAGTCAATGCACTTTGCAATAATTAATTTGTACTATATAGTTGTAAACCCTGAATACCCTAATTATATCTTGGTAGCTGTGTTGGCTATGTGTGTAATATATAACTTATTGAAAGATAGAAGAAAAAGAAATGAAATGTGTAGTCCACTGTTGCCCCACATATACATAACATGTCCATGTATCAAGACCAATAGAGTCCCTGTTCTGTTGTTATGGGTTGCATGACTGGCAGGGCCTGGGCACTAGATGGAGCTGTTGTGTTTTTAGAGCTCCAGCATCTGTGCCAAGTTACACAAGAATATTCTTATTTTCATATTTAAAAGAACCCCATGATAATTCCTATTGCTATTGTTTATTCCCAGATTAATTTGTTCTAAAAAGTTTGATAATCTTGAGTAATTGATTATGCATTTTCTTTTATTGATTAAGTTTTATTTTATGAGCATGGGGAGCATATTTTTGACATTATGTTGATCAGAATTTATTTTGTTTATTATTTCATGTAAATGGAAACTTAATTTTGGTAAATTTCATCTTATTTTAATGAGTGCTAACCAATGATTTGATTTATTCACATTTATTTTTGTTTTAATTTTTGCTATGCAATTTAAGATTATTCATGCCTTTTTTTCCTTATTTGAATTGTGCAATTTTCAATAATTTGAATTTGTTATTTTCATAATGATGTTTTGGGTGATTTGTTGCCTTTAGTAGATATTACCATTGTTATTTTTATTTTATATTCAGCAGCAAATATTTGATACTTCCTTATTATTATTTATGCATGTTTTGCAGTAATTATTTCCTGGAATTAACAGGATTATTATGGACAAGCATACATCAAATCATATTATTGTCAAATAGGCATATTCAAAGGTTGCAGCACATCTAAGGAAGCTACATGAATCTTATAGAAAAAAGACAGGATCGATGTTCAACGAGCACCATAGCACAATGCTACTTGTACTTTACAGTCCTTTCAGACTACATTGTCCATGTATGGAACTGTTGTTTATAAAAGAAACATTGTATAATAAAGAAAGAGACCTATATAATAACTGTATAATGAGAGAGATGAGATATGTCAGCCCCCATCATTGAAAACGATAATTTTCTTTTTCCTGATAGAAATGCCTGGTTGTGTACCATGTACAGACATTCATCTGACCAGTTAATGCCAATTCTTTATCAAGTTCCCTTTGCAAATGATTCCCAGACCCTCTTACAGTCACTGAATACATTCAAACAAGAACATTTTAATAATTATCTTAATATGACTGAAGAGTAAGAAAATCCTAGAGTTGCCTCCATCAGAAGAGTAGGAAGGGAGGGGGGGGGGGATGTTTCATCTAAGATTGCCGTTTACTCTCCTTATTATGCGTAACTTCCTATCTGGATCAGGGGGTGATCATTGGTCATGAACTTTTCCTTACACCCTGAGGAGAACCAAACAAGGAACCCATTTCTGTTATTATAGAGGATGAAAGTCCTGTTGTTTTGGTAGCGTAATGCTAACGTAAACCCATCACACCAGGGTTTTGACCTTTAATTGATGGGAGATCTGTCAATGAAGGAGCAAGTGCGCTCTACGCTGCTGTCCTGCATTCTTTGGTTCTCCCCATCATCATCATCCTTTTCATCGCCATCATTGACGGGATGGATAGGTAGATTTTTAATGCCTTTAAAGGGACTTGGTAACATTGTTCAGATGAGAGAATATGGTGCTAAGTTAGTGACTTTCATGGTAGATGTACAATTGAAGATAATCTGAAAGTTAGAGTGAAAACACATCATTATTAAACACAAAAATCAGGAAAAACTGATCCGATTGATTCCTTAATTCTCCCAACTATATTATCATAATTTAATTACATTTTAGGTGAATGTAAATCGTCACAGAGCAATGAATTGGCTCTATAAACCATTCCAGACATGAGCGTCAGAGCCTGGCGGATACCGGCGCTATATAAATATCCATATTATTGTTATTATTATTTTTAAAAGACTTACCGTATGTCTTATTTTCATGGAAAAGCGGTTAGAAAAATTTCTAAAATATCTTTTTGGTTTGGGAATTTTTAAAGTTTTTTTTTTGCATGTTATAGTAAGTACAGTAGTAGGAATGTAATAAGTAACATTTCATACAAAAATTATGAAGTTTTTCCATCAACCTTCAAGTTCAACAATGTTACCAAGGCACTTTGAAGGGCTCTAGACTACCCCACCCCCCTGTCTCCATAGAGACTAAATTGACATTTTTGGTCTGTTGGCATGGGGGTCCTGTTAAAATTTGAAATTTTAAGTGTCTTAAATTAAAATTTGGGAATTCAAATGCTATAGGTGCTTGTTGTGTCAAGTTTATTGATTTTGTAAAGAGCTCTGGATTATGGATATTCAGTTTTGGGCTTCAATATCTGCTTTCTGAAATGGAATTTTGGTATTTACTGCATAATGTTTTTAAAATACTATTCATAGTTATATGTTACCACTGCCATGTTTATTTGAATTAGAACATTAAGTATCCTTTCTTTTAATTAAAAAGGTTGTTTTGTTTGATTAAAGGAGAGATGCAAAATTCAAATTTAGTCATAAAGAAAAAACATTTAGAGTTGATGAGATTTATTATAGGGTTTGTCTTTGGTGATATATGAATCATTCCTGATTTGCAATTTCTATTCTTTGTCTTTGATAGTATTAGCATCTTATCCTAAAACATGACACTATCATCGCAAATTCTGAAAGTGTATTGCCATTTTATTGCCTACTTTCAATCCCCCACAAAATGTGTAATTATGGGGTTGTAATGGTGAAAAGAAATGTGCCCTGAAGATAAATGCAAAAAGAATGGAGATAAAGACCATTTTACAAGTGCGGACTGTCTCCCAGAGCTGCTGGTTATGTTTATAGAAGTCCTCTTGGGTCGTGCAGGTTTTGTGACAACCCCAGTAGTCCAATTCATTATCCGCCAGACGTTTGCATACAAAATGAGACACCTTGGAAAAACATTCATGTGGTGCACCTTCGGAACATTATCACAGAGGAGATCGCATCCCCAAATTGATCGTGACACGCATCTGGTTTCACGTCAGGAGGAATTACTCCGAACTGTCGCCACCCTCGTCACTTTCCCAGCAGTTGGATAAACGGCTCCATTGCTGGCAGCCTGTTCTGCCCCCAGTCCCATCCGTGTAAATCCGTGTAATGCCTAGAAACCCAAACTTCCCAGTCCCTAGTTGTTTCCGGTGATCACTCTAGGTCCGGAGATAAATAAACACGGCACTTAGGACCGGGTCTTGTTCTCCGTTTGATTACCGTTTTCGTGTCATCTACCTCTGTCGTTCAGTACGAGGGCTTTGGATGAAATGAGGCAGTTCTAGATGGAAAAATTGTTCTCTATAATTCATTTATTCAGAAGCACTTGACACTTGACCCCAGTCCAATGATATCATATTCTTGCGGAATTCATACTTCCTGGACTGACTAGAAAATTGACCCCCTGATGATTTTGCAATGATAGAATAATAATATCAAATAAAATGAATTTTATTAGAAATAGTTTGTACCCAAGGGACTGTTTTCTTTTGATGTATTAATATGAAGTACCATTGAAAGTCTCTTCGTTTGGGTTATATTCGAGCACAATTTATGTTCATGAAGAAGACTACACACTTAAATTTCCCTTTTAAGGGATGGGCGAGGGAGGGGGGGGGGGGGGGGGGTTCAAGATTAAAATGTATTGGGCCCATTAGAACGTCTCGCCCTGGATTATTATCTCTGTAGATTTGAAATGTGAATGGTATCGCTTTTCACTGGGTATTTGGTACTTGAGATTTTTATTCTTTTCAGTTTAAGTTTAATTTGGAATTAACTATCTATTAAGTCAGCAAAGTGCTTGTCGTTATGTGATGCCAAGTGGCTGTTAACTTTTGAACCCTGGAAAATTATACAAAGGAATATCAGCTGGGCAATTTCCGCTTAAACAAAGTATTATGCAGATATTCCTCACTAAACATTGGAAAATTAGGGGTCCTGTTGCAACATGGCTAAGAAAGGAAAGCAGATATGCCAGAATGTCATGGTCAAAATAGCGAAGGTAATCTTATCAAAATCAGATTGAATTTGTGTTGAGTGAGTCTAGCTGACCCTAGCGAGCAACTCGATCGTTATCATAAAGATGACATATATACCTGTAGCCTATCTGACATGAAGTCTGGGTATTTTAATTGGTTAGGATAATGTGCTATGAAGGGGGGGGGGGGGGTGGGTGGTGAGCTGTCGAGATCAGGAATAAAGTCGATTCTAGATTGCATTGGTTTGAAAGCTCTCTTGATCTATTGAAATTTTCTTAGTGGAAATACTGATGAAATGGCGGTTGTTGAGCAAAGTAGTGTCTTGAAGGAATGTTTCATAAAGACATGTTATTGGTACCTTACTGTCCTTTTAATTCTTCCTCCTCCTCAAAAAGACCCCTTCTCCCCAAGCAAACAAAATGAATGATTAATTCATAATAACACTTTGGGATTCAACAAAATGGGATGGCTTAAAATTAGACTTATTATCATTTAGGATTTACAAATACAGTCTAACCTGTCTATTAAGGCTACCCAAGGGAAACAGAACAAAAATTGGCCACTGTAGACAGGTGGCTTTACTAGACAGGTTCTAAAACACATTTATCTCTCTAGGGATACTAAATGCTTAGCCACTATAGACAAGTGGCCTTTATAGAGAGGTGGCCAATAAGACAGGTGTGACTGTAGGTGAATCCAAATTCTCACTTGGTCATTGTTTTACCTTTGTTCTACCTTCCAATCGATTACTTTCTTTAGATTTAATAAATAATAGCATGTACTGTATGTCTGTATAGTTATCTCTAACATCTTGTCTCAGATGCAGAGAGGGATAGGGAGATATTCTATGAGCAAACCCTGCAGGATTCCCGGCTCATTCAAGTCACGTCGGCTCAGAATTTGCCCGAAATCTCTGAAAGCAGAGAGTAAATGTCTTCTCCGGCTTGTTAGCCCCTTGATTAAATAATGCAGGATTCATTTACATTTTCCCTGCAAAAGACTGGAAGGTAACTCCGTAATATAAATCACTCAAACAGTTGGATACTAATGGAGGCTGATTACACTAATCCTGGAGTGAATTACGTCACTTACATCAAAATATTAGCTTGTTCAGACTACATCCAATTTGTACCAAACTCGTTTGAAGAAACGTCATATAGCGAAAGGAGCATATAAACTAGAAAACGACATTTTACAGTGCTTAGAAACATTTGTATGAAGCGATTTATATAAATGTTACTTTTTTTTTTTGTATTATCATTATTATTATCACCATATCAAGAAAGAAATGCCACATTTAGAAACTAATTTTTGAAGAGGTCAGCTGACATGACAGCTGACCAATCATCAGTGTGCGCTTATGATAAGCCCCACCCCTTTACATGATTTTTATTTTATTTTACTGTTTTAATGATATAATTTGCAGAAGATCGTTGGACCCTGATTCCTCATGAATATTTTGTTTGTAAGGATACTTGAACAGGCGTTTCGCTGCATGATGTTTCGTTACACAACGCTTAGACTTGAAAAACTCCGAAGTGCTAATATTGTATAGCTAGACAATGTTTTTTGAAGTCTGAACATGGTATGTCTAGCATTGGAAGCAATCAACCATCTACAGGAATGCAGGGGATGGGTTAAATGAATAATTTCCTTGAACAAGCGCAGCGTTTAATTTCTTTTCTTGACTAACGGTGCATGGCCTTTCAAATTTTTCTTCTTGAATAACCCGCAGCCTTTTCATTTTTTTCTCGTCTGGAGCTGTGAGGGGCGAGCCCCCTCCCGGTGGCACTATTACTCAACGGGCAGGAGGGCTAACGAATGCAAATTATGCAAATAATTGCTCAGCTTGGTATCAGGCCCAGCATGGAGTGAGTCATGAGCGCAGACTAATACTAGTCTTATATTTCAGTCCTGATTTAAAAAAAAATGTTCACAAACTTGATCATCAAGTATATAATGACAGTAAAGCAGAGAGAGGATACTTATTATATTAATGAAACAAAACAAATTGGAAGGATGAAGATCTTTGTGTAAATTGAAAGTATACTGATTATACAGTGGTGGTCATTTTACCTGACTGCTAAGAAAGTATAAATGCTTGTTAGTAAGCAACCAGAGGACCGACGGCTTTAAGTCCTCTCCGAGGGACCTGGTAATGAGGATTAATGCCTTACCAAAGGGCACTAGCGCATCAACTTGGTTTCGAACCCCGGGTCCGCGGATTATTACACAGTATATTACAACCAAACAAAAAAATGCTGAAAATTTGCGTTCTTGTGACTTAATTTAATCTCAAAACAATACCCACAAAGGACTTCTCCCAAGACTACCACAAGTTTATGAATGATTGCTAGAGGGGGAGGTGAAGAGATGCCTGAGATGGCCATCTTTTGAATAATTGAGATGAATATCCATTATGAATAAAGGCCAAGTATGACATGACACTGTTTAGATGGTGCAGTCATACATTTTTAATATTAATTTTAAAGTAAAATCCATCTTTAAACAGGCAACTGCTCTTGAAAGAAAGCAGAAAAATCAAAGAAGTAGACTGGTGAAAGTTTGAATTAATTCAGACACAAAACCAGGGAGTTATGAATTTTTGAAAGTTGTAATCACTATACATGTACATATGGGCACTTCAAGTTGGCTGTATCGGTAATGTCTCTGTGACGAGGTGCTAGATTGCTTTCCCATTTGTTACAACACACAAAATTATTCAAATGTCAATTTAAAAAATGAATAATATGTTATCAATAATATTCTGAGTACCGGTAGTATTGTGCCCCAAGGGAGAAGGAAATGAATAATATTTTTGTACATGACAAATGGGAGAGCTGTCCTGTGACTACATCACAATCCAGTGACCAAATTGTCAATATGAGACTCGCATAGATTCATTGATCTCATATTCCAAACACTTGTAACTCCCTCATTACTGGTGTGATATGAGAAATTAACTAAGTATAGGTCAACTTTGGCGCACGCTTTCTGAATTTGTTTACGGTCGACTGTCGGCAAAACCGGATGCAGGCCACGATAATGATATCATAGAATCATGAATGAGATCTCAGTTTTGTTAAATAATTTTTAACAAATCACGTTACCAAATGCCTCTTTTTCAGCGTTTCATGTGTGCGTTTTGAAACATGTTTATGTTTACAACAGACTAAAAATCGATTGAAATTGCTTGATGTGACCGTGTTTTAAACTAAACGTCTTTGAAAACCTAATTTAGGGTGAAAAAGTGTGGCTTGAACGCACCCTTAGAAGATAGAGAGTTGTCTCATCTGTTGAGTGCCACGAGGAGAGCACGATGTCACGCCCTTCTAGATGCCAAGATGTCATGCGTATTGTCATCTCTTATTCCTCCTCCCTGTCACATCACTGTGATTGGTAAAACAAACACTGAACCTGAGGGAGATCATGAGCAGGGGAGCGTATTATTGTGATTCAATTAATCCCATTGAGTCATAGCGTGTCTAGAATGACATCTCCCCCCGCATTCAGACGACTAAAATTCATTTTATGGCTGTACGAAAACCATATTTATTTAGCTAAATGATAAGTAATAATTTTTTTTCATAGTCTTAATGTCGTGAAACAAGACGTTTAGCAAAATGCAGGATTGAGCATTGCTGCAAATAAAATCTCGATAAAGAAACAGGGTCGCTCTCCAGTCTTGTATAGTATCATAATCGTACACAAATCGTATAACTGGCAGGAATTATCGTGAGTCTGCACTGGTAATTGGCTAGCTGTCATTTCAACTGAGCTCCTCAAAACTTTATGTAGTTTCTTTATACATTTCTTAATTTTCTTTATATTCTTTATATGATGATAATATCTAGTCTGTATGCCCTTTCACTATAACTGAATATTGTTCACTTAAGTGCCCGTCTTTCAACAAAAGTACTTACCTAAATTTTGGGAGCAATTATAATAAAATGCACCTTCAAATATCACTTTTCCATAGACGCCTGTACAATATCTGGTAAACAATTAGTTTTTTCTCTGAATTTACAAAAATGGATTTAGCTCCTTTTTAATTAAACTCTTTATATGATGATTCTTTATACAACGTTTCTTGAAACGTGTTTCGTATAAATTTTGTCCAGTCTGAACAGACTATGATGTAGATCCTTGCTGAGGTCTTGGCTGTCAATCATACAGACAGGAGATATGATCTGAGCATATTTGAAGGTCAAGAGAGATGTCAGTGAGCTTAAGGGTGGTATCTTAGATTTCATCTTGATTGGGATTTAAAAAATCAAAAAAAAAATCATGAGAAATATTTCAAGCTCCGTTGCTAGAGGAATATGATTTAAACTACTGCATTAGAAATTCAGCGGTGGACCAGTTTACTTTTTAGATTAATTCATATTTTCCCAGGAACCCCACCACTTGACCATGGCATAATATTCAGTTCACCTGCAGTTTATGATTACAGCTATATGATTAGCAAATGACCTTGGTGTTAACAATCAGGGTTATAATCAGGGTTTTAGAAGTAATTAATGTCTTTGTAAGCATTGTGAAAATGACTTATTCTGTTTGAAGTGGAGCTTTTTTTTTTTATAGATTGCTCTTTAACATTTGAACAAAACAAAAAATAGTAGCCTAACAATTTGCCTAATTAGTAGACATATCAGAAATTTTCATCTTATGAATCTGAAATCTCATAAATTTGACATCTTACAAACTGCATTAGAATAATTTTCCTGACTGATAATATGCTTCGAAATAAATGCCAGATCAAATAGAGGGTATCAGAAATGTGCCACCATTTTTCATTTAATTTAATGACCAGGACCATTATCCTTTTAAAGGTACTATGTCCCTTTTGCAGCCAACCTCAAATTCTGTAGAACTTTGCAGGAATTATGAATATGTCATGTATGTCCTATCTGTGAAATTTAAACGTTAGCAGTGTCCTCATATTCAAATTATGCAAGGAAACCCGTTTACTTGCTAGACTTCACTGTCAGACACTATTGAGTGACTGACTGGCTTTTTTCCTTCTTTGGTAATAACATCGTCGCTGTTTTCACGAAGTGACGGTAGTGAAAAAAAATTGCATTCACTTTGCGTTACGATTTTCCTCACTACCGTCACTTCGTGAAAACAAGGACGACATACATGAAAATAGTTGTAAAGGGTACATGAGCATTTGTCTACATCAATAACCCACTTCTTGTGATGGCCAAGATTAAACTGATTGAATCTTTGCGCAGCATAAAACGTATGACCATTCGGTACAATTGTCTGAAAATCAAGACTATTACTTTTGGGCTCTATAGCCCTAAAGTCGATTTGACAACTAATAGTCGTTATTTTCCCACTTGAAGACATTTTCAAGCCCCACCTTTTTTAGGGATGTTCTAAATTAGTATTATCTTTCAAATGCAGTTGGAATTTAACTTTTTCATTTTTTTGGCCTGCAAATGGGACATAGTACCTTTAATGGACATAGCAAGTGGTCATTCAAGGCTAGAATACAGAACCCCCCTTCTGCCCCAGGGTTTGTGAGTTGATAGAAACATGCATCTCAAAATATTAGTAAACATATCAATCCACAAAAGTGAAAAATAGAAGTAAAAAAAAATGAAAAGTGACCATCTGAGGTCATTGAAGCAGTGAAATCACTGGCACTGTCTGATGTGGGGGAAACACTTCTTTCTAAACAAACAAACAGGTCTATTGTTATGCCTGGTTGAAGGGTGATGATGGATGGGGGGGGGGGGGGGGCAGTGGATGTACATTTCATAAAAAACATAAGAAATACAACTTAATATCGGGGAGGGACAGGAGGAAGGGGAGGGGAGGACCCACCCAACCCCAATCCCAAATCACACATACTCCCCCCATGAAAAAGAAATATAATCTTGAATCCCTGCAGGCTTATATCGCTTCAGAAGTATTGATAAGGTCTGTTGGCTCAGACTAACAACCATCCCAATCCTTCAAGTCCTGGAACGTCTGCTGATATCAGGCCGAGTCTGGTCACCAAGACTAGCCTAACTACCAGCCTCTCCCATAGCAACCAACGACAAGTGGTCAACTAAGGTCATACCAGCCAGCGATGTAATCCTCCCTCCCTGGCCCCAGGGGAGATGCCTGGTGGTATAAGCTCTGACAAAATACAGAACAAAACTCCCCTGTCTAATCACTTCCCCTCCACGATACTCCCACCCTCCATCTCCCCCCTCTTCCAGTTCTCTCGTCAGGCCTCCCTTTCTTTCGCTCCTCTCGGTGCCCCATCACCCCTTCACAACCAAGGATGCAGTTACTAGGGAGGACCAATACAAGGAGAGCCGGTATTTCCTTGGGAGGAAGAGGAGGGGAACATTTTGGGGGCGTGTTGGCGGTAGTTTCATCTCTGTGTGCACATAACTGAGATTTTATCACATGGGGCTCTGGTATGCTTTGTACTGTTTTGAATATGCTTGCTGCCTGAATTTGAAAAGTGCAGTGTGATCTTATTGGCCTCGCCTCTATGATTTCTTATATCATCTTTGTTGGAAAGTTTCTTGGATACTTGCAGTTTGCAGCTACAGGTGTTTGTTAGATTATATTTGTTTTTATTCTGGAAGTATTCTCGTCAGCTCAGAGGAGAGGAATTTAATGTAAATCAACGATTTGATATTAATGCGAGTGCTGCAAGTGGTTCAGTAAGTAGTTTTGTGTTGTTTGGACTTTGAAAGCGTATTTGTGAAAAATTGAGAGCAAATTTGAAATGAATACCAACTTCTGACTTAGGATTGTGCCTGTACCCCAAGTGTTCTATATGAGGAATTCAGTGCCTTGCTGGAGTTCTACATCCTATCAGAGTATTGGCATTGATTGAAGTTTATATGTGTTGTTAAAGTTGACCTACAATCGCCATCATGTCCATTACATGCATGATAGCAATACATTTCAACATTCCCAGTTTTGATATCTGATTAGATTACATTTTTTCAGTGAAATTGCCATAATTATAGGCCTACATCTACTTTCTTGAAAGTTGTGGATGCTACTGCTGCATTGTGAGTTGGTAGGGAGGGTGGGAGCATTCTCATTTGGCATTTTCCTTTACAGTGAACGATCAAATCTACCATGTACATTTACATTATTAAGTGTCGATTACAAAGAAAAATGTTGAACATCCTGGGTGGATGACGAAACCACCCAAATCATATTCTCTCCAATTTTAAATCAAATTCTTTCCAATTTTTATTTGAATTGTTCAGAAGTTGAATAAAACTCATCACTCTCCCAACAATACAAGGAATTTATAAAAATTTAGGATAGATTTGTAATTTGTAAATCAGTTTAATTTTGATTTATCAAGGATGACAATAACTTGTATGGCTTTTACAGTTAAATACTCTGTAGGTACTCTAGCCTCTGCCCTTTCACTTGTCGGATTTAGATTTTTAGGTCATATACATGTATTTATCTTAAATTTAATTGCTATTATTCAGATTTATTAAAGAAAAATATATTGTTATATCTGTTTGTTAGCCTCTGGATGAAAATTTCAAATATAATTAATGAATCACCTTGCCCTTTTCACATGATGATGATACTTTATGCCATGAAATATATTGTCTAGTAAAACCAGTAGGGCATTAGATGGGACCCTTGTGTTAAGAGGAGTATCAGTTGACAACCCTTTTTGTTCTTAGAAGACCCCCTTTTTTTTCTCTCTGGAAAATCACCTTGTCCTTTTCACATGATGATGATGACGCTCCGAAAGTCCAAATCTTGAAAAAAATAGTCTTTCAGAGCCAGAAAGGCGTTAACTCTGTCCATCAGGATATCAGTTAATGCCTTCTAGCTCTCAAAAGACTATTATCTCTGCATTGCTATATATACTTTTCTTTGAAATATATAAATAACAACAACAACAATTGGATTTGTTGTTGTTGATGATGGGGCTGGATGGGCATTTCAGAAACAGAACCCAAACTGAATAATAATCGCATTGGCCTTCCAATTCAAGTAAATATATCCCACGTTCATCCGACTGTCTGCCATCGAGCTTATGACACTTATTGATTCATTAAAGTCCGATAATCATCCTACTGATCGCATTCTGGTAGTCCAGGAATATTGTTATAGATTTTAAATTATATATGCCCGTTGATTTGACTGATATATAATACCACTGTGAATGATGGATGGATGTATTGATATATCCCAGCCGTGACCTCTTATGTATGTCTGTATAACGATGCGAGGTCAAACTATTTTGTTAAGGGTAAAAATATAACAGAAATATCAATAATTATAGTTAACGATGGGTAATGAAGATTTACTTCATGCTGTACAGCTCATTAGAGGGCAGAAAAGTCAATAGTATTTTCTTTTATTGATTTATGTTAATGTTTTTAGTTTCATATGTCAATCAGGGTTAGTTTGTTTAATGTTTACAAATACGACAATGGTTATTTTGTGCTCCATTTATGGGAAAATTTGACTTTTGAAGTACTTTTTTAGGAATTCAAGTACTTCCTTTCTTTCATTGGATTTATGATATAGGAATAAAATAAAACTGATCATGGATCCAATTCCAAGGTTAGTTGACTCTATACATGTATTCAAAGAAAAAATAATAATGACTTTTGTCCCTAATAAGGCAAACCAGAAACGTCATACAAATGTTTTCTCGTAAAAAAAGAAAAAATTGATTTGCTTTGTTTCTCTGATTCAAAATAGTTTTAAGCACACAATGGATCTATTGACCGGTATTATCGGACAAGAAAAGATGATACAGATATGATAGTATTGGTATTTCTCTCTGTTTAAATCTGATAGAGTTTAGCATCAAAGCAAAAAGGGATATTGGCTTTGACGGTAAAATTTCAATCGTAGGGAGTAGCAGAAATGCCTAGCAGTCCCCTGACAGATCACTGGCCCTGCAGGCTCCCACGAAATTCAAGGTTCAACCACCCTATCAGCTGCAGCCTGCAGTGAAACCAACAAAAAAAGATGAGATAAAGTTCAGAAAATGAAGAAAACCTTCCTAAATACCCAACTGGATTGATTGAAAATATAACCTGATGAACTTTTGTCTTTTCGCTCAACTTCCCAAGATTGTTTTCTCCCGGGGCTATTTAAACTTTTCCTGCAAAGTCTCAAAATACCAGTGTTTGTTGTAAATCTTGTGAGCTACATAAATATCAAAATGTTGCCTGAGATTTGGTTCACCCATAATCCAGGGTTAGATTTGTGTCATGAACATCTTTTATACTTTGATTGACTGTTTGAAATGTAGACAAATCACATTATTCTTAGAACTGTCAATTGCAGTATTATTTGTCAGAATTAGGCATGATCTCTCGGGCGATTTTGTTGTTCATAAGGAAAAAGAAAATCTGAAACAAAATTGGAGTTTTTTGGTCTCTTATAATTTTGCCTGAACATTGCCAATCAACATATTGTATTATCGGTAAACAAATTTTGAATTGGACTCATGTAATGAGATACAAATCTTCAGTTAATTATTTTATCTTATGATTTCAGGAAAAAAATGATGCAAATGTGTAATTCATTAATGGGGGGGGGGGGGGTGCTAATCTCAAATGTTTTATCTTATGTCTTAACAATGTACTTGATTATGGTCATTCTTTTTTTACATTTTTTCATTTTTTAGTAATACTTCTCCACCGAAAAGGCATACCAAACTTCATTTTTTAGTATGTTTTAGCCTCATAAATTTGTTCATTCTTGGGAAATTGATAGGAAAGTTGCCAAGACATAAATTCTGAGCTCCAAAGAGAGAGTGTGGGATACTCTCACTCAGACAGAGATCTCTTGAATTTCTGTTTTTATTTGCGATTGTATTTCAGAATCAGAGTGGGAAATGAGAATGTAATAGAGCAGATGTTTTGTTTATGGCTGAAAGACAATATCACACGTTGGGGAGCAGAGCTCTCCTGACCCCCCAAAAGAGAAATGTAGGAAGGTTTTGACCCCAAAACGGTGGTGGTCTTACCGTCAAACTCATGTGAAAGATATGGTGGAACATACTTTTAAGGCTATGATTCAAAAGTGAATGATAATGTTAAGGATGTTGAATATTGTTTAAATATTCTTTCTGATATATAACATTATGCAAGACGTATTCATAAAGGGATTTTTGACTCGTGCTTTAAAAGGCAACAGAAAATGAATCTTTTTAGTAATACTGCAGTAGGCATTTTATGTCATCTCCTCATTCATTGGAGAGTAGTAACAGTGAAAAAAATAAACGGAGGCTCGGGGCGAAATAGCCCCCGAAATGCCCAAAAGAGCCCCTGAAAATCAGAAGAGAGCCCCTGTAAATTTGCATATAGTTCAATGCAAAACAAATTTTAGAGTGTTATTTTCATGCAGGCAAGCTTGAAAAGTAGCCCCCGAAAAATAATTATTAATTTTTTCCCTGAGTAGTAAAACTATGATACTATATTTGAAAGTGACCCGACCTTGTTGCCAATTTGAGGATTTCGTTGGAGAATATGATCTTAAAGAATTCTCAACCGCTCCAACTTAAGTGTTTGACAAATTTCCCTGTTTTTTTGTTGTTGTTGAAAATTTTATCTCAGACTTTATTTCAGATTTTAGCTTTTGATGAGAGTAATATTTTATTGATGAAATATTTACTTTAGATTGTAAGTAAGGTGTATTTAAGAACAAGATTTATCGTACAATGTTTCATGTATTACTAAGCAGGATTAATACTACTTATTCTTCCCTTTAATATTTGCAAATTAAGTATTAAAACAAGCTACATGTATAGCTCTTAACATTGTATCGAAAAAAGAAGGAAAAAAAAGAGAAGAATTTTGCTCACTATCAGTTTGCTGAATCCACAAAAGTCTTTTAAAATTGTGCCTCTCTCTTACATATTTCATGGAATTCCCACAATATATGATATCTACAGTCAAAGTAAAAAGAAAGAAACAAAAGAAGTAAAGGAAACAGCTCCCCCGCCCTCTTTACCGACCCATTATTTATTGTGTTGAGATATAATTTCATCACTTCAATTTCAAAGCCCTCGCAGGCATAGGGATCCTTTTAAATGTGTCCAAACAGTTCGACCATTGGTGGAATTCCGATCTGTGATGATGTTATGATAGTATCAGTGCAGCTGGGTGCCTGTAAATACAACCCTGTGTACAATCATTTCAATTTAGGCTAAATCAATTTTCTACCAGGTTTATTGTCACCTTCATAGGGATAATGCTTTTTGCTCCCTCTTTTAAATTTTTTATCTTTACCGATCTCCCCCCCCCCCCCTCTTTGTCTCCAACCAATTTCCATCCATCCCTGTCTCTGCTTCCTAAACTATTTTGATATTACGGGTAAAAGAGGACCAAATCGGGATTAAATTCGGACCCAACATCTAATTTGAATACTATCACCATTTCTTAATTTGGGCTTCTCGACCTGCTTGGAGACTAAGATTGATCCGTAATTAGTCAATTCATTGTAGTATGAACACTATTCACACTATTTGTTCTCTCTAGGGACCTTGTTAAATTTTGAAGTGTTTTAGCCTCCTTTTCAGGCTGAAGGATTTGTTATCCCACAATTAAATTGACACAATTCCTTATTCCACAATTGAATGCCAGTCCAGACTATACTAGTATAGCTTGTAAACATTGTAAAATAGGATATCCTCCACTGAATATTTCATATAATATTACTTTCTAATAAGTGAAAACAATATTAAGTGTCTTGAACATAAGCTACAGAAGCCCCGCCCCCCCCCCCCAAAAAAAAATGAAGATGGGCATGAGTTGATGTACTGGGTTCAGTATCATATGTCACACTAATTGACACATTAAGTCAACCACTTCGACTCCCTGTGGTTTATTTATTATGAATTCAAGTAAACAAAAATTTGAGATTCTTCCTTGGAGTTGATAAATATGTTGATTTAACCTTTCATTCATAGGGGTCAAAAATATGACCAAGGTTAGATGTCTTTTAACTGGGAGGGAAGACCCTCTGCCCTTCCCCTGTGTCCTCCCCCTCAGCTCCCCCTCTCTGCCACCCGATGCTCCTCCCCCTCCAGCTCTGCCACCACCCCCTCCCATCTTGAAATTTGCAAATTGCCCTTTTTCACCCCAGGAACTGTTCTTCATACAGCCCCTCCTTCCTGTCTTCATTTGCTTTAAAAAAGGTTTTGTTGGGGAAGGGGGGGGGGGGGGGGGATGGTATAGGGGGAATGTTGGATTTCACTTAGGATAGAACACACTTTTTTTTTAAAGCAATTTTATGTCTTGGGCCATTCACATCTTATTCAAATAGAATTATGCTGAGAAGAAGATTTTGTTATTGAGAAATATCTAGGCCCCATATTTTACATGAATGTGGTATTAATAAAGTAGCCTTCAAGAAGAAATTCTCTTATTTATGCAGGCTTTAAAATATTTTCATGAAATGCAGTAGGGGCCTAATATTTATTTGGTGACATTTAAGCTACTAGCAGAATTCAGTGCTATTTACGTGGCATGAAAGTGATTATTGAACGAGATTTGTAAACACAACTGACAGGGTGTGAATTTATATCCTACCTTTAATGCACCATTACAACTTCTTACTTCTATTACTCTTCTGACGAGCAAACATTTACCCCCACAAAGTGATCCAAAGTCAGAATAGAGAGCAAAACATTCAAATTACAACATTTGGATACGTTTGGTTCCTCTCTTTAAAATATATATTATATTTGACTTTCATTCCAGAGGTTTACAAAAAATGTTTTAAAGGATAACATTTTCTTGTTAATAACGTTTCATTATAATATCTTAAAAGGGATTTGCATACATATGATCATGATACTATAGCCTAACAAGAAATTTGTATATCTTTCCTAGTTTCCTTACCTAACCACTATATCGGTGTGTGGACATACTTTTAAAGATTTTTTTTTATTGTATATTATCTTCTTTATTTGCTGGATTGCAAGCACATTATGAGTATCATATCTTTGGTAATAAATGTGAATCCATGTACACTAGTAGTGAAAGAATGTCAATATTGCCCAATATTAATAATAAATATAAATCTTTTAACCCCTTACATATGACAACCGGGTAGTTCATGTATAAAGCCTTTGGGAATGAGAGAATCCAGTCATCAATGGGTTAAAGTGTACCGGTATGATGTTGAAGAATATGGATTTCACAAGAGCTCGCACACCATTGATATCCAGGTGTTCATATCCCTTCCATTTAAATGCTAATGAGTAAATGTTTACAGCGGACACCTGCCGGCTAAGAATTGAAAATAACCCTCTTGAAAGCTGAAGATAAATCCCTTCCGTAGGAGATTAAAGCGAGGCTAGCTACTTGAGATGAACAATAGAGGGAGCTAGAGAGGGAGGAGGGAGAGTACCGGTAATAAGTTGAAAGGAGTATTGCATGGCACAAGTGATTAAGTGGGACATAAGTGTTGGAGAAAACATTTCTTCCAAAAGAGCAATGTTTTATGGTTTTACACTGCTATAGATTAATGCTAACTGACAGCTTTTTGCCAAAGTATTTGGTCCAAATATATGATTTGCTTTTATTAGAATTGGGAATAGACGCCTTCACTGAAAATGAAACTAAAGATTATTTTGATTTAATAATTAGAATTTTCTTTTTGCAGACATTGAACAAGTTATTTGGCTATTTATCCTGATTACTTAAACCAGATGTTACTCTGTGTACATGTACATTGTATGTTGATGAAATGGAAGTTTACATTTTTCAAAAATCTTATAAAATGAAAATATTAGCAAAAGTGCTGCAAAACTGATTAATTTAAGCTTCAATCATGATGAGGATCAAGAAATAAGACCTTGAAATGACTAAATTGTACATGTCTCCGGAACTTAACTTTTAGGTTGATTTCAGATCTTGTTCTCTCGGGTGTAATGCTTGAATTAGTAAAGAGATATTCATGAACATATATATATATATATATATATCCATTCATGCCACTAAATATAATCTTGTTATCCGTTCATTAGAACAATATAGCCTAATTGGATTCCGTAACTAGATCAATCCATGCCCATCTCGACATTCAAATTGGCCACGTCGTGTCTCTAGCAACCAGTCTACCAGGCTAGCCGTGGTGCTGCCAGTAACATGGAAATCAATACACCCATTGGTTGCTGGACCTTTGTGTAGTCCCAGCCCAATTGTTCTGGTGTTGGTAATGAGTTCCGGTTCAGGGCGGATGTCTATTGTGACATGCAGTCAATAAATATTGTGAGCGAAGGCAAGAGGTGGTGATGGACAGATGGTTTTTCTTGGGAATCAGGTCAGAAGAAATGAAAATAAATAATGAAGAAAGACGTAGGGAGAGTGACAGAGAGAGTGACAGAGAGAATGAGAGAGAGAATGAGAGTGAGAGAAAGAGAGAGAGAGAGAGGAGATCAGTATGGTGAAGCCTTCATGGAAAACTCCCATGATTTGGGCCAATAATAGTCCCCTCATGTTTATAGTTGATGTTTAGTCTCGGAACAATACTTTCTGAAACTTTTCTGCACGAACATCAAACGTGAGGCAGGCACCTTTTCTAACTTTTTCTGCTTTCTCTTAAAACTTTACTTCATTGTTTTCTACATGTACTAGCCGTGTGATGGCTCTGTTTCTGTTTACTTTCATCAACCACATATATATATTCAAGGCCGAAATATGAGGAACTGATATATTTGTTTTTTCGGTGAGAACCTGTTTATTTATTAATAAGGTAGGGATGAAGAAGAAATGAGTAAAATGAATTATTACCAAATCCTTCCTGTAGATAGATATTCCTGTTTTAAGGGCAGCCATATATGGCTGATAACTATAACTAACTGTTAAATCGGTCTTCGTAGAAAAGGTCCAAGAAACCGGTGCTGAAGGCTTATTTCACATTAATCAATGAGCAATTATACTAACCTACACCCACTATCATTTCTACATAGATCGAGTTTAAAGCTAATTTTTTTTAATCATTATCAGTGAAATGTGGTTAGACTTGTTCACCCACAGATGGTATTTCCATCTTGTCTGGTGTCGCCAAATTATAACCGACTGTACATGGAAACTGACGTCCATTTCCCTTTAAAAGTGCCCTCTTGTGGTCATTTAGATTTGATCGTCTAATGATATTTGCAGAATGGTGATTTAATTTGAGATAAAACAAGATTTTTTTTTGCTCTGAACTTGACCATCATCACCTTTGGTCAGCGCCTCTCCTTTCATTGAGATCGTTTGGAAGAAGAGGCCCATAGCAGAGCGGCACTCCCGCCCCTTAGAACCCGATACAGTGCTATTGCAATGGTATTGACAGAGGAGAAGTCATGGTGGGGTTCACAGATGACAGAAACATCGCAATGTCATTCCCATTCGCTTTTGTTGTATCTCCTTTCGATTATGATGGGGATTTAAGAGGAGGTGCTGAATAAATGTTTTGCGTTGAGGTATTTATCCCAAAGAAACAAGACGTCAGCTTGGGTGGATGACTCGAGATGAGACGAGAGCTATTTCCATTCATTCATTCATCCCTCGTAATCGGAGCTCGCTTTCACAGTGGGTTACAATGTCATGGGCACGAGTGTGAGAGAGTGATGCCCGCAATGTAGACATGCTTACAGGAATTGTAACGTGGAGGGAATTGAATGTAATTCTTGATATGTAGGGGTTCTGTTTTTCATTCATTGCAGTTGTCAGTTTCTTCGTGATTAATTATTTTATTTTTATCTTTAGAGTGATTTTGAGTCATCATTTTCTTCTATAGCTACATGTCATCAGTATAAGTTGAGTTTATATTGTCCATAACAAATAATGGTGTAAATTCAATGTAATATTTTAAAACTCCCAGTGCCTTTTAGTAACAGTCACCTTAAGAACATACTATGCAAATTTTGGTAGCCTTGAATGGTATTCATTAATTATTGGTAGTCTGAAAAAACTTTATTTCAGATTTTGATTTGTTGTTTGTAATGGAAAAGGTGTTACATTAATAGGTAAGACTCTAAACTTAATTGAGCCTTCCAAAGATTGAGCAAATGAACACATGTACACTCTATGGAACCTTAAATGCCAGTCAATATTCCATCCTCCCCCTTCACCAAATCTAAATCCCCTCTACCCCTCCTATTCAAATCTTGTTTAAGTTTTCATTTCAAGAAAAATTGACAAGCAATTATCTTGTCATCATGTCATCCTCCTTCAGTCATCGGCAAACAGGATTATGGTATTGATCCAGTCCCAGGGAGCCTATCAGAACTATTTAGAGTCTTTAGACACCCCCCTCGCTGTCCCGAAAGCCATCAATCAACCTCTCCCCCACCCTGCGTGAGTCTATTTACTGCAAAGGGCATATAGATCATGGCTGCTTGCCCCTTTAAGTCTTCATTTTGGTTATGATGAAATAAAAGATAAATTGCAACATACTATAATGGAATATATACATGAAATTGACAAAATATATGCTGGTCGTTAGAACCGCTATATCTACTATTAAAAGATTTTGATAAAAAATGTACAACAGTTGAATAAGAAGGATATTAAGATGAAGAAATGGGGTCATTGATACAAATTGTAGTCCCATATGTGCTTATCCATGTTACTGTGGCCCGCCTTTTCCCTTATGCCACAATCAGCTAGCGTCAATTCCGTATTTTATGAGGATACTATTAGGCCTGTATCATCAACTATTTAAATTTCAGAGCATTTCTGTTGAAATGACATTTCATCACCAGAGCTCGTCATAACCTTTGACCTATGCCTAGTATGTCATACACCCCCTTAATAATGCTGAGCCGTTTCCAAATCCCCCACCGAGCTTTATATATCGGTGTTTGCATACAAGTTCCCTAATGATACTCGAAGGTTAATGTGTCCTAACGACATGTAAAGAGGATTCAATTGATGCCTAATGGGGGAGATATTGCAGAGATATCTAAATCCAGACACGACAGCCTCGAGTTTTAACAGATTTGGGGTCATTGATTTGTTGGAGCAAAGAAAGAAAGGTGTCAGTCTGTGAGATAGCACTTTGTAAGCTGAAGGACATGGCTATAAGAATATTTGCGTCTTACTTATACAATTGTATACACCTTTTGAAGTTTCATATTCTTTTGAAGGTGTTCAGATAAAATTGAGTTCTGGTCATGCGATTGCATTGAGAAAGAAACAGTGTGGAATCGATCAGAATAGGTTTATCATCTAGCATATAAGTTTTGGTGTGTACTGCAAGCTTCTGGAATCATCAAAATGATATGAAATTTGGCACAGTGTTGGTAAAGTTACAAGCACTGTACACAGAAAGATGTATACAGAGATGCCAACTAGTACGGATTTCCCGTAATTGGTACAGAAATTAATGACCATTACGGCAGTACGGAATGTTGTCTAAAAATTACTTTTTTTTTTTTTTTTGCGCATAGGGATCTATCGTAGCAAGTGCTGTACAGTATGGTGGCCATCCAGCACTCGCTGCATGAGAAAGATGGAAAATTATCAAGTATTCTCTTAATAGAAGCCAATTTTTCATTGAAAACTTATGTGTTGTGATGAACTGAAAATCAATATTTAGCAACTTTGTGGGAGTAAAATCACAACAAATTTCAGATAATCATGCGCGCATGCATCCGCTTGCCATTCTGATTTTGAGCCTTATGGTTACTGATTTGTGCTCTGAAAGGTTGGCATCCCTGTGTATATGGGACTACATGAACATGTGGCATAAATATCTGTCCCGACTTTTATGCTATAACATGCTATATTTAGAATATGAAGGCATTTGAAGAGCCATGCTTTTCAGGGAAAATTTTTAATCTGACGTTCTTCCAAACTTGCATAATAACAATGACAACGCTCACAAATTATTTTTCACCTCTTCCCAGAACTCAACTGTAAGCATATTATGAAAATTTGGTGATTTGAAACAGAAGCCGCAGTCTGCTGAGCGCCAGAAGGTCATGACCTATACACACATCAAATGATAGGAGTGAACATCCTTCTAGTCCTCAATAGATAAAACAACAACAAACAAATGAATGAATGAAAAATATTTGAATGACGTGCTTCCCTCTGTACTAGCTGTTTCAGCGAGAGAATAGAACGGAAAACATTAAAAATTAGAGTTTAGAGACTTTGGTGGTCAGTGCTTTATATTTCCACCGTTTTTAATATTATTATTGTGACAGGTTATATCACTGCAGTGATGAATTGCGCTTTGATTTCAACCCCAAAATACATGTAGATAATTATCATATCCATCTTGTGTGAAAAAACTGAAGTCTATCAAGAATGATGTCCTTTTGAGGTCGGTGAACTTTGAGGTCACGCAGGTCATTAACATTGAAGGTTAGGTGATTGGGTTGTGGAGCTGTCACAATTGTTTCCATTCATCTCTCTCTCTCTCTCTCTGAATTATATCCATTTTCCATTTTATGGACTAAAAATTCCATTTAATATCATCTTTCATATTTACTGGAGGAAAACGTTGAATGAATATGAATTTTTTTACAACCTCCTATAAAAAGTTTTTGAGGTTTATTGACCCAGTGGCAATTATATTGATTCCGTTTGATTTCAATGGAAGTGTTATTATGACTCCAGTGTTATTGTAAACACTTGTTGGATTTTGATACAGACATTCTTTCAGGGTCCCTTACAATTCAAGAAATCCTTTGGAAAAAAAGAGAGGCTAAACAAAAAATTATCCATCCCTTTAAAAGAAGTTATAGTGAAGGGATCCTTTGATTTGGAGCTCAGAATAGCAATTTAATGACCGCTCACTCAAAAGACAGTTTCTCGGAGAGCACTGATGGCATGAAGCGAACCTATTGCACACCGATATCATCGGGACAATTGAATTTAGAGAGAGACAAACTCTCTCTCTCTCTTTCCCTTTCTTTCTATACCATGGGTCATGCAGAGAAGTGCAGTGCGTGTAATTGCTTTTGTGTTTTAGGAGTATACGGATGACTGAAAGAAAGAAAGGAAAACCTCGGCCGTCTGCTGTAGAGTGGACATCTTCTATTGATATTGAAAACGGAGTAATAGGGAGACTGTTTGTAGTGAGTCCGTTCATTCTCTCGCAAACTCCGTTCATCGTGTCATCGCTGGCTAGTGATCTGTTGGGTCAGTCAAAAGCAGATATCGGACTGTAACCTACCAGGATTGGAGTTTTGTTAGTGTAGTCCTTTGCTTTGTCAGATCTGTTCACCTAAAAGTAAAACCATCGATGTCTAGCTGTCTTTGAAATTGTGTGAGTCCTCTTATTATTGGACATCTACATTTCTTGAACTTCCAAAGTGTAAGGCAGTGTAGTCCTTTGCTTTGTCAGATTTGTTCACCTAAAAGTCAACCATCAATGTCTAGCTGTCTTTGAAATTGAGCCAGTCCTCTTTTTATTGGACACATATTTTTCTTGAACTTCCAAAGTGTGAGAGACCACTCTGCCGAGTGCCGACCCTTCCACTGGACACTCCACTTCTCCTCCACTCCACTTCTTCGCCAAGCACAATAGGAGCATTTGTCCTCTCGGACAATAACATTGCACCCTCAAAGAGATGGATGGATAGAGAGGGGGATGATTATAGTGCAGTAGTAAAATCTCCAAACCCTATTCACAAGATTGAATCAGCTCTAAACCTATTCTCCGTGCATGATTAGGCTAGGGACATACAACGGGAGGGCGCAACGTAAAGAACCCTTGTGAACTCAGTTGGTGGGATTCCTCCAGCGCTCCATCCATTCAGTCATCAGCGACTCTTGTGAATGCTCGTGGAGTAAGGGTACCCCTCTTCAATCCCTTTATTCGCGGATTCATTAGTATCTATCAGTCTCGATTTCTATTTATCTTGAGCTTTACGAGGGGCTGCTTTTAGACGTCTCATGTGGAAAGTCGTAGCGGGCAGATGATGATGATGATGAATACCTGTCTCGTTTAACAGCTCCAGGATATGTTCCTTTTCAACATTCACAGCTCGTTGAGTGGTGTTTAATCAGGGCATTTGCTCCAAGCTAGTATCAGAGGTGCGCATCTCTGGTGTTAGATGTAACAAAGCGGACTTGAAACTCGTCTTTCAGTGTTGCCAATTTAGTCGGACAGCTGGGGTATCATTCCACGTGACAAGACGTCAACAGTTGTGATTTTAGATTTGATTCCTTCAATGTCCTTCCCCGTTGACAATCCTATGCCATTGGTGAAGGCGCTAATGGTGCATCAGTGACTCGAGATTTGTATCGTTTGACCAATGTCTTGGAAAGTTTCATCATGAATGCCGAAACGGAGTATCCCTTCGCTGTCATAATAAGGATATTTGCAAGCATTCATGAATGTTTGAGAATTTATAGGAATAGTTAGCTTATGCCGGTATCTACATGTATCTTATACTCCCTTTGTGAGATGTGCTCATACAAGGAATACTCATATTTCGTAATTCTTGTTGAAAAGATTTCAATTGCTTCTCAACATGTTGTACACAGAGAGATCAGACATTTGCAACTCACATGCTTGCCATTTTTCGCCAGTTACTGCAACTAAAAGTGGATTATTGACTACCGGTATCAGGAATTACCATAAACCTTTTCTTCGGATACCCGTACTACAAGGATCATCAGTGGATTAGCAATATAGAAATAAGACTGATCATATGAGAGGCATTGCAATATTATTATCATCAGAGTGAAACAATTGCGTATTTATTTTGTATGGGGAATTCTGCGATGAAATCCCCACGCTGTTTTTGCCTGCCCCCGATCCTCTTCGCCCGTTCGACCCGCTGCCACCCCCGGAGCGACAATATCTCCTCTGCTCGCTCGGCCATTCAGATGCATCTCATAGCAGAGGCATATACGTTCTATGCTTGCCATCGTTACACAGGTATAAGGCCATTTATTTGATCTCATTTCATTTCCAGGAACATAAAGGAGTATTAACATATCAAAGAACACTAGAAAACGAATTACAATAATAAATACAATAACAGGAAAAAGCCATCAACTAGTGCCTATAAAGGATTACCAAAAGAAACCGAGTTTCTGTAGGAGGCTCTCCTCATTAGTTAATGGTATAGTACATAACTATACACAAATTATTGTCACCATCCTGCATTGTTAACAATATCATTATGCAGTTCAGATTAAAATTCATTCAATTTTTAGAAGAAAAACAACATTCTTTATTAGCAGTTACAAGTTTTATATATTGATATTGTGGTGTCGTTATCACAAATTGACATTTTATTATATGCCGTGCAAATTTGTATTTATTCAATTATTATTAGAAAAAAAATATATTAGCAGTTTCAAGTTTTATACATCAATCTTGTGGTGTTGGTATCACAAAATGACATCTGTTCATATTGATAAATTTACTTGAAAAGTGAAAAGAATACAAACAAAAACAGAAGAAAACAAACGCTGTTTTGTTGATCAATCTTTGATGGTTTGTTAAAAAAACAAAACAATTCCGAACTGACATCTTTGTCCGCAGCATACAAGATAAAGTTATCAAGTATTGAAGAAGGATGGAATTAGTTTTGGATCTACGATTAAGCATTTACATTCCACAATGTTAAAGCTGCTTTCCTATCAGCACATATATTGTTCAGAATAATAGAACGATCTATCTTTAAAAACAGCTAGGGGATTTGCAATTGTTTGGACACAAATCCCTGAAGAAATGTGATACACTGCTCCTAATGGAGTGAAGATTTAGTAATGTATAGTCTTATTATTATCCCGTATCAACCCCCTATTTTAATAGTCCTTCATCAAGACTTGTATTGTGATGGGAGAAGAATGCTTTTAAATTCTGTTGAAATCTTTCCATTTTTGCTGGGAATCCGATCCCTGATTGGGGTTCCACAATGATGTGAAGACTTTTAAGAAGGATGTTTTGAATGTTTTTTTAGTAATCTTAATCCAATGCTTTCAATTACACTATTGTAAGGTTGAAGTACCTCTGATTTGCTGCTCAGAAGGGCGATAAAAATGTTACTTCAATTCATGAAGCATTAAGGTGCTTCTCTTGGAGAAAGTGGTGAATGTTTCATTCAAGAGACCTGTATATTATTAAATCGTACATTTAAGATACAGGATGTGTTAAGTAATAGTGTTGATAAGATTCAAATTTTGTTAGCAGCATATATCTTCATGAAAACTAAAATTAAGAAGTGAGACAATAAAGAGAGTTTACATTTATATGAACATAGAAGTATTGAGAGATACAGAGAAAGAGAGGCACCCCCAACAACAAAAAACTGGATATATGCAATCTACACAATATATATACTTTCGATAATTTATGTAAGAGAGGCATCCAAATCTAAAACATTTTTTAGTTTTGGATAATTCTCTTGTATAATAAGTGACCGAAGAGCCTTCAAAGATAACTTACAAGAGCTCAATATGGGCGATATAATCACTAAAGCCCACTTTAGAAATTAAGTACTCGATCTGCTCAATGGACTGCGCCTGCATGTTACATCCCAGCTGAGGAGTTTATGCAGTAGCTCACCAGAACCAGAACCAGAGTAGTCCGCTTTTTTTGTTTTGTTGGTGTTGTTTTGTTGGTGTTGTTTGAAGGGTGTTTGATTAATGTTGAATCAAAGCAGATTATTCAATCTGAAACATGGGGAAAAGTTATGAAAGAAAACACAATTTCAATTTGTTGTTGGACATCCCTATAAAATTGTGCAGTATTTCTCAGATCCTGACTGTTCTTGTGCATTCCTCTGGTGCATTCGAAAGGCGCATGTACAAATGTGTTTTACATTTGGAAGGAATTGCATGCATTCCTTATCTCAAATCAGTAGTTGTGTAATATTTTGTTGCTCAATATGACTTTCTAGCATGAAATATCTGTGAAGAAATCTCTTTTGCTGTCACCTTTCATTCATGCTTACATACAATTATATTCCTCACACTTCACGTATAATGAAATGCACTTGATGGCATAAAGCCTTATTCAACACTCAAGCGCCTATTGAGAAATGAAAGAAGCGATCATGAAAAATCAGATGGTGTTGTGGAGAACAGGGAAGTGTTTCACGAAACTGTCATCAATACAAGTTCCCTGACAACCCTTTGAAATGTGTATTAAATTTAACACGTCTGGCTATGGGTTATCAGCGAACTGTTTTGTGAAACAATGCCCAGTTGTCTTTTTGCTTTTGAAATATGGCAGTTTTGTCTTTTGAAAGCTCTTCAAATTTGAAGCATCCTATATATACCTGTACTCGATGGTTGAAACATTAAATTGTTTTTATATATGAAGAGTTTCTAATATCAATAACTCAATTTTCATCAAAAGTGGATTTAGCTCCTTTTGGAATCAAGCTCTTCATATATTGAGCTTCATTAGTCATTGAAGAACTTTGACTACATGATAAAACATGCTTCATCCACGAACATCACGGATTTCATGAAACCAGATTTTCTTTTTTAGATGACTTCTTCAAACCACCAAGCTTCTTTTTCTTCCTTCTTTCTTCCCAAGTTGCAATTATGTTATCTGTCTATAGAAGAGTACAAACTATTCTTTGAATAATGGACTAACAAATATATTTGTTTCTTTTTGTTGCTTTTCTTGCAGTTTCAAGAAGCAAGAGGGACCATCACCATCGAAGCGGGCATGGATACGAGAGTTCGTCAACGTTGATGAGCAGCGACATTGACTCCACAAGCTGCTTTGAATCGACAGATGACGACAGCAGGTAAGTTGTATTAAAATCTTTAAATAATTTTGAGTTAGTTTCTCTGTTAGGGCTATCAACAGATCATCTACTGAGCCAGAAAGGCGCTAACTCATAATAATAATAATAAATTTATACAGCGCAGCTTTTATAAAAAAATATTCAGCTGCACTGGTTCACTGCTCCTTGTTTACTAAATTCTCCAAAATAGAATCTCTCAACTGAACAAATATGTTTTTAATTTGGATTTGAAGACATTGAGAGATGGAGTGCTTCGTATTTCTATTGGCAAGCTATTCCATAGTTTGGGGGCAGCAATAGCAAAAGCAAAAGCACAGTCCTCAAGAGTTACTTTAGTTTTGCCATGGGGAATTTTGGAACAATAATTTATCTGTGGAACTGCGCAGGCTACGACTGTGTGTCCGGACTTTGAGTTGAAGTAATTCTTTTATGTAACTAGGAGCTTGTCCACTCAATGATTTATCAACAATTAACAACATTTTGAATGAAATTCTTTGACATATACTTTATTGCAACTGTAGCGGTCTGTTTGCTTTTAGAATACATTATGAAATGGATCTGCCCAACTGTATGCCATCTGAACGCGATCTGAACAAAAGTAAAAATATAGAAGCCTGCATGTATAATGAATCATAGTAGAAGTAGCAATATCAAATTACATTTCAATGAAATGGATCCCATCTGAAATTCTGTATATTTGTATTTATATTTAGTTAAAATGAATGTTTGACATAGGCCTCCATTTAAAACTAGTCCCTCCTGTCACGGCTCTGACAGTATACATTTGTATATGCTTCAGCAACTTTTAAGTGATGGAGAACACCTTATCCTAAATTGAAGTGCTCTCGACAAAGACTTGGATTTCATCACTTTTAATCAAATTTCTCCCCCTTCTGAAAGCAAACTCATCACCTGTGTCAGTATTGACATTTATAGAAAAAGAAATTATTCATAATCTGTGTGCCATATAAACTGATAGCTGCGTGCCAAGAGGCCAAATATTGACAGACCGTATGAAGGCTTTATGAGGTTTTCCATACTTCAAGTTTGGACAAAGTCCATGTATGGAAATGATGGGTTGTTCAGACTGGAGGAAATTTATAGGAAATTTATATAAAAAAACGTATAAAGAATTATTGTATTGTGAAAGGGCCATACAGACTCCATAACAACACCATACAAAGAAACGTCAAGAAACGTCATTTAAAGAAAATAGCTTTGATGAGCTCAGTTGACATGACAGCTGGTCAATCATTGATGTGCGCTCACGATAAGCCTTCCACCCCCCTCTACCCCCAGTTATACGATTTTCGCACCATATGACGTTCAGAAAAGAACTGGAGCCCGATTTGTTTATATCAAGTTTTCATTCGAAACGATGCTCACACGTGTGTTTCGCTATACAACGTTTTGTTAAACAATGTTCAGACTAGTAAAAATAACAACTATAGCTATGTGATTTTCATATAGTTATACAAAGAATTTTGCTAGTCTGAAGGGGACTCTGTCAAGCTCGATATTTGTCTGCGAAGTGTGAAGATTTTCTCAAAGATCCTAATCTTGTGTGGCAAGCTTTTCAATTTCGGCTCGAAATATGCAAATATTTGCGAGTTTATTGTGGGGTTAAATATACATTAATAGGTTGAATGCAGTAGATGTCCTTGAAACTATATTATATTTGTTCAATTGTGCTTCAATAAGAGCATTTGTCTGGAGAAATGAAGCGTGTTTGCTATTGGGTATTAAATTAAAAGGTGGTTTATGAAGAACAGGGATGGATAAGTCGTGAAGAACATGGCCTTGTAAGAACTTGAAGGTGAGACGTTGTAGATTGACAATTTGATCAAGTATGACTTGATGCAAAATACTTCCTTATTGTTATTTGCAGCAATATTTATATAACAAAGCAAGCCTAGACAAAGGAACCAAAAAAAAAAATCACCCCTCCCCCCCCCCCCTACCAAAAAAACACAACAAACATACAAACAATAAGGCCGAACAAAGCAAAACAAAGAAAGAAAGAAACAACAAATCTTCATACATTTTTTGTTGTTTTATGTGTTGTCTATTGAGGTTGACAAGACATGTACATGACCATCAAAGGGGAAAGCCATATCGTCTTAGAACACATTTGTAACATGTATTAACTTGCAGTTGACCACTTTTGTCGTCATCTCTTCATTTTCAGTTAAGACTCATTCAGTTATGAGGTGGTAAACTTTCTAAAATTCAAAATGATGGATGTGTACGCTTCACATATATCATTACTACAACATCTTTATCTATCTTACTAATATTCAGAATTTTAAGGATCATATTTATTGTCGATTTAACAATCGAAATTTGTGGTATACTTTCATTCAAAAAGACAAATTCAATAAAACAATTTTGTGTTCACAAATAACAAAAACAATCAAACATAGATATAGTCATGCATCAACAAATAATAAACATGTGTACAAAGTGGGTGGAACATACTTGTAGTAATCTCATCAATATTTCTTGTTCTATTTCTTGCAGTAGATTCAGTAGTGCCACAGAAAGGAGTAGCTTAGCCAGGCCGATGAGGGGACCACCAAAGAACCGCAAGAAGAAGAGGAGATCTAAGATGCCACCAGTACACAGAGTAAGTATGGATATAAGAGTGAAACCTGTGTATTAAGACTGTCTGCACTAGTTTGGCAAGGAGGGATTAGACCTCCCAGCATGGTCACTGACAGGTGGTTATCTCATCAAATCAACTCTCAATTAACATAAGCAAAAGAGGATCATGGGGGACAAATGGGCACTGATTAGGCATTGCTTGCTATAAGTAGTGCAGTGGGGCTTTAAAACTGTTGTAAGGAGATAGGAAACATGGTCTTGAAGAGGAAGTCCAACATGATATTGATTTGTCCTTTTGAATAGAAACAGCAATATGAGAGTTCCAGCCAGTGAAAGTTGGAGCAAAATCCAATTGAAAATAATAAAGTTATGAATTGTTGAACACCAAAATTCTATATTTTCCCTCTACAAAAATTCAATCATACATACATATCAGGTGAAAGAAAGAAAGAAAGAAAGAAAGAAAGAAAGAAAGAAAGAAAGAAAGAAAGAAAGAAAGAAAGAAAGAAAGAAAGAAAGAAAGAAAGAAAGAAAGAAAGAAAGAAAGAAAGAAAGAAAGAAAGAAAGAAAGAAAGAAAGAAAGAAAGAAAGAAAGAAAGAAAGAAAGAAAGAAAGAAAGAAAGAAAGAAGGGGTCAGGGAGAATTAGTAGTGTAGGAATACATTATGAAGCTTTGGTCACCCAAGAAAGGCCTAAACTCCGGCCAAGGGGGCAGGAAGTTCAGTATTAAAGAGCTTTAAACTTTCAGAAACATTTTGGGGGTCTTAGATTTCAAGTATTTTGGTGGACTTGGATTTCAAGTAAATATGGTATTAACAGAATTAACGAGACCACGAATGCATAGCATAATTGTGAGTTCAATCGTTGCCCACATGTGTGAATTCAGACCTTCACTTAATCACTTGCATTTTTATGCAGATTGTCTCATTTCGTCCCATATAAGTTTATAAGGATTATAAAATCCTTTGAATAGATGTATGAATCATGTAGCAAGTTTAAGGCCTTTAACTCCCCTCGCAGTACATGTACCGGTATGTTTCTATAAGCAGGCATCCTGAAAGAACCATTGGGGATATTTGAGTTGCAAATCTGTCTTTTTTTTTTAATTTTTTTTTTTTGTGGATAAAAATACAATAGATAGCTTTTCACTTCAATTTCAATCTGTGAGGTTTTATGCAATATGTAGATGAATTGACTCATTCATTTATTTATTCTTGCATTAATATATTTTATCTTCGCCATATTATTTTTAATGTGTGCATGAAGTGATTGAATTCTACCCTTGTGTGGGATGCTGACTAGGGGCAAGTTTTGAACTGTGGATGTGGAATGCACTCAAGACTTTAACAAAAAAGTCATGATCAATATCAATTTCTATTCTTTTCTCTTTGCAGGCATCATCTTTCAGTAGTATAACAGACTCAACAATGTCCCTCAACATCATTAATGTCACATTAAACTTAGGTAAGTCATCAGCTCAATTTTGATTTTGATTTGAATGCATTCGGTTTTCATTTTGTCATTGTAAATTTGCCATGATTTTGTCAATAATTTTGTTAAAGATAAACTTGAGTTCTGGTTAAAAAAAAAGGAAAATGAATTCTCACAGAATCAAACGAAACTTACACTGAATGTTCAAGATTACAAATAAATATCATTTGCCGAACAATTTTGGTAGAAAATGTATACTGGCTGAGTAATGAGCATAGAAAGATAAAGAAATAAAGATTAGTAGCCCCGACATTTTTTGTGTAGTCCCATATACATCTTTCTGTGTACAGTGCTTGTTACTTTACCAAGACTGGGCCAAATTTATTACGATTTTGATGACTCCAGAACCTTGCAGTACACACCAATACTTACATGCTACAAGATCAACGTTTTCTGATCGATTCCACACCTTTTCTTTCACAATGCAATCGCATGATCAAAACTCAACTTCATCTTTAAGTTTAGTACCAGAAGAGTGCCAGTTTTGTGCGACATTGATATTTGTTAATGGCTCCTGACTCCAGACAGAAAATATATATTTTGATTTAAATTTTGTCGTTTAAAATTATTTGACATACTGAAAATGACATTTTGTTATAAATACATGTAGTGGTCAGGGTTGAACCTTCTTTCTTCTTTTCCCTTCATTATTTTTTGTTTTAATGTTTCTAGTTCAACTGTATTTGAGCAATGTAGAAAATGACACACGAACTGGACAGATCATTTTATTGCAATGTGACATTTACTACAGCTATCTTATATTTTTCTTTGAAGGTGTGAAATGATCATGTGATCGGTTTCAATGAAGTTTAATTTGTTGTTGTTGTTGTTTTATATTTGTGTGAAAGTATGTCGCACAAGAGAGCTGTAAGTATTAATGGAACAATATGAATGTGAAAATGTGGACATTGTCTGTTAAAGGAACAAGCATGATATGGAATCATTTTCCTTTTTCTTCTTGCAGATAAAATTAACTTTCTTGGCATCAGTATTGTTGGTCAGAGTAATAAAGGAGGAGACGGTGGCATCTATGTGGGCTCCATAATGAAAGGGTAAGAAATTGCATTATTAGCATAACTTTGTCATTCTTCAAACATGTTATTTTTGTTAATTTTCTGTACCCTACATTTTATTTGGTCTGCCATTCTTTCTGTTCCCGCCTCTTTTCTTCTCTTTTATCCTCATTCCTCTTTTATTCTCGTTTTGAAATCATTCTTCCCCTATACAAATGTCCATGTCCACAATTTTTTTATCTGCGTGTCAGCTGAGGCTTTGATTCTAAAAGCATCCAATCCATGTTGTGTTACTTCCAACCTAGAGGAAGATGGGCTACATGTATATCAGATGAAAGGCCAAATTTATTTTTGAAATGCAGTATTATGTTCTCATATTAAATTGTATTGGTATTTGTATCTTGCAAAATATGAAGATACAAAATAAATATACAGGTTTGAAACGCATCCCATGGTCCATATTGTAAATTTTTAAAAAAAGTTTGTTTTCATGCATTGCATCTGCATTACAGAAAATAAATGATGTACCAACATCTTGTTTTATTGGGGTTCCTTTTTCAATTGACTTTTTAGTGAAAGGATGCCAATTTGATTTCTCTAATGCCGCGATATCGTAATCACAACATTTCCTATGAAGACAAAAACCTGTTTGTTCTGCTAGTTGCAAAACATGCTGTACACAATGCTCTCTAAGATGTCTTGATGACAATGCAGTTATATTAAGAATGGTGCAGAATAAAGAACCGATCACTTTCAATTTTCCTCAAAAGGAGGGGTTAACGACATTTATCATAGGAGCCGCGGACTGGACGAGCTCGCGATTAAAATACAAACCCCAATAAATGCTCAGTTGATGGGTTTCGTAATAGGGTTTGAAAATGTTATCATTGCGTTGCCTTTGTGTCCGCGCCTAACTCTTAATCAGTGACTCACATTTTGTGAAATTAACTCCCAAGATATGGCAAGAATGACAACAATGTGTGCTTTTCTCATTTGGAATGTGACTCAATGTTGTAATTGCCTTTAACCCGGCCCGGCATAGCTGTAGGCAATACTTGATGAACGATATGCACTTTTCTCGCTCAGCTTCTTTCCTTGATAAAAAAAAACCAGCAATTTTCTTTGCCATTTGGGAGTAATTTTGATTTAACAGAATGGTAATCAAATTTGGCAGTTTGATGCATAACTCAGGTTTTTGTCACAGAAAGTATTTTTTGTTTGTGTTGGAATGATTATTTTAAAGTACCTAAATCATGCAGATGAGTCATCTCATATTGAAAGTGCAAAGGATGTGACTAGAAATGTGGAAATAGTGAAAAAGAGTAATTTTTGTTGATCAATAGTGAAAATTCCCTCACTGCGGTGAAATTATACATGTATCACACAACTTTGAAACCTGAAGAATATAGGAGTTTTATAGCAAATGAGACATTATTGATAAATAATGAAAATATTCTCACTGCAGTGAAATTATTACACGACTTTGAAACCTGAAGAATATCAGAGTTTTATAGAAAATGAGACATTATTGATGAATAATGAAAATATTCTCACTAGGCGCATTTATACTGTCAAATACCTCATTTTGGAAAGTCGCGATGTTTCGCGCACCTGTTTACACTTGTGCGGAAACATCACCGACTGAAAAGCTCAGTGATGTTTTGGCGTGTTTCAGTTGGTAATGCGCATGCGCGGCACTCTGATGCAAACACTTTCCTCTTTCTATCTTTCTTTGTTATTCTTTATCACTTCCTTCTATCACTTTCATTTTCTGTGTTTCCTTATGTTATTCTTTATTTATTCCTTTTATCACCTTCTCTTATGTTATTCTTTGTTTTTTTAATCATTCTATCACTTTCTCTTTCTGTCTTTCCTTATGTTATGCTTTTTTTTCTTCCTTCTATCACTTTCTCTTTCTGTGTTTCCTTATGTTATTCTTTATTTATTCCTTTTATCACCTTCTCTTATGTTATTCTTTGTTTTTGTTATCATTCTATCACTCCCTCTTTCTGTGTTTCCTTATGTTATTCCTTATGTTATTATTTGTTTCTTCCTTCTATCACCTTCTCTTATGTTATTCTTTGTTTTTATATCATTCTATCACTCCCTCTTTCTGTGTTTCTTTATGTTATTCTTTGTTTCTTCCTTCTATCACCTTCTCTTATGTTATTCTTTGTTTTTTATCATTCTATCACTCCCTCTTTCTGTGTTTCCTTATGTTATTCTTTGTTTCTTCCTTCTATCACCTTCTCTTATGTTATCCTTTGTTTTTTATCATTCTATCACTCCCTTTTTCTGTGTTTCCTTATGTTATTCTTTGTTTCTTCCTTCTATCACTCCCTCTTTCTGTCTTTCCTTATGTTATTCCTTATATTATTATTTGTTTCTTCCTTCTATCACCTTCTCTTATGTTATTCTTTGTTTTTTATCATTCTATCACTCCCTCTTTCTGTGTTTCCTTATGTTATTCCTTGTTTCTTCCTTCTATCACCTTCTCTTATGTTATTATTTGTATATATCGTTCTATCAATTTCTTTAAGGACGACATCTAGCCCCGCTCCTAAAGTTACGTCACCTAACATCGCGATGTTACAACTGCGAGCGTTTATACTTGCCAAACACGCCAAAACATGCCGAAAGATCACACTTCGATTTGGAATGTTTCGGGCTTGGCATGTCTGCCGGTAATGCGTAGTTGCCCTTGGTAACATCGCGGTCAGGCTCCGGTTTGGCATTTTTTGGCGTGTTTGGATGACAGTGTAAATGCCCCTACTGTAGTGAATTCATCACTCAACTTTGAAACCTGAAGAATGTAGAGAGTGTTATAGCAGATGAATGTATTCAACAAAATGCTTTATATTGGATGAGATTTCAATCTGTTGTTATAAATTTTGATACCTTCCATTAAATTATGAAATGAGATGATGTAAATAGTACTCAGCATCTCTTTTATGACATGGTACAGTAAAGAGTATTAATTTTCTTCATTTCATGAGGCCTGATGCACTTTTTTTGTGTGCCAACAGTCTGACTTGCTTATGAGTCTGATGAAAGTTGGATAATGATTACTATTCGTTTCGAAATTAAAGCTTATAAAAACCTGTGCTATAGAGGCAATTCAAGTAGTCTTAACAACGCATGATTCACAACGAGGTACAAAGTCATTATCATACGTTTCCCTCATCGGGAGACTGGGGGGTATTTCTTGATGGGACCACAGGTTTGCTGTGTGCAGACTTGTACACCCGTTAATGGTTCTTCCACCAAGTCTGGTGTTAAGGAATAATGACTTACTGCCCATGGAAACTGATGACCATCTCCCTTTAAGTCATTATGTGAGATTTGTTGAGAGTGAAAATATATATATTTTTTTCTATTGATGACAGGGGCGCAGTAGCAGCGGATGGAAGGATAGAACCCGGAGATATGATCTTACAGGTAATACATCGTACATGTATCTTATCTGAGTAGATCGATGATGACCCACTGAATGAAATACAGTGAAACCACCTGTCTAGAAAGACCATTGTCTATATTAATCCTGCTTTAGTGACCACCTGTATAGAAAGACCACTTATTTATAAAGACCACATTTTTTGTTTCCCTTGAAAGTGGTTTCTTATTGAAACATATACTAACATAAACTATACATAGAGACCACCTGCCTTTAAAGACCACTATTCTTGTTTACCTTGAGCAGTCTTTATATACAGGTTTATATACTGTCTTTTGTTCCCTTTAAAATGATTTCCTATTGAAACTGGTTCTAAAGTTGCCTGCCTATGATGACCTTGAATGGTCTTTATATACAGGTTTCACTATATGAAGAAATGAATATTTCTGATAAATGTTATGTCAGCACTAGATGATATTGAATTGGGGGGGGGGGGGGGGTTTAAAACTAAAAGAGAGAGAATTTAAATGGGTTATACCCCATTCTATTTGGCAATGCTCCTGAACATCTTATCCATATAATCTCATGTCATCTGTATAATTTTATCTGTTCCTCAGGTCAACGAGGTCAGCTTTGAGAACATGAGTAACGATGATGCAGTCAGAGTATTAAGAGAAGCAGTACATCAACCAGGGTAGGTCTGAGGGGGGTGTTTCACAAAGATCCTAAGTTGAACTTATCTTTAAAGGGCCACTCTAACCAAAACGGGCTAAAAAATGAGAAAAAAAAGACATGTAGAATAATTTTTGACAAAGATTCCAAACACGACAATGATTTTCTTAGAAATCACCAATAATTCTGGAATCTAGCTTTAAAAATGACCACTCAAAACGCGCGCAAAAAAACCCAGTTTCGGTAATGACACATTCGATGTCACTGAAGGCACCTCGTCACTGAAAAGATGGGTGATTTAGGCATTTTAAATGTCTATAAAAAGGCGAACTATGATATTAATTGGAGAAAAAAAAGACATGTATTAGAAAAATAATATGCACTTGATGTGGAATTTTTGCTTTTGAATATAATTTTTTTTTAAGGCTACACATGGCTCTCCATAATTTCTAAGTCCAACTCAGAGTTAAGTTTGACTTTGGATGTTTGTGTAACTCCCCCCTGCTCTAATAATTATTGAATTTTGTTCAAAAGCCTATCAGATACATTTGGACACTGTCCTATTGTTGGTAGGGGTGATATGACCTTGTAACTAAGAAATGCTAAATATTTTTAGGAGAGTGGAAGATTTGTTTAAATCTTTAACACCAGTACATTAATGACCTTTCTTACAGGGCTGGCTTGTTACATCATTTAGGTAGCTTACTGAAATGTAGTACACAATTTTTTTTTTAAATTTGGGGGGGGGGGGTCAGTTTTACTGCCATTTAAATGAGTTTTTATCTTGCATAATCTTTTCATGCTGCCATTTTTTTTAATTTTTAAAAAAATGTTTTCCTGTGTATTATTATGAAATAAAAATGAAACTTAATTTCCATAGACTTATAAATGCAGAGCTGCCAACTAGTACGGATTTCCCGTAATTGTTACGGAAATTAACGACCATTACGGAATGTTGTTTAAAATTACGGATTTAAAAAAAAAAAAAAAAAGATTTTTTTTTTTTTTTTTTTTTTTTTTTTTTTTTTCCCCCATTTTTCCTGGAAGACTGTGTTGTGATGATATGAAACTCATTATTTAACAACTTTGTGTGAGTAAAATCACCAAAAATGTCAGATAATCATGTGTCTGTGCAATGTTGGCGTGTCGTTTTTATTAGAGTCATAGCGCCGCATAGGAAATTACTGATTTATACCCAAAATTACTGATTTTGAGCCTTGTGATTACTGATTTTCGGTTCTGGAGGTTGGCAGCTCTGTAAATGCCATTGTCATCAAACTAGGCTTGGCCTTGGCAATAAGAATTAATCCCAGGTATTAAAAATGTGTGATTTGTAGGCATTTTGTAATAATAGCCCTTTAAAAATGATGCATGCTATTCCTCAGTTTTTTTCATCATTTTAGTACTCAATGTATCACTACCTTTGACTAATCTCTTCCATCTGTGTTCTTTCTATACAGTCCTATCAAGTTAGTGGTAGCTAAATGCTGGGACCCCTCACCGAAAGGATACTTCACCATTCCAAGAAGTAAGTTAATATTTTGTTTCCTTTCTCCAAAAAGTATACTCCTATTTCCTTTATGTCTGCTCAAAGGAGGACATGACGTCCCACATTTGTCCAAAATGCAGCTTGTAAATGTTCGTTTACTGTATGGTTTTTTATTGAAATCTAAAACATGACACAATAGACTTGAATAGTTTGATGGAGTGAATTTTATTCTACCAAGTGCTAACAACACTCTGTTAAAGGCCTGTCTGCACTTGTTGTATCTACTTGCGCCCTCTATATATAAAACAATGCCGAGGCGGTACCTATTGGTCCCCCGTGATCCCCTTTTACCTATGTTAATTGAGAGCTGAATTGATGAGATTACCACCCGTCAGTGACCTTGCAGGGAGGTCTATCCCCTCCTGGCCAAACTAGTGCAGACGAGCTTTAAATGATGTGTAAATTATCATTTTTAATTTGCAGGTGAGCCGGTAAGACCCATCGACCCAGGTGCATGGGTAGCACACACAAATGCCATGAAAGGTAAGAATGTGGATAGTTATGATGATGATTATGATGATGATGAAGATGATGATGATGGTTATTATTATTATTATTATTAAAATGATGAGGATGAGGATGATGATGATAATGATAATGATAATGATGATTATTTTATTATAATGATGATGACGACTATTATGATGATAATAAGATATGTTGCAGCATTTGAATATATAATTTTGGGGAGATTTTTCTGTATCCTAATTCTTCAAGGTGAAGAGGGTCTCTGCAATAATTTGCCTTTTGCCATTACTCCACACTAGAAGACGATAGTGAAGACAATAACGATGATGGTGACGGTGTTTCTTCTTATTATGATGATGATAGATGTTTTAGAGCATGTGAATATACAATTTTAGGGAGATTTGTCTGTATCCTAATTCTTCAAGTTGAAGAGGATCTCTTTAATGATTTGATGTTTCCCATTTCTCCACACTACTTTAACCCTTACTGTACTGGGCTATTTTGAGCACCCTCTGACTGATCAGAGGGTGATCCCCCTATGATCTCGGCCGTCGATTGTCCGATGAACACGAAAATTTGCATGTTTGTAGATATTTACGTAAGGAACAAGATGGTATAATTAGTTTTTTCCAAATATGCAAATTTTTGTTGTTAGCCTAATTAATTATGCAAAATGCGCTAAATTTATGCATTTTACAGAAAACTTGTCAAACTCCACTTTTTGAATGTTGAAACTCATTATTCATATGAAACTTCTTTTCTAACACAAAAAAGTTATTTTAATGTAATTAATAATGATAATTTATGCAAATTTTGATGCGATTTTTTTTGTTTTTGTTTTTTTTGTTTTTTTGATGACATGCGTATACTAATTGTTATGTAACGCCTTACAGGTATATCCGATTTCGACGAAAATGGTAAGGGAATAAAGTCATGAAACGACAATTCAAAATTCCAAGCGGTTGCGGCGCAATCTTCGAAAATGTCGAGGGGGGGCCTCCCAGGCCCCCCCCCCCCCAGTACAGTAAGGGTTAAGAAAAGCAGATATTGTCTGTCCAGAACCAGAAGGGTGTGTTTGAATGCTTGAGAGCTAATGCCCTTCTGGTTCCTAACAGATGATCAGTATTTCCTGTTTCCAAAGATGATGAAGGCATTAGACTTGATATCAAAACAAATTAAAAATATGAAAAATAACCGTTAGAATTCCTTTTGTCTCCATCTTACTACAGTTGCTGCAGAGTATCAAGGAAGGGCGGGGCCTATGAGTCCGTCAATGACCTCTATGACCTCTACAAGCTCTTCCATCACCAGCTCACTACCAGAGTCCGAGAGTGAGTTGAAAAAAAGTCTGCTTTCGGTAGAAGGGGATAGATAAAAGGGGAGGAAAGGGCTAGGGGATCCCGGATGGGAGGAGGGAAGAAGGAAGGGAAAGGGAAAGGGAAAGGGAGCAAGGGGAAGGGGGGGGGGGGGGGCAGGATAGGAGAAGGGGGAGAGGAGAGGGATTGATAGGGGAGAGGGAGAGGGAGGGGCAGAGGAGGGGCAGAGGAAGGGGAGGAATAGAGGAGATGGGATTAGAAAATGGGCTCCAATGTTTAGGCTGATGATATGATAAATAATCATGTAGCTTCATGAATTATTACAGTATTGACGTGTGATACTAACTCATCTGTTTAGATAGTAGTGTGGCACACCCTTGTCATTATCTGGGCCCTGTTTCATAAAACTTGTTATCAATATTAAACAGGTAGCAATAACTGTTATTAGCTCCTGAAATCGTGGCATTTGATTGGCTGAGAGGACATTTGTCATAGAAATTGAACATCTATTATTGATAACAAGTTCTTGTGAAAAAGGGCCCTGTCGCTGTCCATCTCTGTGTGTCTTTCTAACTCTTTCTCTCCCCTTGATTCGTGGAGGGTTAGAAGACTTTGGACGCCTCACCCTCAACACGGACATGACGACCATCGCAAGGGCCATGGCGGCTCCTGATTCAGGCCTCGACATTAGAGACAGAATGTGGCTCAAAATCACCATCTCAAGCGCTTTCATAGGTAGGTCGACTTGTTGGTATAAGGTTAAAGGGATTGGGTAACTTTGATTCTGAAACAAAATCTTGGATTTAGCTCATGCTGCAATGATAATTATAAACCTTTAGGTCAGTCAGGAACCCCATGACTTTTACAAGCCGATCGCCTGTCTGATTATCAAGATATTTATGATTGGAAATCAAAATCATATTATATATCACTCAAAGATTTTTTATTTTTTTGAGGCACTTTTTGATAATTTTGAAGCGCAACTTTTTTAGGGCTTCAATATTATACCATCTCAAAGACACTGATAAGACGTAGGGCCATGCATCTCAGATTTAACATTGTTAAACGATGCCATTAAAGAATTTCTTATCACTACTGTTATTATTTCTTGTAGGTTCTGATGTAGTGGAATGGATGTTCACGCACGTAGAAGGGTTCCAGGACAGGAGAGAAGCAAGGAAGTACGCCTGTAATCTCTTAAAAGCCGGCTTCATCAGACACACCGTCAACAAGATCACATTCTCTGAGCAGTGCTACTATGTCTTTGGTGACCTCTGCGGAAGTAAGTCTCCAGGCTAACTTATTTATTTACTTATTTATGCATGTTCATAATTTCACAATTCATTGGAGTTAACATCAAATGAAAAAGAATATAATATAACAAATCATTTTCAATTTTACAATCCATTTGAATTGACTTTACACAAAAAAAGAATATAACAATTTTTATCACAGACAAGTTGCAAATAGTATACAGTTTAAAAAGCGAACACACAAAGGTGATGAAACTTAAGCAAATAGAGCTTGAATCATTACAACACCTTTCAAATATATAATATATGACGAATACAAATTTCTAAAGGGTTGTGAACTATTTACACTATTTACAAAGAACAAGAAAAGAAGAAAAAAAGGAGTATATCGTTAAGTCTAGTAAATATGTATGTCCGATATAATGAGAACTGATATATTATGTAAGTAATATCTTATGATAAAGTTATGAATATATTTTGAAAGAAACTGCAAAAGGATTATTTCGTGATCTGAAAAAAAATGTAAAGAGTTCCTGATTGATGTCCTAAAATAGTAATGAAATCGCGATCTGCCACAGGAACTTTTTCTGTGCTGTCGCCTGTAAATTCATTCAAGATTTTAAGTATTAAACTGTGAAATTGGACTAATGAGGTATGCATTTTACTTTAAGAAACATAACAGTTATATCTCTACAGGTTTATATCCGCTGAAGATAAAATATTTGAAATGCTCTCAATTTTGACTGATTTTACATTGATTTTGATTGTGTTGATAATTACATTGTCCTCGAAATGCTGTTCTAAGAAACCCAATCGCTTTAAACTTTGTTATGAGGTTTTGTATGCTTCGTGGCTTTATCAGGTATCGTAACTAACTATTTCAAACCACGTCTTCTCCATCCCCCCCTCCCCCCCAGACATGGCTTCTCTGTCCTTAGGAGACGAAGCATCCGAGGCGGACAGGGACACGTTAGCCCCCCTACCCCAGCAGGGCCATTGGATGCCCCCGCCCCTCCCCACTGCACCCCCAATGCCTTATCAGATGCCCCCAGGGGTGCCGGGCTACACCAGCTTTGACACTGCCAGCTATACAAGCTTTGGTGCCACCAGCATCGGTAGTGGAAGTGGAGGTAAGTTAATGGAGATTCAAGTCTTTTTTGTTGCCATGCCCATGAAATAGTATACTGTACAAATCCAATCCAAGAATTTATAAAACGCCAATATCTAGTTGCCTAATCAAAGGCGCCGATGAAACTACCAAAAATGTCTGTTCATAATTCTAACTGGGAAAGACAAAAAAGCAGTTGCTAATTGTAAGCAATCTGAAATAGGTATGTCTTTAGTCGAGTTCTGAAAGTGGATAACTGGTGACAAGAGCCAAGGATTTGGGGAAGACCATTCCACAATCTTGATGCACAGGCATCAAATGATTGATCACCTAGAAGAGAGCGTGTTCGAGGACTCTCAAGCAGGTATTTACCTGCAGATCGCAAATTAGTTTGAGGGGTACAAATAATATACACCAGTGAGGGCGTTAGTAAGAATTATGCTAGCTATACAAGCTTTGTAGTGGAAGTGGAAGTAAGTAAATGGATGGAGCAGTTAATAAAAACAGAGATTGAGTTATGTAGGAAAAGCTTCTAAAGAGCTCTGTGAAATATTAAGAGAGCCTTGGAAAGATCTTTTCTGTAGAAAATCCCCAAAGTTTTTTGGTGTACAGAAAGAAAGAAATACTTTTTAAAACTGTATCAATGAGACCCGTTTCATCATGACCACATAACAAGGCCCTATGAGTTTTTATCAATTATTTTAACTGAAATGCCGAAAGTAGAATTATTCATTATTGTGGGGAATAGTGATTCTGATAATAGTCTGAATAAATTTTTTGAGTTGGATTTGATAAGCACTTTATCTGAGGGTACAGAGCCCCAGATATTGCTATTACCCTAGCTTTAAAAGGATTTCCATGATATGATAATGAAGCATTTAAAGCCACAATATCCTACTGGTAGCTACTTGCTCCCTCTATATAGAAAACTTCCCAAATCGGTGCCTGTTGGTCCCCCATGATCCTCTTTTTCTTATGTTTATTGAGAGCTGAGGTAATGAGATAGCCACTTGACAGTGACCTCGCTGTTTGGTCTAATCCCTTCTGGCTGAACTAGTACAGCCAGCCTTTAAAGAATTTCTTCTTGACACTTTTATATTTCTAGGAAGCAGTGATTCTGGTCACAGCCAAGCCAAAGCCATGGCGGCCAAAGGAGGGTCAGGAAGCAAGGGCAGTGGGTCAGAGTCTTCTGACCAAGCCTCGACCGTCGCCGGAGACATCCCTCCTGCCCTCATGGGCAGTATGCAGGGCATCGGTCCCCCCTCTGTCACCAACACCGGCATGATGGTCCCCGGTGGTGCACCCTGCGGTAGCCTGGGCAGCCTCGGTAGCCACGGCGCCCTGTCAAACCATGGCATCGGTCCCCCTTCCATGGGAGGGGTCCAGCACCAAGTCATCGGCTTTGGTCCCCCTCCCGGTGTCCCCCACCAGGTCATCGGGCTGCAGCACGTCATCGGGCCCCCGTCGCACCAGACCCAGGGGATTGGCCCCGCCCAGGGCATCGGTCCCCCTAGCCAGGGGATGCCCCAGATGATGGTACCAATGATGCCTCGACAACTTGGTAGCGTGCCTGAGGATCTCTCCGGCAGCAGACAGTCATTCCGCATGGCCATGGGAAACCCTTGTGAGTTCTTTGTCGATGTCGTGTAATCCAAAATATATCCAAACGGACAATCCCAATCCAGCTAGACTAAATCCTCCTTCATATACCTCCTAAAACCTAGCATCAGTTACCCGTGACATCTCTTGCTTGTATCATAGAAATATATATTATCTACCTGTGTGTTTTGTTTGAGTTGAAGTAGCATGCATCTATACTTTATATGTGTCTGTGTGTTGCCGATAGCTGTGGTAGGAAGTACAGCTTTGAAAAAAAATGCTAGATGACATAACATAGAGCTTCTTGTGCAATGTTGATTGATCTCCAGAGAAAGGTCAGTCGTGTAATGCTTATTTTTTTGTTGCGATTAGTAGTATTCTGGCAAGAATCATAGTAGATTCTTTGTTCAATGTGTGACTCTTAACTGTATCAAAACCTTTTGTTTGAATTATGCTAGACTGAAATTTTAAGGACATTAATTTAACTGCTTTTGAGGACATTAATTATACTGCCATGATACAACTATGCGTGTATCTTATGAATGAGACAGGATTACAAAAATTATGCTTATGGAAAATATAAAAAACAGAGTTTGACAGTCCTATTGCGGAAATATAAGAACTTGCCTTGAAAAAAAATCTTAATTTCAAGATATATACTTGGGAAGGGTGGAGAAGGAGTATAGCTGACACAAAAATATGTGAAATACCTTGCATGATATCATAAAGCTATACTAGTTACTAATTGTAGAAAATGCTTTTGGCTATGACTTTGTTTTCTGTTATGAAAAATGCAGTGTTTAGGAGCCAGTAACATAACATATTGTAATGGTAAATAATTTCTACCACAACATATAAAAGATAGGTAAAAGTGATGAAGAAGCGTTGTATAAGTCTTTCAGATGAATAAAACTAATAGCTGTGGTTGAAAATTTCACTTTTTAATCTCAATTTTATAAGATTTTTATGAGGAGTGATTTTCCTACTTAAACTAGACTGTTGTAGAACTTTTCTTACATCATGTAATGATACTCATTTTTGGATTGATATTGGAATTGTGATAATTCAAAATGATCATTAGCTATTGAGGCAAAAGAATAAGAGATTTAGGGTATTTGTATTTGTGATAGTAAAGATGATTTTCTTATTTCGTCGTTAAAAAATATGGAGGCCAAAATTAGTGCCAAACTCTGTTACATGGACTCCACTCAAATTATGCCTAAGAAATTGAATAATTTGAAGTACGTTGCAGTTGTTCTTAGGGTATTTATAAATTTGCCAAAATAATGACTAGACTGTGATTTGCTGTTATCATATTTTGACATGGTGCTTAATGACTTAAACAATTATGATTTCATTTTAAATTTGTGAAGAAGTTATGCATCAGAATGTAGATCAAGCTTTACTGATTACAAAGGAAAATATGAGTTTGGATGTCGTACGTGCATGCAGCCAGCCAGTGTGTTTTGTGATCGCTGTATAGTCCCATATGTTTATTTTGATGTATTCCTAGTTGTTTGATATACCCACGTTAACACCCATCACATATGTGCACCCCACCACAACCTGATACCCATTCATAATGTACCTCTTGTGTATTTTGATCATACATGCATATTTACACTTTTTATTTTCTGTCTTATAAATTGCAAGTTGTCTTTCTCTTCTTGAAATAACATCTCCCTTTCTTTTCCTTTTTGAAATGTTTGCGCCAAAATAAATCCCTTCGTGCACTTATTGTTAATACTACTCACCAGTATTCATGTGTTGTGTATCTACTCCATAATATAAGTTTACAGTATAGAGCTGATCGTGTTTCGTTATTCGAGTCCATTACAGGTTATCAGTCAGACCGCAGCCGGAGCGAAAACCCTCTATTTTACTCAGCACGTATGCAAGAATGTACGTGTCTTGCATACGTAATGAGTAGTGCAGACGGTCTTCCCGATCGGCAGTTTTTGCCTTTATAATTGTTCATTTCTCATGAAATGGGTCTTATTTTAAAGATAAGAAGTTGCACTCTCTATATACTTATATGACAATCATGTTAGATATATTTTGGAAACAGATATTTCGCCTTGAAAATTGGGTTTTTCGACGATAAATCTATCTAAAGAGTAGGGCTGATTTTCACATAGAAATCATTCTTGCGTCAAGAAGATGTTATAATCAGCATAAAGCATAAATATTTTTCTTTACAATGATATCAACATTATTTTATTTTACGCTGTACCAAAGTCAGGAACCAAAAAAAATCACGCTCATGTTTATGAATAATTAAAAAAAGTAGTCAACTTTGCCGATGTGATAATACAGCGTTCTGATTGGTCAACTACGTCAACTACGTCATATATGTTCCGCTTTGGTTTATTAACATACTGAAAACAAAAGTTTAGTAACCTAGTTTTGTGGCGTGCGCCTGCAATGCACGTGCGCGTAAGCAGTCATGGCAACGATCTAAGGACCCTGGTTCAAATACGTTAATTGCTCTTCTGATAATTATTTTCTACAATATTTCTTTTTTAATCATTTTTCTTATTTTTTTCGACCAGTTTGTGGCGCGGCGGAGCTCCCTGGAGTTTAATAATCAGTTATACATTGTCATTGCTCAGACGGCGAGCGTGCACGAGTATGAAATCACACAATTTCGCGCCATCATAGAAAGAACAAATTGGTAATTTCCGGGTTTTTAGGGTCTTAATTATTATGATTATAAAGAAAACATGATTTTGCGTCAATTAGGTTTTGACATTATTTTGATCAGTGACTTTTCATCTTTCCAACGAATCTCAAAGTAAACAAATTAATTATGTACCAAAGTCAGGAACCAAAAGCGAAATTCCGGGTACAAAATAGCTGTTGAAATGTTACAAAAATAACGACCATAAAAGTGGTGAAAAAAGATTGTTTCAAAATTGTGAAATATGGCAAATTTCATATCAAACTGAAGCTGAAGATCTCTAGAGTAATTACCGTTGCGTGCTGCCATGTTGACTAAAGTTATCGACCACAAAAGCAGCTGTTTGTACACCCTTACAAATCTCACGGAAAATCTCGTGAATTTCAGCACACGTGAATGCACGAGATTACCAAAGACACGCTGAGTAAAAATCGGCTTTCAGCCTCATTAACGCGCGCGCTGCGGTCTGACTGTTATATCATCATTTAAAATTTAATAGATGCAATGATGAAAGATATATGGATAGTTGAATTAATGTGCTAATACACTTTTAGGGGATGTATTACTTTGGAAATGGATACTCATTGGAGTTCAAATTGTTAAAACAACTGAACAATATAGTGATGTTAAATGAAAAAAGGTATCTTTATTTCTTGTAAGAGTTAACATTTAAGCTACATGTATGAAGCTATTTTGTTCACAAACTAATTCTTTAGAACATTATTTGTCCCTTATGTAAAATTTGTGTTACATTATATGTACTAATGTTGAAGATAGTGGTAAGCTTTGCATTTGTTCAAAATATTCATTTTTTTTCTTCAAAACTTTGTATTAGATACATTTCTTTAAAAAAAATACAATTAAAGAATTTAAAAAAAATAAAAAAACAGACAAGGAAATAATATAATAAAAAGGAAACACTTACAAAAAAACTAAAGCTAACAAACAAACAAAACTAGAAAATAAATGCTTAACAGATATTACTGGTAAAGCAGAAAAGTTTGAAAGTTCAATATATGTTCTGCACAGTTGTCAATGGCATTGAGTTCCTAATTGTTATAATCATGAATATCTACAGTTATGTTTAATTTTGCCATGAAATCACAGAAGCTTAATTTTACTAGTCTAACCTTGTTTAGAATTTCCAAATTTGTATACATGTTTACCCCATAATCGCTTACCATTATTCTTCTACTTGTTAGCATGGTATTATAGATACTGATAAAGTATTAAAATGTATTTTTATTTTTGTTTAAGCCCATCATCTCCTATTTTTATCTCTTTTTCTTTCTCTCTCATACTCTAGATTTTGATGATTCAGTCAGCGTCACACTTTTGTGAAGTGCGGAAATTTTGAAATCATTTTGATTAGGTACAGTAGTGTTTGATTGAAGATAAATATTGCACAATGTTAAAAGATTTAAAATAACTTTGGGCGGTCTTAAGTAAAAAAAGAATGACTTTGTCAAGGCTGGGGCTTGGAAATTTGAACTTGATGCTGACAAAATGCATTATAACAATCTAAAGTAGATACTGTGGACCATGATTTGACTAGAGTACAAAGAATATGATATGTTTTGAGTTATGATGTTACTATGGTACAAACCAAAAATTCCATTCTAACAGTATTTGTGTTTTTGTTGTTTGATCATGAGTTGGATCGTATGGGGTCAGTTTCAAATCTAGGATTAAATATCAAGCCGGGCCTTTATGCATAAAGGTTGCTATCGAATACAAATGAAAATCATTAAAAACTTTTGTAACGTTAGCCTTTCAGGATCGATAGGATAGCTGTACTATTGAGTATTGGTAGAGATTGACATATTATAGGAGAATTGTGCTTGATTGTAACTGTTTGATTCCAAAAATGCAACAGGCCTTAGGTCAAAAATTCAATTTCAGACTTGTTTGCAATTGTCGTATTGATTACTTGTTAACGAATATATGTTGTGTCCTCATTAAATCATCATATACATAAAACATACGCTTGCATGATCGTACCATATATATTCAAATCATTTTATCAGCTGCTTGCCCAGCCCATGCACCCCCTCCCCACCACAAGTTGCCTGGCTTTTGCCCCCTATGTTGCCAATATCGCATGATTTCATTTTTTAGCTCATTCACCAAGGCCCGATAACCTTATTTCACAAGAAAATGCTGTATTGATTTCATGCATATTTTATAAAAATGTATGATAACACTTTTATAACTTGATTGTTATACATACATGTATTTTTGATCATCCATGTCCAGTCATGGAATGCAAAGACTAACAGAGATTGTAATTATCGCTCTATAATCAGTCATTTACACCTATGTTGGAATCTGACTTCAACATGCATTGCATTGCACCTCAAACCATCGTCATGCAAATGAATAATCAGAAATTCAATGGACTGAAATTAAAGATTTCTGATGACATGTTTCATATGCACACACCTCGGTCATATCAGCCATACTAACGAATCATCTCGATATTCATTCAACCAGGCTGCTTGCATTCATGATTAAATCATAAGTAAAAACGAGACAAGTACTAAACTGATGAAATTTCAACAACCCCCAAAATTGTGATTCTTATTTTGTTTTGCCTCCACATTCTCCCCCCTTCAGCCTAGGACGCTAAAAGTCTTGCGAATTTAAAGAAGCTGCCCCCGCCGGCGCCTCCGCGAGCAAGCCGGAATCATGGTGCACCTCAAGCTCATCACTCCCTCCCCTTCGGCCCCCGCAACTCTCCCACGAAGCACACGGGTCTGTAAAGCACAACTGTCAAAATGTTGAAAGGGAGAAAAAATCGAGAGAGGAATGCTTTCTGCCCGAACATGAATTTGTTGTTGTTTCTGACTTGATTGAAATTAGTTGATTTTGAGTTGGGTTAAATGTTGGACTTTTGTATTAGATGTCAACCTGCTGCTTTTGGGGCAGATTGTTTTTTGTTTTTGTTTTTAATTGAAAGAGTTTCGTTATGCAAGCATGGCTTTGCCATTTGCTTGGTTTCACCAGGCCATTGTTATATTTTGTGATTCACAACTATCTTCCCTCTGTTTTTCCTCTTTTTTTTTATTCAACTCGTTGTTATCACTTATGAGCTGTATTTTGGATGTTTTTCAGTATTTCAACCTTAGCTTTATTTTCAGTTATTGTTCTCTCTATCTATATATATCTCTCTCTCTCTCTCTCCCTTATCTCCCCCCCCCTCTCTCTCTCTCTCTCTCTCCCCCCTCTCTCTCTCTCTCTCCCTATCCTTCCCACTTCATCTCTTTCTACACTATAATTCGTTTTTGTATTTCACTATTTTTGTTCATGTTTGTCCAATCTGTTCATCCTTCTCCTCATTTTAATTTTCTGTTTTAACCTGTTTTTCTGTCATTTCATTTTAAAGAAAGATACTGTGCCCATAAATATAAAGTACATATGTGCACTAGTCTTGAAAATTCAACAAACCCCAAAATGCTCAATGTTTTCCATCTCTTATACTCCATCTCTTTCCTGCTCTCTCTCTCTCTCACACTCTCTCTCACTTGAAAATTTCAATCACTACCCTTTATTTATTTCTTCCCCTCTGTTTTTATCTTTCCCCGCTCTCAATACGTCCCCCTGAAATCCTCTAGTGCATTTGCTACCATGCTCAACTATTTTCACTCCTAAATGATCTTGTGTCTACCAAGGCAAGCAAAGGCAGACTCCTTTTTGTATTCTTTGAATCACAAGTTTCAATTTGGCCTCTACATCTCTCCATTTGATAATTTACATCATTGCGAGCAAAAAAGAAATAACGCTTGTACAATCATGCACAATCATGCACAGTGATGGCATCCTGTTGGCACTCAAATTCCAAATTAACCCTTATTCTTCATTCATTCAATAATTGAGCGATGCATTAATTCATTCATTTATTCAGCCATTCGTTCATTCATTCATTCATTCATTCATTCATTCATTCATTCATTCATTCATTCAGCCATTCATTTATTTTCATGGAGTCAATAATGTATTTTTTCATCCATGCATTATACAGACATTTGTGCATTTCACAAGCATTCAGGCATTAATTCGTTCGATCATTGAATGCATTCATTCATGCCTTCATTTATGTATTCATTCATGCAATTTGTTAATGCATCTTTTCATTCATTCATGCGTGCATTTATTCATGCGTTCAAATTGGCATTCATTCGGTCAGTCATTCAATTCTGTGGTAATGCATTGAAAAAAATGCATACCAGTATAAAATACACTGAAAAATCATGTATTCATTATAGAAAGTATTCGCTTTAAAAGGTACAGTGTATTCACAAAAAATGATTAAGGCACAAGTAAATGTAAGCATGGATAAGGTCTGTATATCCATGATTTAACAGTACTATATCAAAATCCAAAGGTTTCATTTCATCCCAAATCATGGGCTTCATCATCATCTTGATCATTGGGGTCAACCAAAACCCCCCCCCCCCTCTCTTCTTTGGTACTCCTGGACCCCCCCCCCCCCCCCCCACCCACAAATCATGTGCATCTATCTCGTTTGTTCAAACCCTTCTTTAGGAGACATTCAATTTGATAAGTTGCCATGGTAACCAATTGAACTTACTAGGTATCTATCTATTCCATTTGGACCGCTGTGCGCTCCATAGTTCCGCATGCATAATGACGATCAGGTATTCAGTGATAAACGGAGACGGGACAATATACATACCTTCCAAAGTATTTATTGAATAATGAAATTGGAGAAACTTATCACCAATGCCTTGTGTAGTGTAAACCTGGGCAGGGTTTCACGAAACCATCGTTAGTACAACTTCACCGACATCCCATGGAAATGTATTTATGAAGTTTAACATGCGTTTCAATGGGGTGTCGGTGAAGTTGTACTTATGACGGTTTTGTGATACGATGGCCTGCTTCATAATGGTAACTTGAAAAATATGCAGTAATTTATTAAGTAAACGTAGTGTGTGAAGGTCGAATCATGAAAAGTACCCATTATGTATTCATGGATTAATAATAATAATTATTATTATTATTATTATTATTATTATTATTATTATTATGTATTCATGGATTAAACGTGATGTACATGTATGCAGCACATGTCTCCCTTGTGCTTCTCAGGACCAGCTCTATGGTTCTTGTTCTACTGATCTAAAATCTAAACCCAATGCCGGGCTTGGTCTAAAGTAGAGTCTTACAGAGGAAGTTAGACCGAGGGCTAATTTTTCCGTTTGAGTAGAAATAAAGGCTTATTGAATTTAGGAAAATTTGTCATTGAATGTTTTCTACAGTCTAGCTGATAAGTTATTTGACAATTTAAAAAAAAAAAATCTTTCAAAACTTATGAAAATGTATGTTATCATTATGCAATTTGAAGACTTTTAAAGATTTGGAAGTTCACATTTTGGAAACTGGTTCATTTTGATTTGGTCAATTTTGCTAGAGATCTGGATGATGAATGTTTGATAGATAAAGAAAGAGAAATACTCCAAGATTTAAAAAAAAAGAAAGAAGCTAAACAAATGATTCATTTTAATATGATTCAAGGGAAAAAGGAAAACAAAATTGTAGATCATCTTTATTGTAGTAGGAGAGAGATATCAGATTTAAATTTGATGCTATCATAGTTCGAGTTCAACATGCGAGATAATGAAAAGTGAATACCGGTATGTTATTTTTTTTATGTTGTCATTTGTTGCACTAAGTGTCAAAATGCCACAATTTTGGACAAATCTCATCTGTTGAGATGGCTGATACGTCGGTAGATTTTTTAACTTTTTTTTCTCTGTCAAAGGGGAATATTTTAGTGATTTAGGAATAAATTATATCTGGAATTCTGAAGTAAAGAAAACTTTGAAAACTAGAAATGAGAGGATATTGTTATTTTTCTTGACATTATTGGACCAAGAAATAGCTCAATGCACAGTGTAGGTCCGACAGAAATATATCATGCAAAAATGGGCTAGGGTTCTCTCTACCTATATGTATTTAATAGTATCTGTGTATTGAAAATTGAGTGTTTGAAATCTAAATTATCATGTATCTTGCATAAATTATTCAAACTTGTTTCTTATATTGAAGCAGGAGCAATTTTTAACCCTGCAGAAGTATGCTCATGTATCGATGCATATCCGTTGCATGTATTCTGCGATTAGGAGTTTTAAAAAAAAGAGAGAATTATGTAGAGTAGAAATAAAAAGCAACCAGATAAAAACTCATGTAAATTGATATTATTTAAGAAAATATGTGTTGTACATTATTAGCATTTCTTCATTTATAGAAGCACGAGATAGACGAATTTGAAGATTAAAGGAGGAGGAGAAAATGATGCTTCAAATTTTTGTAAAGTGTACATTAAGCGATTTTTGTGTATGTAGAAAGAGTACTCATGTGTATTTGTTGTACTATGACATTGTTACTGTATTTAAACGTGCTGCCTACACGGTGAGGTACTCACATGCATTTTTTAATGTACAGATGAAAGGAAGGAGTCTGGAGATTAAATCATTTTTGTTTTGTTTTCATGCCAAAATGTCACCTTTCTCTCGTGGTAATTTCACTAGCGATTTTATCATTGATTTATCCTGACTCTAATAAAAACTAGATATCAACAAAATTATCACTCGTTTTGTTGATTTTGTTACGAGTTGATTTTGAGTTCTCTTGATGGGTGAGAAGAATGGAGAAGAGGGAGATGACAGAGAGAGAGAGAGAGAGAGAGAGAGAGGGGGGGGGGGAGAAAAGAGGAAGAGAGGGCCAAGAGAGGGAGGGAGAGAGACATAGAGAGGGGAAGAGAGGAGGAGAGGGGGAAGAGAAAGAAGAGAAAAATATTTCTGAGAGACAGAAAGGGAGAGAGGAGATACAAATGAGAAGGCAAGGTTTGGGAGAGAGAGAGGGGAGGGAAGATAGGGAAAAGAGAGAGAGAGAGGGAAAAGAAAATATATTAAACTTGAGGTACATGTATAATCAAACCTGTCTTTAATAGTGGCCACCTCTTTATAAAGGCCACCTGTGTATAGAGGCCATGTATTTTGTCTCCCTTGCGAAAGAAATATGTGTTATTTAACCTGTCTAGAGAGGCCACTTGCCTACAGTGGACGTTTTTCTGTTTCCCCTGGGTGACCTTCATAGACTGGTTTGACTGTATCTTGAAGCTTACTGCAACCACATACAAAATTACAAAACATCAACACTTTTTATGGATAAAGGGATGTACATGTATCCCACGGTCGCAAAGCCATTTAATCATAAATAATCCGTCTCACATATACAAATATCATGGCATCGGTCATATCATGGGAACAAAGCGAATAACAGCCTGGATTTTATGAAATTTCTAATTATTTCAACACTGATTAACTTATTGGTAATTGATTAACAACATAGGAAAAATGTTATACTTTTTTAAAATCTAATTCATCTATCTGAGATATACATTTATCCAACGTCCCTAATAAATTGAGTAACAATAATTATATTTCTATGTTAATTCACTGTACATATGTTATTATCAAGGTGTTGTGGTCAAGTGGATACGTCGCTGGACTGTCGATCACAAGGTCCGCGGTTCGAGTCCCGCCGCCGCACTAATGTCCTTTGGCAAGACATTGATCTACATTTGCCACACTCCACACAGGTGAAGTAAATAGGTACCTGGTAGGAATTTATTCCTTGAAGTGCTCTAGAGCCAGGGTAATAATCGGGAGCGCCAGGAGGGATCAAATCTGACTGACATGAGCGCTATACAAGAACCCATTATCATTATTATTATTATTTGTCACAATGTTGACGTCCCCCCAGTACCCCCACCCCCCCCCCCTCTTAAAAGGTAGAATCAATTAATACATGTACTTTTCATAATATACATCCTTGTCAAGACAACCATTCCACATGTTATGGTTTACCTCAGTAAATTTTGATTCAGAGCTCTAAAAATTATGTAAGATGCATGAAAAGAAAGGGAAAACATTTCAGCATACACTGAATCCCTTTTTGTTGCAGCAAATTATAAATAGTCACATAATATCACACCAATATAGTGCAAAACTGTATTCTATTTAACATTTACCATAATATGGGGCTAGGGTAGCATTAATAATACAGTCAAACCTGTCTATAGCGACCGCCCAAGGGAAACACAAAAAGTAGTCTTTGTAGACAGGTTCCTTTAGTACATTTTTCAATGAGAAACCATTTTCATGGGAAACAGAAAATGTGGTCTTTGTAGACAGGTGGTCACTAAAGCAGGTTTGACTAGGTACATATTTCAGACAATGACCATTCACGTACAACTGTACAGTATTGGTGCATCGAAAAATAGTACATGCATAAGATGCACTCATACATGTAATTATTTTTTTATTACTACAACATATTATTACTATTGGATTTGGGCTTACAATTACTGCAATACCAAAAGTCTTTGCAAACATGAAACTCCAGCAAACTGTTAAGGATGGCCATTTTCAGGGAGACAAACTTTTCACAAAAAGCAAAATTAGACTTGTGTCTCTTGTGTCTATAAATGTGATTCAATAATTTCTCAGCACGAGTGTGTCGCGTATCAGAACCCCTCGCAAAATTTGTGAACGTTTCATGCATGCAAAGGTTTTTGGTTTTACAATATGTAAGGATATTTGGCATTTTACACAAGCAGTCCACAGGTAAAGAGGGCAATATACTTCTAAATTTTACTATTATTACAATATATTAAAGATGTTCATGGTGGGTATATTATAGTCGTTCATGAAGTAGGCAACTTGGCGATCACTACATAACACGGAGCCAACAGGTATTGTGCTCCTGTGCGTACGTCCGTGTGCTGCCCTCTATATACCCACGCCTGAGCAAATTTAAAGTTAGTATGTACTTCATCTTTAAATTTGTCGATACACTAAAAAAATATCTAAGTGCAACACGTCTAAAGAATATTTTCAGAATTTCACCAAGTATCAGGCGCTCAAGTCAGAACTGAGAAGCCGGCTGAAGCCCAGATCAATGTTCCTCCTATACAATAAATACTGGCATTTCAACTAGCATTTGTATCACAAACTAGAATTATTGAATCTCTATTGAAAATAAACTATGTCTTCTTTTTCCTATAGAAAAAAGTTCTATATACAAGTACACAGCAAACTAAAAAAAAGAGCATTGGAATTTGGCATAATAATGAAGATTGTTTGATTGTGCAAAATGTGTGCAATATCTCTTAACTGTAGATCATGCTATACAGTCTGAGTGACCCCCAAAACACAAAAAATTAATTGAACCAGCTGGAAAACGAGTTTCCTTAATTTTCACTTTTTCCATTATTTTTTAGCTCACACAGCATGTTTAATAAGATAACTTAAAAATGACCTTATTTTGATAGATGAAATGGTGCAATATGTTTTTTTTACCCACTGCACACTATACAGTCTGACTACTCCAGTTTGAAATATCATGAAAACATCCATTTCACTATTCAATGACTATCCAGAACCTTGATCAATAAGATTTCATATTTTTTAATGTTTACCGTATATAAAATATGAATTGAATATTCTGCAAAAATTGGATCGCTGTCAGAGCGTACAGTGTGCAGTTGGCTTTATCGAACTGAATAAAAGAGGATGCAACTTCCTTGTGATAGGGTAAATAAAAGTTATGATGTTGGAAAATTAATAAATTTGCAAAATATGACTTGGTAATTGTGCTAAAATAGGGAAATACATGCACATTGAGAAGGAAAATACATGTAGAGAAATCAAAGAGTGGGGAAAAAGTATGCATATTGCATGACTTGAATTTAAACCATACAGGCAATTCAGCATTTTACATGAAAATATAAAGCTCTCAATAACCACACATTTTAATTAACTTACAGCGGTGCAAAAATGAATACGTAAGATTGAACAAAAAATAAAGTAAAAAGAAAATACGTTTTGTTTCATGTCGTCAAAAGTGGCTGAGGAAACAAACAAAAACAGCACATTCAGCCTTTGAGATAATACTGTTAAATATCTACATATAAATCAGCATACACAGAGAAGTGTGTATGCTTCATGCAAGCATAGCATATAGCAGAGAAAGCTCATGCAATGCAGTTTCAAACAAACAAATTAAGCATAAGAATAACCACAAAATATGATATATAATCACTTATGATTATATACAATGTACACTATAATCAAGTTGTTCAGTAACAAGTATACACTTACCAATTCACCAAAACTATTGGGTGGTATTCTTGAAAGTGGACTACCGGTAACTTTAGTCTTTGGTTTAATCCACCAACTAAGTATGGAATGCCAAGTGTCCATATGAATATATTTTTTAATAATTTGATATGTCCCTAAATTACCATTATAACAATAATATCATAGTTATATTGTTGTTTATTAATTATGATATTACATTTTATTTCAATTTAGTGACAGATTAAATTATTCAAAAACATATTCATATGGACACTTGGCATTCCATACTTAGTCAGTGGATTAAACCATGGACTAAAGTTAGTCCGCCTTCGAGAATACCATCCATTATAATTTTTCTTTCTATTGATTATTATAATTTTCTCTATTTTATAATTCCATGTTTTCATAAATATTCTGTGTCTTATTTACATATGATACATGCACTTTTGGAATAAAACGGATGCACACGAGATATGGACCCTGAATGAACACAAACATATTCAAATTACATATTTGTACCGTATTTCTTCCACAAGTACACGAACATGCAAACATGTATGATATATTTTGAATGTCAATATATTCTGGATGTACATGTACATGGTTAATATATATAATATATAAACATGTAAATCAGCAACATTGCCAGCACTAATGCACATGTTCTACAGTATATATGACACGGCTAAATCAAAGAAATATTGATCCGCATATCATCCCTGTACGTGTACTCTTACAGTGTGTATATAGATGCAAATCCGAATCAAAATTTACAATCACGTCATGTTTCCAGAAAGAATACAAAATATGAATCTGTAAATACGAGTTCTCCTTTTTATATAACTGTATACACAACTTGATCTCGAACCAAAATTTATAGAACAAATCTCAATGAAAAAAAATAAATATGCAAATCCAAAAGTATCTGTATGTGAAATTATGCAGCTTCTCACATATAAATGTATCACCAAAATTGCCAGGGACTACATTTGTAAATCACAATATTATTTGGAGTTAGAAAATTGATAATTTGATTTTTTCTTTTCTTTTAGCAAAAGGTACATGTACTCTTAATAAATCTTTGCCCATACTTGTCAATAGCACAGATAGAATACAAAATTATTTCAAAGGTGAAAACAAAATACATAATAATAATAATAATTTTCTGCTTTCGTTGAACAAATGTCTTCCTTTTTTCTTCTTCTTGATAAATCTTTGCCCATACTTGTGATACAAAATTACTTCAAAGGTGAAAACTCATTACATTTCTAAGATTTTAGTTATAAATGTCTTGAGAAAAAAGAAAATTTCCTGTCGATATTCTAATTTTCTGCTTTCATTGAACTTTAACAGGGCAAAAAACAAGAAGAGTCTCATGGTAAACAAAATATTATTAGGATTACTTGGTAATAATTTTTCATCCTACTCTTAGAAAGAGATTTCTTCAAATACTGATATTTGTGTGTGCGTAGGGAATTTCCTACAGGTCAACGAGAAGTGTAAAAATATTACAATAATTTTGCAGTACTTTTCAGGGATATTGTTAAAAATTCAGTGAATATGATTTCAACTTCAAGGTGAAATTATCATAACTTATGTCTAAATATTGAACCAAGTAATTGCACTGACATATAGTCTGCCTCAAAGAGAATGACATCAACTCTAGATAACATTATTAAAGTTGAAACCCTTTTAACTTTGAGTAAACATATCAGGTATAAGTCTTGCAGATTGTGGAATACACACATTTTGGAATACACACAAACAAGGTTGATGGTAGAGAACAGACCATGACACACATCGACTTCCACAGGCTAAATCTCTGGTCTACAACACACATGGCAAGTAAACATATACATGTACCTGATGGAAAACGAATAGCTTGATAAAAGAACCTCACACAAATGTCTCCTCCTCTTCTTCATTCACTGTCAGCTTTACTGTCTCTACGTCTTCTTCTTCTTCCACAAACAATTCATCGTCCTCTAATTGGTCTTCTGTCTCCTGTTTAGCGTCTACATCATCTGCATCTTGAGGTCTTGGAGACCCATTCTCCTGGACGATAGATGTGTCCTTGTTGATTGTTTCTGCAGCTTTGGCTTCACCTGCAGGATGGACTCTCTCGTCTTCTGGAGGACATCCTTCATCAGCTGCGCAACCTTCATCGGCTTCACCCATATCGTCTTCTTGGTGTTGCCTCAGGGTGAGATTCTCAGCCCCCTCGGCATCATCTCCTGCAACGTCTGGAGTTTCTCTACCTAGGACAACTGCAGTTTCTTCCGTGTTGCTTCCGTCTCCTGCAGGAGCTTGATCTGATACATCCTCTACCAGTCTCTCATCTGGATCCTGACATTTCCCAAGAGTCGATGACTCTGGTTCCTGCCCCACGCTTCCCTTCTCCTCATCCCCTTCCATCCCTGTGAAAGTCAGGGACATCATTGTCCTGGAGGCCAGCGTGTCCAATCCGCTGTCAAACTCCTCGTCATCGTCGAAGTCCACCGCGGGCTCCGACAGACAGCTCAACGTGTCAGAGATATTGTCAAGGTGTTCGGTCGACTGGAACGACGCCAGTATGGAATGTGGGTCGGGTGCCTTTGCATCCTCGCAGTAGCTCATAGGCCTCTGCGGAAGCTTGTAGGACCTCGCTGGGGAGAGATCCATGTCGTCTTTGGAGCGTTGCTGAGGTGACTCGCTGTCTCGATGCTGCTTGATGACCAGGTCAATCTTCTTGACCTCCACCGAGAGGTTCCGATTATGACCGGGCGAAAACGGTGACGGCGATGGCGAATCGCTGATGATGGGGGAGGCTTCCGCACCCACCCCCGATTCTCTTTGGCCAAGTTTGGACGCGGACGTCCGACGTTGCTCGTGGATCTGGTCGCTGATCTGTTCCAACTTCCGTAGGGCATTTGAATAAACTCTCTTCGCACCTGCAACTTCCTTCTCTAGCTCACTAACTCTCCTTTTGTGCATCTGAAAACAAATGCAAATAAAAAACAGAGTTAATTTCATCCGATGTTAAACTTTCAATTCACACTGCACCTTACTTCTTAAGCCTGGTGCAGATATAATTATGATAATTTCTCTATCTTTTAAACAAAGAGGTAAAGTAAATATCTTGTATTACACTACAGCGTCTCAGGCTATGACCAGATCTAGGACTTTATTAGTGTTGATTGCTATTAATAACAATACATAGCGCTAAGCTCTGATAATTCAGTAAAGATGTTTATCATAGATAGAGCTTCTACAGATTAGCAGCCTTATCAACAGTATCACCATAATCTACTGGTATTAACAAAATTGGTATATAATGGTAAAAAAATAAGTGCTTACCTCAAGGTTCTGGTTGAATGAAGCTTTCATCTCAAAATATGGCCTGAAAAACAAAACAGATGGAAAAACATTATCTAAAAAAGAAGAGGACAAATTAGCAAGAATTGATATTAAATTATACGCCGAGACTGAGAGATTACATGCATCATAAATCATTAACAGAGTTTACCATGCTAGTGGCTCATTTTTAATAAGCTGGTTTGTAGTTACAGTTAAAGGTCATTTGAACCAAAATGTCAAATCCACTAAAGAAAATAATTGAGACACATTCATGAAAGTTATGTTAAAGTTTATGCACCAACAGTCCACTGGTTGATAAACGGGTGGAAGTAAATCGTCTTTAAAGATAAAGACCAGTTCTGGTCGTGCGATTGCATTGTAAAAGAAACGTCGTGGAATCGATCAGAAAAGGTTGATCATCTAGCATATAAGTATTGGTGTGTACTGCAAGGTTCTGGAATCATCAAAATGATAAGAAATTTGGCCCAATCTTGGTAAATTTACAATAACTGTACACAGAAAGATGTATATGGGACTACGCGACACAAGCGTTATATCTATCAGGTCCAAATAGATATAATAATGTACCAAATCTATCAATTAGTAGGCAGTTTCTCTGCAAAATTTGTATGATCACGCATTAGTCAAAACATATTCTTTCACATGATTGGTAATAAGAGCTTCCATTTTATTTTTTGAGAGGGGGGCGTTTCAAAAACTGGTCTTTACCTTTAAGTGCACAAGAAAAGCTAATCATCCCCTCAACCTGGGATGTTTAAAATTGCACTACTTATAGCTATTTGCGCCCTCTGTATAGCAAACAATGCCTAATTGGTGACCATTGGTCCACCAATGCCCCCATTTTCTTATGTTAATTGAGAGCTGATTTTATGAGATAACCACCTGCCAGTGACCATGCAGGGAGGTCTAATCCCTCCTGGCCAAACTAGTGCAGATAGGCTTTAATCCTTATCTTTAGGGCAGTGGTAGAAACTCTTCAAACATGACCCACCTTGATTTATTGATGGCGGTGCGTAGTGATTTCTGAAGTCTCTTCACCTCTCTCTCCTGATCGTTGAAGTTTGCGGCCGTGCTGAGATGCTCATGTACACCAAGCGTCCTTTCGTTTTCAGCCTCACCAACCTGTACATTGGTGGTTACAATGAAATACAATAATGGCAGTTAGTGCATCTTTTCCAAGGTCCTTGAATAGTAATCACTTATCAATACATTGTATGTACAGTGCGTCCCAGAAGAGAATTTTCAATGTTTTATCATAACTTAATCACAATTATAATTAATAAATGACATATACTGTATCTGTAAAGCTTAGATCCTCTTCTTTTATTTGATGCAACTCATATGATGCATATTTCATGCATGAGTGATTAAAAACAATTTGAAGAGAGGGTACCAAAAAGTCATTTGGCGGATGGTATTTGAATATCAAAGATAAAATCGCATTTCTAGATACCGGTAGTTCATTTTCTCCCCTTTCATATGACACCTTATCAGGAAAAATGAGCCAGAAATAACGAATTTTTGTTCGTTTAAAGTAATGCTTGCATTTCCATAATTTGATTAAACAATTTTTTTTTCACTGGCTGCCTGCCGTAGCAACAAACAGAGTTGACAAAAGACTTAACTCTGTTCGTTGACGATCAGCCATGCACAAAGAAGACAAAAGACTTGATGTCCAACTTAAAGTCGATCTTAGTCTTTGTGAAACACCCCACTGAGAAAATGTTGCATTGATCAACTAACTAACCTTCATGGTTGCATGGTTGAGCATCTCCTGCCAGTTAGCATCGAAGGTGCGTCCATCCTGGAAGAGGCCCTGCTCGGCTAGGTCCACCATCTCCTTGGCCGCGGTCAGCATGCTACAGGCACGGTCGAAGCGCAGGGCTGCCTTCTGGGTCTCCTGCTGGAGCTGAACATTTATAGTGATAACCATCAAGAAAATAGAGTAAGAGCTTGGATACACCTGGGGCCCGTTTCTCGAAACCGTCAGAAGTCTAACTTCTCGACTATCCCATCGAAACCTGTGTTAATTGTATAACACACGTTTCAATGGGATAGTCAAGAAGTTAGACATATGACGGTGTCGAGAAATAGGCCCTGGAATGATATCGCTAAACTGTATATGACACATAAAATGTAACAATAACAATAATTTGCAGATTTTTGTGTACATTGTAGATGTATTTCATATGTATTTCATGTTAAGTGTTCTGCACTTCTACAGGGTGTACTTGTAAAGCAGTATTTCGTACTGAAGTACTAACCCTGTATTTGAAATAAAACACTAATAAATAACAACTAATAAACAGATAAAGTAGTAACACCTAAATGACAAAATCATGGAGTTCTCTTCATCTAGCACAATATAGACACTGCCTGAGCTACGTGTATTTTGAGTTGATGGGGGTTACATCAAATGAGGTCGAATTATTGGCTCACTGATATTATCTTTGAGATCTATCCTAAGAATGAGATGATAACATCACGGAGGGAGGCTCGATAGATGAATCGGAGAGAGGTGTGACCTTCAACTTTTTCCAATAAATTTTGTCATATACACTACAGGGAAGCAATTTGGGAACGATTGTCATTTATTTCTAACCTACCCCTAGAAGTTTGAGTTCTGGGAAGAGGTGAAAAAAAAATTGTGAGCGTTATCATTGTTATTATGCAAGTGTGGAAGAACTCCAGAAATAAAATGTTCCCTGAAAAGCATTGCTCTTCAATCGCCTTAATATTCTAAATATGGCATGTAACAGCATACACATCGGGCAGATTTTTATGCCACATGTTCGTCTAGTCCCATATACATCTTTCTGTGTACAGTGCTTGTAACTTTACCTAGACTGTGCCAAATTTCTTATCATTTTGATGATTCCGGAACCTTGCAGTACACACCAATACTTGAATATATGCTACATTGTAGATGTCGATGATCAACCTTTTCTGATTGATTCCACACTGTTTCCTACACAATGCAATCACATGACCAGAACTCAACTTTATCTTTAAATGCTTTGTTCAGATATAAGGATTTTAACTGCTACTGTTTAGCCAATAAATGGAAGTAGATGTATTGTAGATATGCCTTTATGGATGAGAAGAAAATATTCAAAGATGGCTGCAGTTTTTTGCGAACAACTCGAGGTTTTAGTATCAGAAAAAAGGGGTAAAATGTTCATGGCTTAATTTTGATACTATATCACTCACATGTGGTCACTTTCTCTTGACATTTTTTAAATTCAGAAAATTGAATGCACAAAAAGAATTATTTTTAAAATCCCCCAAAATCTTATACCGGTACCTTTAAACGTTGAAAACTAATATTAACTGTATTTACCTCTTTAGCCTTTTGCCTCGCCTCATAGTAAGGCCGTGCTTTTTCTATCACGCTTCCAATTTTCTTAGAGACGTCATTGAGATTGTGAGTTGACTCCGTAAGAGCCTGCCGAAATGTTGCTCGCACTTCCTGTAGTAGCAAAATGGATAATAATAATGATAATAGTAAGACTAGCAAGGATTACAACAGATACACCACTGCTGCTACTACGACTATGACTACAACGACTACTACTACTACTACAACGACTACTACTACTACTACTACTACTACTATTACTACTACTACTACTACTACTACTACTACTACTACTACTACTACTTCACTACTACTACTGCTACTGCTACTACTACTACTACTATGAACACAATGATGACTACTACTACTACTACTGCTACTACAACGACTACTACTACTACTACTACTACTACTATTACTACTACTACTACTACTACTACTACTACTACTACTACTACTTCACTACTACTACTACTACTGCTACTACCCCCTCCTCCTCCTACTACTACTCTACCACTACTACTACTAGTAATAATAATAATAGTAAAGATTATGATGATGATGATGATGAGTTCTGATAAGTAAAGGTAGTATTACAAAATACAAATATTGCTCTTTAACTGTCCTCATATTCAAAATATGCTGAGAAACAGCTGAAAATGTTTGGACTAAAATTTCAAGCCACATTTATGTTTCTTTAAGTCCCATTTCCGTGTGCAGTGCTTGTGGTTTTCAGCAAGACAGGGTCGTCATTTTGATGCTTCCAAAATATCACAGTATACACCAATTCTCAATTTCTCATGTACATGTACACTACATAATCATCTTTTCCTTATTGATTTGAGACATTTTCTTTTCACAATGCTATCACATGACCAGAATTCAACTACTGTACATGATCATGTACATTTATAAGTATAGAGTGATAGGAACACAAGAAATTAAAGAAAGTACATACTGGTCATAAAAGGTACATTAAAAACTATTAATCACATACATGTAAAAGAGAAAGTAATTCATTTTCAGTGCATCTACATTCTGTTTTGTTGTACTGAATGTATCCTCATGCGAAAATACATGGCACATCAACTGAACCAAGCATAATGTGAATAGATCAATGATAGATATAGCACACAGAAAACCAGTGACACATCTTGCATCTTATCTTCTATGCAATCTGATATGATTGAATAATTTTAGAATGTTAGTGATACTGGCTTTATATGACTCTTGTCATATAGGCCTATTCTTGCAAACAGTGTATGTTGGTATTCCCATGGACCTACTACCTTTGTAGTAGATCCATGGTATTCCTAATTAAAAGTGTAATACGATCTAATTAAATGTCTCAAACTTGGTATGGAGTCTGCAGGCTGCAGCTATTCCATGTAAAGTACATATGTAAACAATACTGAAACTTACATCGAGCTGTAGTTCCAAGGAGTTGATTTGGTCTGTAGATGAATTCAATCTCTCAAGTTCCTCCTAGAAAATGAAATCAATGTGGGGCAACAACAAATAAAAAGCATAATTACAGTTTCATTGTACCAATGCCAATTACATATCAACTATCAGCAGCAAAGTATAAACATGTGGTCATACAAATGTAGACTGAAACTAAACAAATTTAATAAGAATTATTTTAATCATACATGTCTTGGTTATCTTTTTTGCCAAGTACCGGTATGTGCATTTAAATTTGAAGATTAAACATGCACATCCATCAGAAATTCTTAAACTGATTTACATATAGGCTCCTGAGGAGAGAATAATAACAAAAACAACAATACTACTACTACACTTTTCATTGACTATTGTGAGTGTCTTTTGTAGTTTTTGAACCTCATTAGTACTGTATTAGGGGTACGAACAAACATTAACAACAAAACACTACCACAAAATGCCTGTTTTGTCAAGAGCATGATAAGCATAATACATTAGGTTCATTTAATGACTTGTCGCTGCCCTGTTTGCAATAGCACAGAAGCAAGGCAAGGAGATTCATGAGACCAAAACTGGAGTCATTCACTGATTTGCTTAGCAACTTCAGACAAAACACAGGAGTGTGATTTCTGCTTGCAGTGGAAATGCAGCTACATAATTATGTAGTCTACATGTTTGTGTACATTATAGTGCTGTAACCAAACGTTTAACCGCCCGGTATCCGACCGCCGATGGCGGATTCCGTTTTCAATTGGACGGTTTCGGTTAAACGAAAAAAAATTAAATTAAAAAAAAAAAAAAAAAAAAAAAAAAAAAAAAAAAAAAAAAAAAAAAAAAAAAAATCGTTTTTTTTTTTTTAAAGTTTCGATTTATGCCCCTCCACCTGGCAATGTCTCCCAGCTCAGTAATCTGTTTTTTGACTCACCACTCCGAAACTAAAACAACACTCCAATTTGTCTGTCATCTTCAATATGTACTTTATAATAAAAATTCATCCAACTTTTACACATGGCGTACCACAAGGTTCTATCCTAGGTCCTCTACTGTTTTTTTAATTTACATTAATGATCTTACACATTCTTCTAAAAACGACATTGTTACTATTATTTGTGACAAGTTCACACGCACGGATCAGCGCCTTCAAATGCACCTCGCAGTTAAATGAAAGTCCTGGCTTGCTGCCGACAGAGTCGGTCAAAAAAAAAAAAAAAAAAAAAAAAAAAAAAAAAAAAAAAAAAAAAAAATCGTTTTTTTTTATTTTTTTTTTTTTAATTTAATTTTTTAGTCGTTTAACCGAAAACCGTCCGGTTTTGACTGGCGGTTAAACGGAATTGGAGATATCCGTGATATTACAGCACTAGTACATTACATGCCCAAGTAGGCCTAAACATGTACATTGTACAGTTGTACATGTACATGTTTGTAGCTTTGTGTAGTAAAGACAGTACAAGACATTTCAAAGTCATATTTTCAAATCCTGCATCTTAAAGGCCATCTGTACTAATTTGGCTAGAAGGGATTAGATCACCCAGCGAGGTCACTGACAGGTGGCTATCTCATAAACTCAGCTCTCAATTAACATGAGAAAAAGAGGATAATGGGGGACCAACAGGCACCGCGATTGGGGAAGTTTTATAAGTAGAAAAGTAGCTACAAGTAGTACAGTGGGGCTTTAAAGAGAAATATTGCATTTCATTATGAACATAGGCAGAGGTAAATGTTGGAAAGAAAAATGATATCAAAACCCATCATCGTGCTGTTCAAGCAAAAATCTGTTGCCACGTCCACTGTTTTAAGGCAATAAACTTATTTTCATGGATTATGAATACATTTATAATGCAATGCTACATGTTTATTATCGTACATGTACATACATGTATGTACTGTACATGTGATATAATGTAATGTAATACACTAACTGTATTAATCAGCAATTACATGGACTCAAATGGTGGATTTACAACAAATCATAAGGAACTTCAAAATAATTAAACTTGAGAACATTTTTTTCCTTCTCTACGAGGTTTAAATCTGCTCTTCCTGCCTGAACAAAGAACCATTCAAATCCCATCAACGCTTCTCTTTCAATTAGTACACAACATAGTACCATACACATGTACAAGTAAATGCATACTCAATAATAAGCTCAAAGCGGCTGTTTCCTGTAATCAGAGCATACCTTTGTTATGAAGTGGCTAATGATATTGTCTTTGAATTGTATGAGTATGAGTGTATGCAAGAAAATGCTGAACAGATCAATACTGGACTGATTCATCCAAATATAGATCAATACCTGACTAATCCAAATATAGTATGGGCGCATGGATGGATAGTTACTAACTTACTAACCATATTATGTACATGTACATGTACATTTAATATTTGGCTAACTACTTCGTCAGCACTATCTGCCGTTGGTGCATAAACCACTATGATTGAGATGTTAAAAGGGTGTCCCTGCAGTTTCACTAGGAGCACCCTAGTAATAACTAAATTATTCATATCCAGTGTAAATTTGATGTTTTTTATGTGTGTTTGTATTAAAAATCAGAGGCGGACTAGATGAATAAGGGCTATTATTGAATACTTTCTAACCTTTAATATATCATGTTCTCAAGAAACATAAATCTTGAAAAATAGTCATGTAATTAAACAAAAATGACAAAACTTGGTACAGGTACAGGGTGTATGCATAATTTAGTTGTTAACTGAATTAAATACACTGTACATGTATGTCAAATGTAAGCTTTCAACATGGAAAAGCAGGTTGTTAAGAAGAAATAAAAGTAGACAATACATGTACATGCACATTTTAATTTTATCAATAGTTCATGTTTGTAGTTCAATACAAATCAGATAGGTATATGTTTTATTTCGTCTAAATAATTACATGTTTATCATGCTCTGATGAAATGCTATACAGTGTGAGTCAAAAAAAACTTTACACCTAGAAAAATGCTAATAATTTTAAGAATCATTTATGAAAAGTAAATTATTATACACCATATGAAAGAGTGTTTCATCCCAAATCGTTTGGTACCATTTTGGGTGGTATGTGTTCACGCTTGGATAAATAGGAGGCATTGTTTGCGAGAGTGCAAAAATCGACTTGCGCCAAATAATGCTTATGTGATGTTTGAATAAAACAATTGGGATTTCGGTATTAATTCGGTCTTTGCAGATCCAAATAACATCCCTACCAAAATTAATCATGTCACACATATCAAAACACACACAGAGTCACACTCAATAAGTCACACAAACACACGCACACACACGCATACACGTTCGTGGTGTAAAACGGGGAACATGTGGTGAACCATACAAACCGATGACTCTTTTTCTTAAAGGATATTCGACAAAATAAAGATGTTTTCAGATCACAATTTATTTTTTAAGTATTATATTTGGTCGTTGAGACTTCTATTTTAAACTTTGAAAAAATCGAGGACCTCTCATACTTTCATTTAAACTAAGGACACACATGACTTCAGGTACTCCTTATTATTTTCTTTGGGGACCGAGGACACACCCACTTATAAAAGATTTCCCCATGGAAATCGAGGACACATATTTAAATAGCTTTTTATGAGCTTATCATTCCTTTTCCACTGGAACCGAGGACAAACACATTCTGTATAACATATCAATTGAGCCAAGGACACCACACTGTATAATATTCCTCCATGGGGACCGAGGACAAATTCTGTACTAAAATACCAAGTGAACCGAGGACACATACCTCGATCATGATATTCCGCTGGGACCGAGGATCCATGTTGTATCAGCTATTTGCTAAGGAACCGAGGACACATGCTTTACTAACTTCTTCAGTGAACCGAGGCCACATACCTCATAAATTCTGCTGGGAACCGAGGGAACGAGGACACTATCTGTATTTGTGTATATGTCTTGTATTAGCTTTCGTTATAAACCGAGGACAATTATGTATTAATTTTCAAAGGTCATTGAAAACATATATTTCGTTGATTTTAGCAGTGACATACAGTACTTCATGTCCAAAGGTAACTAACGACAGGTATTGTATTAATTTGCCATTGGAAGCAAGGGTTTCTAATTAAGCCAGGTCAATGAGGTCATATGATAAAATGTGATGCTAACTTTAAAACACAATTTCCTAAGACATTTGACATGTTGACCCATAAAATAATTCAGGTAAAAATATTGTAATTAATTGAATGAATGAGCACGTTAATGTAACCGTCGTCACTGATTAACATTGTGCCTTGTGTTTATAAATAAAGAAATTATAAAGAATTATTTTTTTGTTTTGTTTCTTTGTCCTTTCGTACCGCTACATGCACATATTACAATTCGAGGTATTTAATACTTCCTTATCCACTCAACACTCTCATGACAATTTATCCAAGATGCTGGATATTCAGACTTCATATATCACAAGCCAGTGCTACGATTCACCCAAAGTCGTGCAGTATGGTGTAGGCCCTTACAGGTATTTTTTAACTCATTCGCGACAATCGACCACATTGTGTGGTTTGCTGTGTTTACAAAAAAACTAGACCGTCTGGTGACCCCAAAGTCAGTCAAACTCTGCAGAAAAATATTAGCCAATCAGAGCACTCTTTACTTAGCCGTAGAAAAAATCCTACCATGAGTTATGAATTTTAAAAGGCCCATTATTGGATGTTTCAGTCAAAAGCTGTACGAGCCTACATGGATATTCATAGCAGCTATTGTTGCCAGCTGATTCTGCCTAGCAACAAGGGCATGTTCGCGCGCGTTTGAGAGACCGATTACAGCTATCGCGATACCTTGCCTTTCATGATCCATATGCATGCATTGAGCTACGACCAACCATCCATTTCTTCTCTTATATTTCCTCTTTTTTTCGGTATTTCTGTTTGCTGTCTCTATTTGTTTTCACCTTATTTCGAAAACTTTGTAATTTTGGTTCATCCTGGTGGACATATATTGCGTGTAATATTTATTTCCTGTAAGTTATGGTAAGTTTTGTTGGACAGAAGTCACTTTATCGCACGGCGATTTTCTGTGTACGATGTGTGTGTAGTGACTGGATGTGTGTATGCAGCCAGGCTAGGCTTGTGTATGCCATGATCGTGTGTGTGTATGAGCTTGTGTATGCCGTGATTGTATGAGCTGTGTGCTGCATGCATTGAGTACATGACTTGTGGTTGAATCTGTGTGACTGACTGTACACACACATGTGCCAGACTTGGAACTGGCCGTGTCTGAGACTTTGCAGGTGTTTTCTTTCCTTCTCTTTCTTTCTTTCTCTCTGACCTAATAATATCTGCCTTACTGGCCCGATGATGAAAAAACAATAACAAAAACAAAACTACTTGCCATGTAAAGAAAGAACATGAATACATCTAGATCTACAATAAACACAAGTACTTTTTTTTGTTTTACCTCGTTAGCTCAAGTCAAGAATATGAATGGGAATTGCTTTCCCAAAAAAGATTTAAGACTACAGCCAGCAAATGAGCAATTTACCTTCACAAAATTTGTTAAATGTATTTATTTCTGTACATTCTGGAATAAAATAAGATTTGGGATTCAAATATATTCAATAATAATAAAGGGAAACTCCACTCAGTTTAGTCGAGGTCATTTATCCAAATTTATTTACCTAAGCTCAGGGCTAGCTTATCTGTGAATGAACTGACACAATTTCTAGTAGTTTTTGTGTGGCTGCTTTTTCCTCTTGAAATATAGGCTCATCGTGATTCAAATATATAACAATAATTTATGAAATAATTATGGTATTGGGAATCCTACCCAAATTCGTTATTTCTCATTATCAAAGAACATTCGTTTAGCTTATTACAAACTTTGCCTGGTTGGCAGTCTAACTACTTGCATTCCTCAACCATGAGTCATGATGAACAACACATGTCTTTCAGTGTATATAACCAGTAACAGTACACACACACACATACACGTAGCCCCAGCTTACCAGACTTTCCCCGCGCTATTAAAGCCAAGCCATATCGATATGATCGTCTTGCGCGTATACATTTCATTTTGAGACAGGGGGGGATTTTGAAATAGAAGATAGATAAAAATAAGCAGATAATTTGTGTACTGCAATTTTGGTCAAAAAATCAATGTATTATTTTATCAATACAAGGAAATATAATCACATTTTTCAATACATGACTTAGCCTGACTCCATCCCTTATTTTGGTTGAATAATTTCTAAACACCCCTTCTGCCTAATCGACTAGCCCAAAGCCTGATGTCTAGACATGTGGCCTAATCCACTACCACGAAGGGCATTTCAGTCCATATATATTATAATCAGTGCATGAAAAAGGGATATTTCTGAATAAATATTAGCATTATCACACTTTGAGACAGCCATAGATAAGTGAAAAATGGTTCATAAAGATTTAATTTCCTTTTATTTGATGTACATCACAAACATTTAGCAAAAAAATTGTCCCTCACAAAATGCATTTCCCCGCCAGTGAATGGTGCATTCCTGGCCTTAACAGCTGGATTGCCTCTTTGAAGAGTGTCCTGCGCGATCATTTTTTGAGAACCATTGTCGCGAATGAGTTAAGGGGGGATTCCCACTTATTCTACCCTGGCATAGCGGCAAGGTAAAGACCACCCCCCCCCCCCCTTTTTTTTTTTTTTTTGTTGCTTGATTGTCTGATCGGCCTGGTTATGCAATTATAATAGTTCCAACGACACAGCCTTAGAAAAAGGTGTAAAACATTAGTCATACAGTGTTTTACGTTTCTTTATAACAATTGAAACAAACATTTAATCAAAAACGTTAAAAACAATGGAACACTTACAAATGGTAATACAATTGTACTGGTAACACAATTCACAAGATTATCATGGACCTACAGTAATTGCCCTCATACTACCAATCAATTGAAACCACCGATCCATCTCTATCAACAATAATAAATCATACCTGCGGAATGTAAACTACAAAACAGGTTCTGGAAAACATGGTATTTGGTCATGAATAGAAAAGACGGCTTCATCTGTATTTATCATGTCAGAATGCTGTTTCAATATGACACGATCTTCAGTTACATGTATAACATTCTAACATGTGACGACATCAAGATGAGCCCCTCAGATATAATCAAACAATTATACATAAGCGGCAACAAATCAAGACTTTTTCAAAACAAACAAAGCTTGTAAAATCTTGTAAATCCCAAAGAAGATCAAACGATCTTAAGGTACATGTATAACATTCTCACGTAACGACATTAAGATAAGCCTCTCGGATACCATCATACAATTATACATAAGAGGTAACAGATCACGACTCTAGTTCAAAGAAACAAAACCTGTACAATCTTTTAAATCCCAAAGAAGATCAAACGATCTTCAGGTACATGTATAACATTCTCACGTAACGATATTAAGTCAAGCCTTTCACATACCATCATACAATTATACATAAGAGGTAACAGATCAAGACTCTTTCACAATAAACAAAACTTGTAAAATCTTTTAAATCCCAAAGAAAATCGAACGATCTTCAGTTACATGTATAACATTCTAACATGTGACGACATCAAGATGAGCCCCTCAGATATAATCAAACAATTATACATAAGCGGCAACAAATCAAGACTTTTTCAAAACAAACAAAACTTGTAAAATCTTTTAAATCCCAAAGAAAATCAAACGATCTTAAGGTACATGTATAACATTCTCATGTAACGACATTAAGATAAGCCTCTCGGATACCATCATACAATTATACATAAGAGGTAACATATCACGACTCTAGTTTAAAAGAAACAAAACCTGTACAATCTTTTAAATCCCAAAGAAGATCAAACGATCTTCAGGTACATGTATAACATTCTCACGTAACGACATTCAAAGATAAGCCTCTCGGATACAATCATGCAATTATACATAAGAGGTAGCAGATCAAGCACTTTTAAAACAAAAGAAACTTGTAAAATCTTTTAAATCCCAAAGAAGATCAAATGATCTTAAGGTACATGTATAACATTCTCATGTAACGACATTAAGATAAGCTTTTCAGATGCAATCATACAATTATCCATAAGAGGTAACAAATCAAGACTCTTTCAAAACAAACAAACCTTTCAAAATCTTCTTAATCCCAAAGAAGTTTTGGAATTATCAAAGTAATAGCTTAACAGTTGAATACACAAACTACAGGTGTACTTATAATATGCTTATACAGGTATAGCGCATAATATAAAAGGTCGTAATATTAGCTTAACATATAAGTTTAAAAAAAGCATACAAAAGATGCAATAAATATTAAAACTATCAAAACAGGGAAAACTTATCAAACAATTTAAACAGCCTCTATGCACTTTCCAAAGCAAACACAATCAAAAACAAAACGGATCCTTCAATTTGATACAAGAAATAAGATTAATGTACGAACAGAAGAGTAATATAATTATAATATGGAATATAAAACAAATTTTTATAGCTGAAATGATATTGAATAATTGGATAATAACATGTACTGGAAAAACGTATGTTTTAGAAGATCTTTTGGTGATTAGAAAAAACCCAGCATCAAGCCTGTATTGTAGGAGACTGTTACAAAGGAAAGTGGCCATTACACTGTATATGCAGTTACCATGCATTGTACTTAGTCTGAAAAAGGTTTGCTGTTGGGATCTCAAGGCAAGTGGAAAGGTATATGTATCAGGGTAAATGAGATCCTGAATATAGGAAGGAGCCTGTCCTCTTAAAGCCTTACAGGTGAGTAAGAAAATTAATAAGCAAAGTCATAACAGAATATTTCCTAGAATTGTTATTGAAACCATGTGAATAATATTAAAGGCATGTGACCATGTGGTATATCTACGTTATTTACATTTATCATTATACATGAACTGTACAAATATGATATAAACTTGACGCTCCATTCTTCTAAATTTTGGTGTAAGCTGCATTTGATTTGAGTCATTGGCTTTGAAGAAGAGCCGATACATAAATATATATATATAATATATATATTAAATGTTTACTAGGTCAACAAACTCATCCTGCATTGATAGTGCCTTATAAAGGAAAAACTTGAAAGCAACCGTTCTTTGACTTGTACAACACAATTGCTTATTTTCTACATAACTATCTAATCGAACAAATAATTTTTTAAACAAAATTTAGAAAATAAACTGTACAACTGTAACAATTGTTAGATTTTAATTTTCAGATAAGGTATCATCAATTTCTTAAGGATTTGTTTGTATGTGTTATTGTTGTGAGGGAGGGGAACTGGTACAATTAACTGCATCCAGTGGAAGATAAGAAGAAAGGAAGTCATTTGCAAAACAGAGAGATTCTTGCAATATGTTCTGAGCGAGTACATTTAATTCCAGGCTGAAAAAGGGCCCAAAATACTTGGAAGACAATCAAATTATTATCCCAATGCTTTATGAGACCTACAACGAATTATCTCTTACAAATCCATCAACATTTGTTTAATTATGTATGTACTACTTATAGAAGTGTACTAATGAAATAAAAGGTACAAGATATGTTCGCTTCTACCTGACAAGTTGAGGTCAATGTCACTTTCTTGGGAGTTCATTTATATGAACATGTACAAGATAACGAAAATTGCAAACTGATTACTTTGCATATTTAAGAAGGGTTTTCTTATTATTTCGCATATAATCTTTGATGTTGCGCCATGTACGGGCATTAAGTACAGGATACTTGTTCTTCAATTCTTCGATTTCCAACTTTCCTGGTAAGTGAAGTGCCAGGACACAACTCAAGGTTCTTATTGCTCTAATCTCATCTTCATTCCACTTGCGCTTTGTTGCTTGGGAGGTGCTTCGTTTTGTGAAAGACGAAACGGCATCTGAATAAAAGATAAAAAAGAAACAGAAATGGTAATTAAAAATTGGACATTAGATTGACAAATTTTTAAACTGAAATTAGCTTATATGAAATTGAAGTGTGCACGATGATTTCTTTGAAATTTAAGGCCTAAGCACATCATCTGTCTCAGGCTTAGGCATTGGCACAAGATAATGTTAGTGATTGTATGTGATAACATGACATTTGACACTTTCTTCTCCTATATATTTCATCCGATTAGTAACTGCTTTACTGATTATTTTTCTTTATAACATTGTAAGTACTAGACGTGTAGCAAACAACAGCCAATACAAGAAAACCTTTCGTGGGAAACCGTACGTGTATGCCTCCTTTGAAAAAGCTCTAACTGAAGAATGCTGTAAAATATACAACTATATACTTTTTAGCTCACCTGGGAAGCATGCCCAAAGTGCCCCCATTAGTCTGATACAATTGTTAGCGAACATTGACGAGCTTGGAAAATAATGTAATGGTGTTTTATTAATCGAAATGGGAAATGAACTCACTTTGACGTTTTGGTTTATTTCCTTTCACTGCAAGTTGATGTCTCTGTGTAGTCTCTCCAATGTAGTCTGAAGAAAAAAAGCATGACATTCCATAATATGATTAAAGAAAATATGATATTATAAATCCATATATGATATAGCATTCAATCATTTTTTTTTTATTAGTTAAGAGAAAATTAAACCTAAAATCCAAGATGCTCTAACAAAATATGCAACAAGTTTACAATGACTGTGAAACCCAGAATTTTCACTGTAATGATTCGCTATTCGATTTTTCTTTGTTCATTGCTGTGAAGTATCAAATTGGCAACATTTCTCTGACAATGTTGTGTATAACAGGCCTGCACTCCAATAAGACAAGACTAATATGCAGACATCAAGACAGATTAAAAATACATTTAATTAACAGTTATGCACAAGACACATGGAGGGTTGACTGTTGACCTTTTTCAGGAGAAATGGAATTCATGCAGGCATAAAACTCCTCCAAATCTTTCAGAATATATTGGTTAGATGTCAAATACGTGAACATGTAAATGTATAACCTAGAGATAAAATGAATTAACTTTGGTGAATAAAGTAAACATAGTGAAAACACCATTTGGAGAGGCATAAACAATTGAAATAGAATAAAATGGCACACCAGTTGCAAGTCACATGTACATTTGCACACAAATGATGGAAACAAGAAGAGATCTAGTCATTATTATTCCTGACATCTTATCCAAAACAAAAACAGCAGCAAACATGCACACCTACCATCATCGTCAGAGCTGGCAGCAGCATCATCATCATCAACAGTAACTGCTACACCATCAGCTGTCCCAGGGTCATTGCTCTCTTCGATGGACACATCCATTGCTTCTAGCGTTTCTCCCCTATGTGCTGCAAGTTTGCCCCTTTCCATGAGAAGAAAAATCTTGGACAACTGGGTAACCTGCAGTACTGGGTCTGGTAGTTGGTAATATTCTTTGTGCACTGCTAGATTGTGCCCCATAAAACCTGCAAGAAGGTCAACCTGATCTGGTCTCAGAGCCAAAAGCTGTGCTGCAGTAGCGACTTGTTTCCTCAACTTCGTTGAGCGGAGGGAATCTGGGTTCTTCAGACCAGCTTCGGTAGATAATTTCCTCATACAGTCTGATCCTCTGATGTGTCCATCACTCTGGTAATTCGACCTAGCAAACACATACTCATTGGTTTCTGTTACAAGTTTTTCTCGGGTTACAATGTGGATTTCCAATTTCTCCTTCAATGTTGGTGTGAGCAAGATAGGCACATGCCTTCCTTTTTTCCCTGTCACTTCCACAACATCCATCATTCTACATAGGCTTTGTTCCATCTTTGTGAGCTGTTCGTACTCCTCATACTGCCTCTGCTCTGTGGCCTTACAGCTTCGCCTGTACTCTGCAATTTTCATCTTTGAAACTTCTCCGGCCCTTCTGCGGTTGAACATGATAAGCTCACAAAGAAGAACCTCGTTTAAAATGTCCCAGGCTTTTTTAACAACAGACTCATCTTGGCATATCTTTAGTGTGTTCATTTGTTCGCTTCCTTTGGCTTCTAGGTAGTTCCTCATTTTCACGACATCCTCATTTGTGGGCAGAACCTCTGGGTTGTTCTTCTTCCCTTCTATCTTGACCGGCTTTTCTGGACAATCATGCCTCCACAGCTCTCGGCGAACATAGTATGCAAAACAATATGGGCAGGGGCCATAGTCGTTAGGATCTGCATGGTTTGATGGACGATATGCAACCATGAGACTGCCACTTCCTTTTCTGAACACTTCACAATTGTGACGATGATTTCCCATATTACGGAGCCTCTTGAGAAGTTGCTGTCTAGCTGTTCCTGTGAGTGACATAAATTTAGCGACTTCAGTCTCTTCTGCATGCTTATTCTCCAAGTGCCTTGGAAGTTTGGAGAAGTAGCCAGAACAGTAGTAACAACACTGTTTTTTGTCCCATTTTCTTTTTTGACCTTCATTTGAAGTTGGCAGTACTGTTATATCATGTGAAACCCTATCAGATAAAGTACTGGTAGATGTTACATCATCACTTGATGTTGGTATGTTCTCTCTTGTGTCATAATTTGATGTTTTTGTTACACTTGACATTACTGGTTTCTTCTTTTCTGAGCAGGTGGAACCAACTGAATTTCTTGGAAAATCTTGGGATAGTAGCAAATGCTCATAGTCACTCCCGGGCTCACTGTCTGACTGAGATGCATACTCACTGTCACTGTCTATCTCACTGTCTATCTCACTGTCTATCTCGCTGTCGGACTGAGGTGCATACTCACTGCCACTGTCTGTCTCATTGTTTGACGTAGGTGCATACTCACTGTCACTGTTACTACCAATGCTATGGAGAGACAATGCATGGAAGTTCTCTGGAATCGGAATGGGACTGCTAAGGCTGACATAGGTGTTAGGTACCCCAACTGAGGAAGAATCGACACCATCACATCCGTCATATATGTCATCAGCAACATCCTTGACCGCCATGCCGTCTGTAGATGACTGAACAATATCGCCCATAACAATCATACCCTCTGCAAATGTCTCAACGGCATCTTCAATGCTGGTTATGAACTCTGTAGACAGCTCAACAGCATCCCCCTTAGCCACCATGTCCTCTGTAGACCGCTCGACAGCATCCCCCTTAGCCACCATGTCCTCTGTAGACCGCTCGACAGCATCACCCTTGACCGTCATGACCTCTGTAATCTGCTCAACAGCATCGCCTGTGACCAACATGACCTCTGTAGACTGCTTAACAGCATCGCCCTTGACCGTCATGACCTCTGTAGACTGCTTAACAGCACCGCCCTTGAACGTCATGACCTCTGTATACTGCTTAACAGCATCGTCCTTGGCTTTCATGACCTGTGTAGACTGCTTAACAGCATCGCCCTTGACCGTAATGACCTCTGTAATCTGCTCAACAGCATCGCCTGTGACCAACATGACCTGTGTAGACTGCTTAACAGCATCGCCCTTGACCGTCATGACCTCTGTAGACTGCTTAACAGCATCGCCCTTGACCGTCATGACCTCTGTAGACTGCTTAACAGCACCGCCCTTGAACGTCATGACCTCTGTAGACTGCTTAACAGCATCGTCCTTGGCCTTCATGGCCTGTGTAGACTGCTTAACAGCATCGCCCTTGACCGTCATGACCTCTGTAGACTGCTTAACAGCATCGCCCTTGACCGTCATGACCTCTGTAGACTGCTCAATACCATCGCCCTTGACCAACATGACCTCTGTAGACTGCTCATCAGCATCGCCCTTGGCCAGCATGCTTTGTGCAGACAGCCCAACAGCATTTTCCTTGGCCATCTTGCCTTCTTTAGGAGACTCAGTAGGATCAGCTCTAACCTAAATATAACAAAAAGTAGGAACACAAAACAAATCTAATTTTATTACACGTTTCATCTCAACAGGTAGATGTTATCACATATGGCAGGTTAACATATTATCTGCATAATTAATACATGATATATCTTTAGAACACACATGTCCCCCCATTATTTAGGCTTGTTAAACAGTTTACAGATAATAATTAGCCTCTAGCTGCCTCGACCCATGATAGTGTCACATTTGGCCATCTGAAATTTATTCAGGTGACCTACACAGGCATGTAACTTGTTAAATTGGAGTACCCTATAGGTGACTTGTCCCTTTCAAAAGAAAAAGTAAATAAATGCGCAAATTAGAAGTTAAGAAATAATATTTAAAAACCCAACAGATTAGATCTTGAGCTTAGAATTATTGTGGTATTGTGAAAATTGTAGCAATGAAGTTCAGACCTTTATATCGTATAGATACATTTGCTCGTTTATTCATTGGACTAGCTCCTTTATAACTCGACAACCTTAATTGAATCCTCACCCCAGGAAATGACTTTACTTATTCTGAGAGATTATTACATTAAGTAAGAATAATGTACAGTTTCTCAGCATGACATGGGCGTCGCTATTTTCTTGATAACGTGACATACCATGTGAAGTCGTTTAAGTAAATGTATTTAAATTTATGAATGCTTTTTTCAGGGTGTGTGTGGTGATGAAGTATTTCATTCACATGCTATTATCCTTTGTACTTCAATTGCCAGAACCCAAGTTGCATGAATAAGTTTGTGCTCCTCCGGGGTGTAGGTTTTTTATAAATGAAATAGATTTGTCAACTGCTATATTTTAGTATTTTTAAATAAATTAGTTACATTTGTTGCCCTGTTACATTTTCTCTTCTCAGCTATGATTTTCTTCATTGAATAGAAAAGGCTTTGTTAATGATTTAGAAAGTCTTTCCAACTAAAGTTTGATGCATGATACATACATGTACAACTTCACCTGGTACGTCACATGTTCAAGAAAATGGCTGCGCCTATGTCATTCTAAAAGGCAGCACGTCTTGCCAAGTATATCTTAATATATATTTATCTTTTGTACAATTTCTTAAGGAATATTGTACATAAAAGGGCAGGAATATATCTTGTTAATTATTCAGAATACCTACACTTATTCTTTAAGTCGGGGGTGAGGTTTAATTCTTTTAACTGCTGGCAGTTCAACATTATTCCTCCATCTTACATGCAAATTTGAGTTTCCCATATTTTTCTTTTGCACATTCTTTTGCTTTATCTATAAAGGAAAATTCAATGGCCAAGGATATTTGAACTTTGATTTAAGTCCAATAAGTCTAGTCAGGTGACATTCGCATACATTAGTTATTCATGCAGATATATACCAGAACAAGTTTCATTCTATAATACCTCAAGGTATTATCTCTGACCTTCGACCTCAAAATTTAATTGTATAATCTTCATAAACAGTATATACATACATGTGCTAAGTTTTATGACAGAGGGATGGGTCTTTATTGGTTCTGAATCCCTCCTCAAGCAAAAACAGTTTCCAGGGGAGTGTACCAAGACATATCTGGGCAACATTATTTAATGTACCTAATGATTAAACACGACTTCAAAAGGCTTGTTTTTATGTTTATGGACAAACTTGAATGAATGATTGAACTGCCATACATATATGGATCCTACCCACCCATGTCAAGGAGAAACATATACGATTACTTACCTGATGCTCAAGGAGCCATCTAACATCATTATCCTCATACCGGATTTTGCATTTTCCTGAAATGACAAAAGTGTTCAATGTTAAGACTAAATTGATATCCTTTACAAATATAGCAATCTTCTTATGAAGAAATCTGTTGGTTTCTTTCTCATCACATCAATCCTGAAAAGCCATTTAATTATTCTGATTTTATATAGAAATATTAATAATAGTCCCGCAATGGTGGAATATGTGTCTCTATCTGCCTTTAATTAAATCAATGGAAATAAATATTTGAAAAAAGGTAGCAGTACTCATTACACATCCTCCTCAATTTAAATGTTGTGCAATGTTTTACATTTATCAGCTTAAAATATGAATAATACAGAAATAACGGGGGGAGGGAACTCTTTTGATAAAACAGTACATCTTTTAATATAGATTAAAAATCACTCTTGAACTCATAACTACACACTTTTGCTCTAACTGAATTCTAATCAAGGAGTATTCTCTTTGAAAGTGCTGATAAAATACCGTTAACTGTTGATAGTTGACATTAATTGCTAGCTTCTAAGATAAACAACTTAAGTTCTCAACTTACCATCCCTGATGTCAACAACCACGCCACCGTAATATATTCCATTAGGTGGCCAGAGTGCCAATACTCTTTGCTCCACAGAAAACTACAATTATAAATAAAAAGAAATAAATATTTTATCTTGAACACTAACATTTAACAAGAAAAAGAAATTGAGTTTATCGTTATGGTCATGTAACAACTCTTAATAATCGTAGGTTCTTTGAGACAAAAAAAAGACCCTTTGGGATACCTTTATCTGATAATCAAAGGAAAAAAAACTAAGCTTGGGTGCATGTGAACTGCAAAGTAGACACTTTCGAAGGAAATTGATGTCACTGTCTTAGAGATATTCATTACAAATGACGAGAATTACTGGTAGTGGTAGGTCTATATCGAGAAATGTTAAGCAACAAATAGACTCTAGAAGTTCTAGGCCTATGGGCTCTTGATGAAAAATGGTGCAGTTAATCAAAATGAAACAAAACAAAACATGTTCTTAATTAATGAGGCTATCTGCTATTCTCTTCAAACCATTTAAATACCAGAACAAAAATAGTTTATGGTCTTATAACTTCCCTTCATATACTTTTTAGAATTAATTTAGACTCCATGACATCAATTAGAGTGTTTGGGACCACTTAAAACAAAGGGAGCTATAATAAATAAGTTCAACTAGCAACTTGGCCGGAGATGTACTCGATCAGCAATACAAAGTTTAGGGAAACAAGCTTGACCACGTAAGATGATCTATGTAAATGACGTTAAAACATGGTACTTACAATGCTCTGATTGCCTTCCAATCTCCTCTTCAACCTCCTCGTCGCCATGGCAAGCCCAGGGATGCTAGTCACAAATTTCAAGCAGACGACGGCCGGGCCGGCCCGCGCTGCACTCGGCGCCAGCTAGGACGGGCGATGGGCGCACTGGCTAGCACTGCGCGCATCCACACTCATGGGCGTGGTACATGATGCATGCTGGGACTTGTGTTTAATGTGATGTGCAGGCCAGTGCACAACTTGGGACTCGGGCCCGAAGTCCACACACACATTTTTTCGGCGAAACTTGAAGTCCTTGTAGATTGTGTATAAGTATCACACTCCGTAGGACCGAAACCACTTAATTGATGACTTTTCTCTTTTCAGTGTATTAGGATTATACAAGTCATAAAAAATGATCCTTGGGTAGTCTCTTTGAATTTGGGGACCGAGGACGTCCTCGGAGAAACGAGGACGTCCGCACTTCGCTGTCTGTCCTCGCCATGAAGGTCCTATACTTAAGTGTGGTCGCGTTTTCCACCATGGGTGCACGCTCGCACACACGCACACACACACACACACACACACTCGCATAGCAAATTTAGATGCAGACTGACTGAGTCCTTTGGGAGAAACAATTCATTATGATGTTAATGCACCAAACTTTCATTTAATGGCATTATGATTGAATTTTAATTCCATTTTGATATCAATTGGGAAATTTGCAAATTTACAGTAATGTTCATTACGTAATGATGTCTTGGTTCCAAAAAGGTAACCACAACACATCTGAAGTTATAAACCGTCTGAATACACGACAGTGAGAGAGAATAAGAATTAGTGTGTGTGTTTCATATGTGCGTGTGCGTGTGTGTGTGTGTGTGACTTTGCTACTGAAAAAAGCATCTGCAATGCATCTCATTTCATACATTCAATTCATTCTCTCACTTTAATACTTTGGCGCAATTCGATTTTTGCACTCTCGCAAACAATACCTCCTGTTCATCCAAGCGTGAACACATACCACCCAAAAATGGTACCAAACGATTAAGGATAAAACACTCTTTCATATGATGTATAATACTTCACTGTTCATAAATTATTTTTTTAATTATTAGTAATTTCCTAGGTGTAAAGTTTTTTTTGACTCACACTGTAGTTGACAATAATCCTGTTTAATTCAGAATCAATCATTATTGATGTGAATGCTGTATAGTACATGCATGTAGTTCTAAATTCTAATCTAGACCTAGTAGATCAGTTTGATAAGAAATAGGCTCGAACTGTGTATATTCTCATTCATCTCTTTTATGCCTGTTTACAGTGTTGTATTTGGTAACATGGTACCGGTATATGAATGGCAGGCAAGTACATGTACAATTGTACATGCACTAAAAAAAAGTAGCTATCCTACAGGTATGTGACTCACATCCAAGTGTTTTATTTGAAGCGCAGTATACAGTGTATGTGACTAAGACTTAAAGGGAAAGCCCACCCTGGCATATTGTATTGAACTCCCCCAAAATGGCAAAATGAATCAAATTTGAGTGACAGAGTAATGTTTGAGAACAGTTGGCAAACATTAAGGTTGAAAGTGGAAATTTCAACAGGATCATCTCTCACTTCCATATTACTGATGATGATGATGGTGACGATAATAAGAAAATGGAGATGCACACATTATTATTAAAGTTAAGTAAAAATACCGGTAAGTAAAAATACATTTGACTTTCTTATGTTTTGTTCCCTCCCTCTTCCTTTTTTCCTCACACCTTCTAACCTTTGTCATCTGCCGTTAGATCTAGGTCTAGGCCTCTATTGCTGCTGTGACAAGAAAAAACAAAATAAAAATGAATAGAGTCTAGTCTAGATCTAAGATCTGAATCTGAAATAGTCCACAGCTCAACACTCCTGCAGGTGAAATAATAAAATAATGGTATTGAAAATGCTGTTGTACACGACCCTTGAATACGATGGAATCTTAAATGTTAACTGTCAATACTATAGTACGGATGTTTTTTAATTGTCTTCAAAAATGTTGATGCTAATTATATACAGCTACCACGGTTACCATACCAACTTGCAACTCTTTCTATAAACTTCCTTGACCCTTGTTGATTGTCTCTTGACCTCGTTTATCATGTTTATATATGTTTTATCTGGATGTAACTTAAATGTCATTCACTCAACTTTCAAGTAAATTCACATTTTATTTCAGCTAAGCAAGAACCATGTCTAACGCCACGACAGTGTCTAAAAACATAACAAATCTTCATCTCGCAGAGCAGAGCTGAATTTGAAGCACCTGTCCGGCCGCGTATCATATACCTGTGGCTGTAGCTGCGACTTCCATGGCGCAGAGCCAGTGCAGGAGCTGCGGCCACCGAGCTCGAGCTGTGAGCTTTGCTGCGGTAACACGGCTCGGAAAAGTTACGTTATTCGTGACGAAGCACAAAGATTCGCAATAAAAAATACCTCGTTTGAAATGAGAAGTGCAGTCAAAATCATGGAAACAAATTTAAGAACCATATCAAAGCTACAAAGAGCAAATTTTACCTTTATTCTGGGATCTATTTCCTCCTCACATAGCTCAGCCATACTAGCGACCACCACCAATAGGACAGTCTTGTATCTTATGGGTATTTTGTGTATATGATATCGGATGTTGTATGTTGTTGTGGGGTTTAGATGGCGCTCTTCAATCTTTCTAAGATTGTCTGCGCCACATGCACAAACTGTCCCATATTAATTGCTAGTAGGCCTAAAAGTCAAGACGATTTCTGTGCCAGTTTTACCTGTTTTCTGCAACATGAAAGAAGTATAATATATTAGTTTATTCATCAATAGTAGTGCATTATTGTCCTTTTCTTTTTCTTTTCGATTTTTTTCTCCATTTCTTCATAAGAATAACATATAATTTGTCAACTTTCTGTAAATCAATAACATAAGATTTTATATTTCTTCATATTCAAAATTGTACAGACATTTCAAGATTTATTATTCAAATTCATTTGCATTACTTTTCATTCTTATCAGTCATTTCTTTTGATAAATTATGTTCTATAGTCTCTGTAGTATGACATTTTTCACATTCTCCAATCTAAAATAATTCAATCTAAAATGCCAGAGGTAAAAATGTTAGGTGTGAAAATGTCACAGAGGTAAGAGAAAACTTCATACAATCAATAGACAAGTTTCCATTTTGCTTTCACGTTTCTTTTTCTTTTATTCAGCTTTATGAAGGCCAATACCAATAATTATTAGCATATAAATGAGAATACATGTAGCCTATATATTGGAAAAAATGAGGAGGCGGGCGGGTTCTATAAGGGCTAATTTTCCGAACTGGAGCGACCAATAATGTGTGTGGGAGTGTCATTTTTTTAAGGCCGGCTGTACTAGTTCAGCCAGAAGGGATAAGACCACACAGCGAGGTCACTGACAGGTGGCTATCTCATTAACTCAGCTCTTAATTAACATAATAAAAAGAGGATCATGGGGGACCAACAGGCACCGATTGGGGAGGTTTTCTATAATAGAGGGAGCAAGTAATGTGGCTTTAAATGAAATCTTGAAACGACGCTATTCTACGGTAAAGAAATAGAAATCTGTTGTATAACTGCCCGGTATCTCATCGGAAGCAATTTAACAAAACCTCTGTCTATATAGTGTGGACCCACTTCTTTGATCACGTCTTTTTTCTGTAACTTTTGTAGCTTGGACTTTGAACCTCGTTACTAATGCTGAATTATTGTTTTGTGATCATAGACAAAACATATGACCTCTATTATCAAAATAAATCAAACATTCATTTCACACTGATTGTCAAGGCACTCGCCAACAGGTCGCCTTCTCGTTGCATGTTCAATGTAATTTGTCCAAATAAAACTTTATTTTGGTTGTTTCTCGTCCTACACTCCTTCTTCCTTTCGGCACGCCTGGTATTGATTGACTGTAATTTGATAATTTTGTTTTTAAAAATATTACAATCTGAGGGCATTGTCCCGGGATAAATGTCGTGGGCAGGGGCGGCGATTTCTTTTCATGACCGGGGGGGGGGGGGGGGGGGTGGGGGCGAAATGCGAGGGACGATGGAGCAGTGGCGTAATGAACAAAAACGTCGGGGGGGGGGGGGGGGGTGCAGAAACAAACCGCATCAACCTCGCTCTTACATGTTACACATGCAGGCCCCGCGGAACGTATTTCAAAGTGGGGGGGGGGGGGGGGGTGGGGGGGGGGGGGGGGGGGTCTTAAGTATTTACGATCAGGTAGAGCACAGCGAGCGAAGCAAGTGAGCGTTAATTGGCGTAGGGTTCAGGGGCAAAGCCCCGGCGGGACCTCAAGGGGCATAGCCCCATGAAGCTCAGGGGTTTTAGGCAATAACGGTCAGATGAGCATCCAGGGGCTCGCCTTAGGGCCCCTTGGTGGGGTTCAGGGGCAGAGCCCCGGGAGCTCAGGGTTTTTAGACATTTATTTACGGTCAGATAAGCAACATGGGCACGCCTTAGGGCCCTTGGTGGGGTCCTGGGGGCAGAGCCCCCGGAAGCTCAAGAAAAAACCATGCAATTTCAGCAACATTTGTAAATCACTAGACAGCATCGAATCAGAAATAAACCACGTTTAAATTTGGGGGCAACTGCCCCCAAGCCCCCCCCCCCCACCATCATTGTGACGGAAGTGACTACCCCCTCACAGGCTTTTGAAGTTTTGTTATATTAACAAATTACATTCCATAGAAGAACTTTGGTATAAAAACAAGTTACAAGCAATATACTTTTTCACACTTCACTTTTCTATAATATTTACTTATATTATGCGAGGGAGCGTAGCTACCGAGCGAGCGTAGCTACCGAGCGAGAAGATTTTTGCATTTTATTCGTCTAAACGCTGCACTCTTGGGCCCTCCAGAGCCTAAAGATTGTTGCAGTGTTTATTCAATATTTGCTATACACTTTTCTTTTGCACTTTTTCAATTTTTCCAAGGGGGGGGGGGGGGACGTGCCCTGGGGATAATTGTTCCTCGATGTAATATTGTCCATGGGGGTAATTTTTCTGTGGGAAATTATCCTACTGTGTGAAAATGTCCCAGCGGAAGGGGAATTGTTTAGGGGTAAATATCGGGTGGAATTGTCCAGGGGCTAATTGTCCGGATACGTTTATAACTAACTCTCCTGATCAATAGCATTGGGACAGAATAGGCACGGTGCCGCCCTCTCGAGCTGGCTTTAAGGAAGGCATTTATTTTTCCATTAAATACGTAGAATTTTTGGTATCATCTCTTTCATCATAAAAAGAAATGTTAAAAGTGACGATACGACTCCCATTCCACATTCTCCCGTCACTCAGCTGCCTTGTTTCCTTGCATTTCATGCACCTCATATGACAAATGCCCCCCCCCCCCCCGACACCGGCGCCCCTCAACAGCTAGACCCATGCACCACCACTGATTAATTTAATTCATGACTATTTTCATTCCCCCCTGTTATATCTACAATAAGTTGTCTCTTTTTTTTTGGGCATTGCTTCTGCTTTATATCTTGCTGCTGATCCATAGTGGGGTTGTGTGATTCTATCTGTTGAGGGGGCACTTGAGCAATGGATAATGGGGGGGGGGGGGGGGGGGGGGGGCATCGACCTGACTCGAAAAATTAATTCCGAATTGGCATTGCTCAAATTCTGTAGAACTTTGCAGGCATTTATGAATATTTCACGTATGTCCTATTTGTGATATGTAAACGTTAGCAGTGTCCTATTATTCAAATTATGCAAGGAAACGTGTTAAATTTCTATACTTCACTGTCAGACAGTATTGACTGACTGACTGACTTTTTTTTCTTTTGTAATAACATACATACAAATTCCAAAGTTCGTATTAAAAAAAATTGAATTGCGAATTGGCACCACTCAATTTCTGTAGAACTTTGCAGGAATTTATGAATATTTCACGTATGTCCTATTTGTGATATGTAAACGTTAGCAGTGTCCTATTATTCAAATTATGCAAGGAAACCTGTTTAATTGTTATACTTCACTGTCAGTTATTGACTGACTGACTGACTTCTTTTTTTTTCTTTTGGAAGAACATACATACAAATTCCAAAGTTCGTATTACCGAAAATGAAATCGGGTTCGTGATTCTAAAAGTGAAATAGGGTTCGTGATTCCGAAAATGAAATAGGGTTTACAATTCCGAAATTGAGCTGTAAAGGTCCATGTCAACTTGATTGGCCAACTGATTGAATCTTAGTGCAGCATAAAACGTACGACCATTCGGTACAAGGGTCTGAAAATCAGACTATTACTAAACTGATTGCAATCACTAAAGTCGATTCGATAACTAATGCTCGTTATTTTCCCACTAAAAGACATTTTCAAGTCCTTTCGTTTTGAGGGAAGTTCTCAATTAGTATTATCTTTCAAATGTCGTCGGAATTTAACCTTAACATTTTTTGGCCTGCAAATGGGGGACATAGGCCTAATAGGCCAACTCTTAAGATTGGCTACCGAAAAATACTCTGAATGTAAAGACAATGCATTTAAACAAAATATAACTCAAAAGTGGTTTATTCAATTCAGTTCATATTTAAAATTACTATTTAGTCTAATCTTAAATACTTTAAGTTTTTTGACGTGTAAGTTGGTGATGAAATAATGATCATTTCAGTAATAAGTTGATTAAATTGTGAAAATTCAAGTTAAAATAGGTCAAATCTAATGGGTGAAATGTGATGACTATTTTGGGGACAGCCTTCAGGCTTTTTCGGGGATACGCTCTGTTGATATCATCTCTGACCGGATCCATTTAGAGCTGAGCCCAAAATGTTAACCTCATCCAACAAGCATTCTGTCCACTCCCTAGACGCGCCACTGTGTGCATCCCACTTTAAACAAGCCCGTTTTAATGCCCTAGTGTCGACAAATCTGCTTGGTCCGTGCAGGGAGGTGGGAAACACTCCGTGTAAATAAAACAATACTCTTATACCAGGAAAAATGTTAGTTTATCTCCCTGCTTATAAAATACGTACCAGCTATAAGCAATAGCTTTGCATAATGCTTACTTGAATTGGCTCTTGAAGGCTCTTGAGAGCGATTAACCGGCAGGAAACTCCAACCTTAATTCGAATGAGAGAAAACATTTGACTTAAAGCTTATCTGCCGTAGTTTACAGGAGGGATTAGACCACTCTGCAAGGTCACTGGACAGGTGGTTATCTCATCAACTCAGCTCTCAGTTAACATAAGAAAAAGAGGACTATGGGGACCAATGGTCACCGATTAGGCATTGTTTGTTACATAGAGGGCGCAAGTAGCTACCAGTAGTGCAGTGGGCCTTTAAGGCTGAGCAATCCGAGGACACACTCGAATTGAGTGTGTGAATACCCTGACGTTTCTCAATTGAGAGAAAAGTTCATTAAACTCCAGCGTTGAGGCTCTTCATTCACCACTCTCCCCTTGGACTCCCGGTGATTAGCGGCAGGAAACTCCAACCTTAATTCGGATAAGAGAAAACATTTGACCAACCGAGTACACTCTTGAATGAAAGCCTATTTTTATTTAAATACCCTGACGTTTCTCATTTGAGAGAAAAGTTCATTAAACTCCAGCGTTGAGGCTCTTCATTCACCACTCTCCCCTTGGACTCCCGGTGATTAGCGGCAGGAAACTCCAACCTTAATTCGGATAAGAGAAAACATTTGACCAACCCGAGTACACTCTTGAATGAAAGCCTATTGTTATTTAAATACCCTGACGTTTCTCAATTTGAGAGAAAAGTTCATAAAAACTCCAACGTTGCGGCTCTTCATTCGGCACTCTCCCTTTGGACTCCCGGTGATTAGCGGCAGGAAACTCCAACCTTAATTCGGATGAGAGAAAACGTTTGATAAATCCGGGTATACACACTCGACAGAAAGCCCATTTTTATTTAAACACCCTGACGTATTTCATTTGAGAGAAAAGTTCATTAAAACTCCAGCGTTGAGGCTCTTCATTCGGCACTCTCCCTGGACTCCGGTGGACCGGCTGTGATCATGACTCCTTACTTGCTACTTCCACTTTTCCTATCCGCTTTGCTAAGTCTAGTCACAGCTCAAGGTGAGTAAAATAATGTAGCCATTTATGTTCACGACCAATTTCCCCATACTTTCTCGATCACCATCGCTTAAAATAATTTGGGCCCATTTGCTTTATTGTTTGTGTGGTTAAAACTATTTTAAAGAAGATCAAAGACTTGTTTGTGTATAGTGATGCCATAACTTTTTGAATGTTTTGTATTACACAAGTCATATATATATATAGGCCTATGTATTGATATTGATATTCTAATTGCGATTTTATGAGTATAGCAGCGTTTATTAATGTACTTGCAGACCCGAATTCAAAAAGTAGGTTTGTCGACAGACCTATATTTTATGTGCGTCATAATATTATGACGCGTTTCGATGCGTTTCAGACCAAGGTTCAGACAAACCTTGGTTCGAAACGCGTCGAAACGCGTCGAAACGCGTCGAAACGCGTCATAATGACGAACATAAACCTAGGTTTGTCGACAAACCTCCTTTGTGAATTCGGGCCAAGATTTTCGACATGAGTCTAAATAGAAACAAGTCTTGCCATGCACTGTTTGGGCTCTTACATTTCTTTTTTTACTGTGTATAATCAATCAATAGTTTGATTTTTCATAATACTATTAGCCATATAGTGTTGGAAAAATATCAAACGGAGTTATTTTACCAATTCTGTATTTTTCAAGACATGCAATATTGAACACGCCTCAGCGGCTAGCATCCGTTTTTCGATCTCTCACTTCTGGTTTAAGATCTTGTCGGTAGGAAACAACAAAAGTATAGGTTTGGAACTTCTCTGATGGAAATGAATTGAATGTTTCTATTATCTTTCGTCGCAGCCAATTGCTGAATTGTCAAAGATGTACAGAAATAAAAACATACAAATATTGTAAATATTCATATATACTAAAAAATAAATCATTAAATGGGTATAGAATGAAGAAGAACGTGCATTAATGCAATGATTTGAGTTATTCTGTATGAACGTGATAAATGAACTTACATAGAATGATGATGAACGTGTTTTAATGTAATGATTTGAGTTATTCTGTATGCGAGAATTATAGGCCTATCCACATTGAATACGTACTAAATTTATTTGTCTAAAACGGAGAAATCGCTTCCAGAGCAAAATCAGTTAAAGATTCGAGTCGGTGACCGGTTAAGATCGATGTATGAAGAGAAAGAAGGAAAAAAAAATCGAATAATTAAGGTAATAGTAATATGGTTGTGTTGGAATTGATATTACTTGACAGAAAAAATAGTAATTAACCAAATTCACCTCGGCAACTATGAAATCAAGATAATGAAACAACAATTATCACATATGAATACGATTTTGTCCTCGTTAATAGATTTTTGATAAGCGTCTGTATACATGTGGATTTGATAACTGTTTGTATGTATGTAGTTATTTATTTATTTATTCAGTTTTTATTTAAAAACAGGGTAGTCTTTTCAGTGCCAAAGGCCTGCTTTTTACAAAAGAGCCCTGTACATACAAAGATTTACAAGAAAAATTAGAATACATTGTAGTTTGAAGCAACTTGAATATTGTAACAATGTGCTTCAACAAGTCATAGGTTTGAGCCTAAATATATTTTTTTTATAAAGGTTATCACATGCTTAACTTTGGTTGAACTTGAACACTGAGACGTTCACACGCGGCTCCGTCCGTCGTACAGTTTTAAACTGTAAGTTTGCGAAACTTTGAAATTTATAAGCCAGATCCACTTACCACGTCGAGGGTTCACACGGAACCGAAACAACGAGTATTCAAGAGTCATTTATTTGTACTGCTTAAGTGAATTTAATGAGTGTTTTTTCACCATTATTACCAGAACTCAAGCTGGGGAAAGCCTTCATCTTTAACTAAAAGCCGATGTAACCTTGTTAACTGTCCTCACTTCGAGTCGGGACCCCCACTGCTCGTAATTATCGTCGTTTGTCTTAGCTATGGTGTTTCCGCATGGTTCCCTTTAATAAATGATGTTGTTCTCTCATATTTTATCCCCTATTTAAGACCCCCCCCCCCTTCCATACCACCAGTGCCCCCTTCATGGTTAGACCCTTGCTATGCCACTTGTCACAGCAACTCATTGCGAAACGAAATCGAATGCGACAATGCATGGGTGGATCCATTGTTTTAACATGACTTTGATAACAGTGGCGTATCAAAATGGTCCAGCCGGGGAGGGGGGGGGGGGGGAGGTCTTAAATAGTAGATGAAATGCAAGAGAACAAGGCCATCGTGCAGGGGGGGGGGGGGGGTGAAAAAAGGTCGTAATATTATGATATTCGATTCACATAGTCTTTGCTTCTTAATTTCTCCTCCTTTTATTCCCCTCTCTTTTTCTCTCTCTCCATTAAATTGTATGTGTCTTTCTCTAGAAGAGGGCCGCATCGCCCTCTTTCACGTTGCCTTACCTTCTTTCTTCAATTTTCTATGTATTTACCAATCTCTATATTTTTCTCTTTGGGGGGAAGGGGGGGGGGGGATGGGTGATGCTGTCTCTTATTGTCAATCCATTAGGGTACGCGTCCCAAAGCCCTCTGGAGCTACGCCCATGTGTGATGATATCTTTTATAGGGGAAAGGTGAGCGTAACGGGAGAGGAGAAAGAAAAAACAATCGCGGCTTTACCATGGTTACAAAGCTTACAATATCCGATAACAGATACTATTTTGAGACAATGATAAGGACTATCTGTGTATATTATCTCAAGTTCAATAACCATTAAGGGAACCACTAATGATTTAATCCTGGTGAGAAAAAATATTGATTTGCCTATTCATTGTGATAATTTCCTTTTCTCTCAATTGTTCCTATCTTTTATCAACGTTTTGAAAATGTTTAGCATCATACCAGCCTGGATACGAAGCTATAGCAACCTTCCATCATTGCAGTCATTCACAAATAGTTTTTATCGGCCTGACCGCGTATACCTGTCGGGTTTAGCCCTCGAACGTGACATTCCCCAGAGAAGGGTCGATTTGTATACCCACCCCCCCCCCCCCCTTCCCTATGTACCAAACAACATAGCAGTGCACTACAAAGACATGACGTGAAAAATAACGTGCAAAACGAAAAGTGCACTGACTGACTTCTTTTGGTTTATCATGTTTCTGTCCTCATCGTCGCCTTTATTAGTGCAAGACATGAGGCATATTGATTGATTGAGAGAGCATATAGCTTTCATTTATTTCTTCCAATTTGAACAATTAAAAACAAATAAGTTAACAGTACGTCATGCATAATTTCATGTTTACATCAAGATAACATTATGAGCTAGTAAAACAAATAAATACAAAGAAATGAAATAAAAGGGTACCAGGCTTGCTATTAATTGGGTAGGAGCATTCAGACATTGTCATACCTTTATATTAAAATTCTAACAATCCGTAATTATTCTGTTAATTTTTCTCAACGGATAAAATTCTCTATTCACAGCTCATTAAGATGTTGGTTCCAGCAGGCGTGGGAAACAATAAAGTTAAAGGGATATCCAACATTGATAGACAGGTATTCTATATAAAGAAAACAGAAAATGAGAGAAGCAGGCTGGTGACATTTTATGAGTTATCCCCGATCCTTGTATGAAATGGACAAAGCATATCAATACTCTTGAAAGCAAACTCTATTGGGTCACTATATGTGTTCGCAGAATCAAACATTGTTGAAGGTTGACGAAAAAACTGCGTAATATTTGAATGAAATGTTACTTGTTATAACTTCTACTGTGCTAACCTCTACCATGCAAATGCAAAATTATCAAACCACAAAGATATTTATGGTTTTCGTTGAAGGCGTCACTGTGCACGCTCTAACAGTAAATTTTCCCAACCGTTTTTCCATGAAAATAAATGTCTGGAATGGTAGGCCTATCTAGAGCCAATTCAATGCTTTGTGACGATTTACATTCACCTAAAATGTAATAAAATTGTATAAATATAGTTGGGAAAATTAAGAAATCGATCAGATCAGTTTTTCCCAATTTGTATCATTAATAATGGTCTGTTTTCACTCAAACTTTCATATTATCTTTATTTGTACATCTAGCATTGGAGTCACTACCTTAGCACCATTTTCTTTCATCTGAACAGTGTTGCCAAGTCTCAGATGACTTGAATTGATTTGTACTATGCTCTATTTGTTCCTCGTCTTGATTAACGTTGCGTTATATGGGGTAATACAATAAAATATAACATTACGAGATTGCAACGTTCCAGGACGGATACGCTAAAATGATTTTGAATGATGATAATACGCACCAACCACCTTTTTGAATAAATAACGCAGAATTAATTAATAAATAAATAAGACAAAACATAAATTAGATACTTTAGATTAGATAAATTAGATAAATGTTTGACAATTGTAATCACTTTACATAATGGGCACTTCAAATTTGCTAAATCGGAATATCATTGTGATGTAGTGCCGTACAACTTTCCCATTTGGTTCAACATGACTAAAATGTACATTTTTCACAAATTTAAAATAAGTCTCAGGAAGGTCTTTTGCACTACTCATAGCTACTTGCGCCCTCTATATAGCAAAAAATGCATAATCGGTTACCATTGGTCCCCCATGATCACATTTTTTTCTTTGATGAGATAACCACCTGTCGGTGACCACGGTAAGAGGTCTAATCCCTCCTGGCCGAACTAGTACAGAGGGGCTTTAAGAGGACCTGTAATATATGAAAACACGATAGCAACTACTGTACTCAAATCGAATTTCAATGACCTTGCCCGTCAAATATTGAATTGTGCAAACGTGACAATGACGTCTGATATAATACGTAATCTGAACATGGTTTCTGTGGGATATACAACAGGGTATTGAAATAACATTTGAGTTAATATTTGATTTGATAGTTGCAATTGTGCCTCCTTGGAGAACGAAAAAGCTAAATCGGCTCTGAGTCGTCGTGACGTCAGACCAGTGGTGTGATTGTCTACCGATTCGGCTTTAATTCGGACTAGGGGGCGTAACTGCATACAATTCAGCTGGTTGGTATTCTTATCATCATTCAGAACCTAAATCGGGAAGATAATGTTTGTTTGGATTTCCATTTGAAATAATAAACGCCATTAAAAAAATGCCCCCCCCCCCCTCCCCCAACAAAAGAAACCAACAACAACAAAATCCGATCGCGGGAGGGCCGTGTAGTGTGCGCTGGGCATTAAGGGATTTTGTATAATGTTAATGTGCAATGCTATTATATAGCGAGCATGTATAATCATCAATTTTTTTTCGAGAAAATAGAAATTATTATTCATCTTTTCAGTACAGAGCAAATGGCAGCGATGCTTTGAGGTAAATCAAAGAGTTGCCAATTTGTGTATGAACAATCGCAAATTGTGTACTATTATTATCCATTATCGGACTTCTCTCCAATTTCCACTTATCCGTTTTTATCGTCATTTTTTGTTGGTCAAACCACTTTTATCAGGGTCGTGCAAATTGTTAACATGCATGGCGTCGTTTCACGAATACCGTAATAATAGTACCAGTTCACCAACATCCTAGTAAAACGCGTGTTATACACGCGTTTTAAGACGTCATAATACGGTTTTGTGAAACCCTGCTTTTGTTCAGGGAAATTGGTCTTTTCCGTTCTCAAATCCTGTTGCGGTAAAGTATCAGTAATAGTTTCTATCAAATCGTTTCCATGTTCTATTTATTATACTGCATGTATATAATTGTGACAATTTTGATAAGCCGTTCAGTTTACCTTTATACTTGTATAGTACTGTTAAAAATGCTGCTGATAAAATTGATTTACAATAAGTTGTAATAGTAGCTGTTGTAGTATATCATTATCATTATCACTATCATAATTATCATTATCATTATCATTATCACTATCATTATCATTATCATTATCATTATTATTTTCCTCCTGATAATAATTATTGAAATCATTGAATTGCCTTTGCATTTATTTCGTTTTCTCACCGTCTCTCTGATACGTTTTCCGACTTTTGTTAACGACGCAATAACTATGCGAAAAAACGAATGAATACTTAATTAAACCTAGATTTTAATGCCGTTATGCGTTGACCAAATCCCCATAACCTATATCTGATAGTCTCCTCGGATAGATTTAAATCACGTGATCGCAAAAGACTTCCAAGAATCAACTTGAAGGCAATTTCGATACCCTAAGCTGTTGCCCACAGAAATCATGTTCAAGTTATGTAATAAAGCCATGTTCGCAAATATCAATAGGCGACATACGAGGATATTGACATTATTTTTTATTATGTTGATTACCGGAAAGACTTTGTGCTCGTCTTGCAAGATGGTAAATTAATTTTCTCTGGTTTAAATTATCACATAAATTTGCCCTCGTGGATAATTTGGGGTTTATTGGACATGCCCAAATGTGCTCTTACTTGATTTTGAGCAAGTTTTCATAAGTTTGCTGATCAAAACTTAAGTTTTCAATGGTAAGTATAATCAAGGAGATTTTACTCGTTGGTATAATGTAGAATGACTTTAAACCAGATGTGCGCTGTGCAAGTGAAAATTACGTTGTATAGTTCCTTTTTTAGAATAATGATCACTAAATCGCCATTCTTTGCCGTCTTAACGGTCATAAATTTCGAGCTTGTGTTTATTATTCAACTCCCGCCCTCGGTCAGCTGGATAAATCTGTTTGACAACGGGTTTGGTGTTTTTTCAAGCATATAGGATCCGAGGATTTCCATAATTTATTCAAGGTTTGGTTTCTTTTGATCAGCTTTAATCCTGAAAATAGGAAAAGAGAAGGTTTGGGAATTTGATAACAAACGGAACCGAGGCTGGCTTGAGAGCTGAGTAAACTAACTCAATGCCAAAGTCTTCCAGCAAAGAAAGAAGAGAGTGGTTGCTGTTGATTATAAGGATGCAGACAAATAAATATGCATATATTGCGAGGTCTTGGTTTGAGAGGAACTTAAAAGTGTAATAGCATTTTGTCTGGGAAAAAAAGAGGAAGGGTAAAATCATTCCTTTTACGATCCCTTTTTCGTTTCTTTTCCTTTTCCAAAACAAATTTTGTGTGGCCGCATCTTTTCCTTGGTTTTGTGTTATAGGCAGTAAATGTACTTTTGTCGACTATCTGGAGCAGGGGTTCTCAAACTTTTTCCTTCAGTGAAGCATTAAAGGTACCATGTCCCATTTGCGGGCCAAAAAAATGAAAATGTTAAATTCCAACTGCATTTGAAAAATAATACTAATTTAGAACTTCCCTCAAAACGAAAGGGCTTGAAAATGTCTTTTTGTGGGAAATTACGACCGTCCGTCGTCGAATCGACTTTAGTGATTGCAATCCTTTTAGTAAATAGTCTGATTTTCAGACACTTGTACCGTATGGTTTTTCGTTTTGTGCTGTGCAAAGTTTCAATTAGTTTTTGCCAATACAAGAAGTGGGTTATTGATGTAGACTAATGCTAATGTACCCTTCATACAGCTCATTTTATGTATGTTATTAATCAAATAAAAAAAATATTCTCTCAGTCAGTCACTCAATAGTATTTGGCATTGAAGTCTAGAAAGTAAACGGTTCTCCTTGCATAATTTGATTACTGGGACACTGCTAACGTTTAAATGTCACAGATAGGACATACGTGATATATTCCTGCGTTCTACAGAATTGGATGTTGGCTGCAAATAGGAAATAGTAAATTCAATCTGACTATTCATTGTCACCTAACTTCGCCCCAAGCGATCTCGAAGCGGCAGACAGCAAAAAGAAAAATCGTGTTAATAATAAAAAGTCCACAGGAGTGGACAACAGCTGTATGCTGCATGGATGGGGGGGGGGGGGGGGTACAGCAGTATTAAAAGCCAATACCTGTAGTGCTTTAACGGAGAAGGAATACACCCTCCTCAGGCTCCTGAAACAACAAAAAATCCAGGCTACACAATTTCATTTCCTGGCATCTCTTTTCCCATGATAACAAAATCCGTACAGAAAATATATCGTCGTGGAACGACACGAAACGATTCCCGGGCCATATACTATTAAGGGAAATTGCGTCATTCTGACAGATTTCTAAAACAATATTGTTGCCATTTTTGTTTCGAAAACGACAGTTATGATCTTCGATGTTTTGGTCAAATTTTGGAAATGTCTTGGGCCTTATTAATACTTGTGATTGATTCAAATCGAAGCAACTCTATATCAGTCGCAATTCTTTCTTTTTTTTTGTGTGTGTGTGTGTGTGTGTGTGGATTGATTGGAGGTCTTTTGATCAGTCCGGATTAATCGCAACTCGATCTTTGCAAGACGGGACCCATGCAGTTTTCTCTTTTTGTCTGCAGAGATGTTCTAGCTAATAACATACCCTCCAACCAATCATTACCGGGCATGGCCGCTCAGTGGTTAGAGTGCCCGCCTCATGAACGGGAGGTCGTGGGTTCGAACCCCGGCCGAGTCATACCAAAGACTTATAACAATGGGACCTTCTGCCTTCTAGCTAGTATAGGCGCTCAGCATTTTAGATTGGAGAAGGGTAGTAATAAATGTTATGCAGGGCCCGCTGGAAGAACAGTTTCATAACTGAAGATGCTACCCTGGGTAAATAAAACTTTATTATATTATTATTATTATTACAGATGCTGCCTTCTGGAACAACCAAGCGCAGCGGACCCTTGAGAATGCCCTGAATCTTCGACAAAACCAAGGCGTCGCAAAGAATGTCATCTTCTTCCTCGGAGACGGCATGGACATCACCACCACCACCGCTGCCCGTATCCTCCGGGGCCAGATGGACGGTGAGACGGGGGAGGAGGGCTCCTTGGCCTGGGATGATTTTCCGCATGTGGCCCTGTCGAAGGTGAGATAGTAAAGAGCTTTCGCAAAGACGACGGAAGCAAAGACGACGGGAGAATTACGAGGATACAGCTCTTCCGTCGTGTTTAGGGAAAGAACGCTATCATGGCCGCGTGCGGTTTTGAAAATCAACAGGACGGAGAAAATTCTGGTTCGTGCATGCGCAGATTGATTTTTCGCTCGCGTTTCCATTATCTTTGCCTCCCGACGTGTTTGCGAAAGCGCGCTAGTAGCTAGTCCTCAGAGACAGTGGGTGTGTGGCGTGGCTACATGGGAGACGGGGGCGGCAAATGGGGCACGTGCCCAAATTGAGGGGTGACAAAATAGAGAAATGAAAGAAAAAGAGACGAAGGTACAAAGGAGAAGGAGAAGAGGATATAAAGAGGGTACTTGGACCACATCTCTCGACCTCCCTTAATCAGTATTCTTTTAAATTTGCATTTCATTATCCTTTTATTAAAGACTGATGCTCCCCCATCGTTTCAGTACCCCCTCACTCAATTTGTGGTCTTAGGCTATACGCCACTGCTCCGAGGGATATGTTCAACCTAGGTCCCGTTGCATAAAACGTTAGCTTTGCCATCATTCAACAGTCAATCAAATCAAGGTTTTCTTGGAAGTAACCATTGGTGGCAGAGTTACCATCAATGGTGAGTTTTATGTAACGGGCGGCCAGATCTTGATCTTGGTCATCTTGATGTTGCCATCATGTTCCTAGTAGTACATTGCTTTTTGGAATGGTGACGAAGGCGTAAAATGTATACAGTCTTCTTACTCTTCTAGAAGCGTAATGAAAAATTAAGTTTGTAAAAGAGACTAGAAGATAAAGTGCATTGGCGGGCTGAAACTGCCGTATAGTAATGATATTAAAAATAATGATTTTATTACCCAGAGAAGTGTCATCAGTATCAATATTGCTCTTCTTAAGGGACCTGCAATGAAACCATATTAATTTCTATATAGGAACCCATTTACACCTGGGTGGAGAGTAGCAAATATGGATGAATGTCCTGCCAAAGGACATTGGAACCGGCCTGAGATTCGAACCGTCAACCCTTGGATTGAGCGTCAAATGATTGAACCACTATTCCACGACACTCCGCACCTTCAAGCCGTCCCCCATTCATCGGGAATAATGATAATTAATACAAATTTGGTAAAATATATTATTACAACTATTTATATGCCTAATAGGGGCGGGCGGAATTCCTGATATCATACCCGCCGAAGAAAAAACATAATCGGGATTTTGTTTATGCTACCAAACCTAAATCATCTTATGAGGAAGCTTGAGGCTTGAGGGGACCAAGACTGATTCGCCTACATCTTTCTGAAACTAATATAAGTGTCCTAATCCCCCTAATTCGAAGTTGTACACTTAATTCTCATTTTTGTGTTTCTTCGTCCAGACGTACAACACGGATCAACAAGTTGCGGACTCGGCCGGGACGGCGACGGCATTCCTATGCGGCGTGAAGGCTAAAGCCGGAACTCTTGGAATTGACGACGGGGCCGAAAGAGGTAGCTGTGCGTCTGTTGCAGGGACCGAGGTGGACTCTGTTCTTGTTGAGGCGAACCGAGCAGGTACTACATGATTTGTATCACGAAAAAGTCATAAGCACAATATTTCTGACATCCCATTAAAACTAGTTTTAAATTCAATATTTTCAGTATACGAGTCCCAATAGGATGTCGACTAACCTGTAATTATGATGGTGTCGTGAAATGACGACTGGTAGAAATCAAAATAACGTCTCGCGCATATGAAACTTTTCAATTTTCACAATGAATAATGATAATAATAGATCGTTCTAATATAGCGCTTTGCAGGACCACAGGCCCTCTCAAAGCGCTTTACAGGTATGTATTGTTACCACGGTAATCGGATTCAGGCTTACCTGCACACAATGTATGCACATTCTCCACTACCTGTTACATTCCAGCCAGGCGTCATTTTTAGAAGCGCACACTTGCTCATCTAATCACAATATAACTTTCGCATCCTACCGGGTACCCATTTAACACCTGGGTGGAGAGTGGCAAATGTAGATCAATGTCTTGCCAAAGGACAACAGTGCCGCGGCGGGACTTGAACCACGGACCTTGTGATCCACAGTCCGGTGACATATCCACTCGACCAGGTCATCGCAAACAGCGCAAACAAATCATTAGAAACAAAGATAACAGTTATATATTCTAATTGCCTTATGTTAACATATCCTATATCTTCGCAATATCTTTCAAAGGTAAAGCCACCGGTCTCATCAGCACTGCTCGCGTAACCCATGCGACTCCAGCGGCCGCCTATGCTCACTCACCGGAGAGAGACTGGGAGAACAACGACCGGGTGCCCGATGAGGAGGCTGACGATGGGTGTATCGACATCGCGAGGCAACTCGTAGAAGAGAACAACTTCATTAATGTGAGTAGATTGATGATAATGTTTCAAACAGACAGCCCTTAATTCCAAAAAAAAAGGGAGGGGGTGCATCCACCGGGCCGAAGCCGCCGCCAACCACTTGACATAAACAAGAAAACATTTAAGAGTTCAATTGTTATATTCCGTGGATATGGGTTAGGGGGGATGCAGTCAGGCAGCGAGGTAGTTCGTAGATCTAATACACATCAATGGCGAAATTACATTGCAACGATAATTATATAATCAATCGTTAGTGGCTGCTTCCATGATAAAAAAAAAACATAAAAGATAAATTGTCCGGTCGCTTCGCTGTCACTTTATAGTTAATATTCGGACTAAAGATGACCCCCCCCCCCCCTTGACAAAAGTACATCAAAAGTTCCGTGATGATGATTCATAGATATCTATTGTATTGTGCTGATGTTATTATCGACATGTTTTTTTCTGCTAGCTCATTCTCGGGGGCGGTCGGGGTAATTTTCTTCCCAACACCACCCTTGACCCAAAGTATGATTGCGAGAACACGACATGCTGTTTGACAGACGGACTATATTATTATTATTGTTAATATCATAATTCTTAACATCATCGTCATTCTCATTATTATCGTTTTTTTTTCTCGCGTCTTTTCCTACTAGCTCATTCTTGGTGGCGGTCGTGTTAATTTTCTTCCAAACACCACCCTTGATCCAGAGTATGGTGACGAGAACACGACGGGCTATCGCACAGACGGACTCGATCTTATCGAACAATGGTTATCGGTAAAAGGGTCGTCTGCCCAGTACGTGTGGAACAAAACCGCTTTAGATCAAGTTGATCTTTCATCAACCGAGTACCTATTAGGTGTGTGTCGAATTAAATACTCACTAACGTATTTAAAGGAGGGACTTGAGGGGGGGGGAAGGGGGCGGAGGTTCTCCCCTCCTGGTAGATTTCCGACCAAGGAAACGAAACGTAACAACCTTTAAGCCTTTTTCAGATATGATCTTTGAGGTAGGATCTTTGTTGAACGCAGTTGCCATTCATTTAAATGTTTTTTTTTTAAAATGCGGTTTTTGTGTCAAATCTAAAAGGAGCCTTTAGCAGTTAATCATAGAGTGTCAATAATTAAATCACATACCGACGTAATTAAAAAAGAATAACAAGGGACCAATCTGATGTTCCATGTTTGCTTTTGAGTTGATTACGTTTAACGTCGACCACTGTAAAAGCTTCGTTTTTTTGGAAATAGAAAATGGAAAAATTTATGTTATCCGTTATTTAAAACAGGTCTGTTTGAACCAAGCCACATGAAGTACGAGGTGGACAGACTGAACGATACCGCTGGAGAGCCCTCCATTGCCGAGATGACGGAGCTAGCGATCAACATGTTGAGCAGTGATGAAGATGGCTTCTTTCTCATGGTGGAAAGTAAGTTCATATTTGAGCATCTCGATCCAGTTGACCGACGTTTCATGAGACCGGAGACCAACAAAACCAGAGGTCTCAGAGACTGCCGTCCTTCGGCCCCGAGGACCTTCCGACAACTTAAGGCTCCCTTAAAGAAATTGACAAACTGGGGGCGCCCCTCATTTAAGAGGCACGTTCCATCACGACAGGTTCTTTTGCTTCAAAGTCCGACGCAGTAATACCCCTTTTTCGGGGAGGGGTTGAAATTTATTTATTCATTTATTTATTTATTTACTTATTTTAATTTACATATATATATACTTTTAAAGGCGGATTGAGGTCAGTATGGGTGGGGAGGGGGCGGGCTATAAATAACACGGAGGGGAGGGCAAATTCTGATTTAAGGGCGGGGGTCAAACGACACGTATTTCCCTTCGAAGCCCAAATGGCATGCCATCAAAAGGCAACCCTAAAAATGTGCCCCCTTAAAAGAACCTACCCAAAAGCAAGAGAAACGCGTACTAATCTTTTTTTTTTTTTTTTTTTTTTTTTTTTTTTTTTTACCTGTCAGAGATATTAACCAGAGGGGCAATAAAATGCCTTGCTCAAGAACATAATTGCCGTGCTTGCGATCGAACCCATGACCTTTGCAATCCATGCAGCCGAGTGATTAGACCACTAGACCACTCGACAACGACAATTCTTCTGAAGCTACAACACTTACAATGCTATACATCCATCCTGATATTTGCTCTATTTGTTTTCTACAATTATAGGTGGACGTATCGACCATGGTCATCATGAGGGAGTCGCCCACAAGGCACTGACCGACACCATCGCCTTCCATGACGCTGTCGCCAAGGCTGTCGAGATGACAGACAGCGACGACACCCTGATCTTGGTGACCGCCGATCACGGGCATGCCTTCGTTATAGGCGGGTACGCGAGTCGAGGAAACCCGATATTTGGTAGGCGTTACTTCCTAACTTCAAATTCAAATGATTTTATTTCTCATGCAAAACATAATACAATCGATAAGTATATGACAACAAATATTCAATGAAACGACTAATATAATAGCAATAGCACGAGAAAAGAGGAACTAACTAGAAGAACAGCTTGTTGAAGTATTAGTTCTTCAGAGGCTGTTTTACAATATGTCTTGAAAAAAAGTATACATAAAAAAATCAATAAATTATAAAATATGTAGCAAAGAAATTATGAATGTTGGGGTAAAAAATGAAAAATAAAAGAGAGGAAAAAATTGAGGAAAATAGTAGAAGGAAAAAGAAAGAAAGATAGAAAAGGAAAATGAATGATTGCAAAAGCTCTAGAAAAAGGAGGTTAGATCAGAAGAATGAGGAAAGAAGGGATCGAGTCGAGAGTCAAACAAACCGAGATTCATGTTGTATAACGACGTTTCAGCAATGTCAACAATGCATCTGACCGGCGACGGCACATACATTCATGCATATGTGTTTATTTTTTATTTATTTTTTTACATGTACATAGACTGGTACTTTGTTTTAGAGATGGATCTATGTTCTTCCAAAATAATGGACCGGTGTAAATAATTGTTTTTTGTGCGAAAGCTGCTAAAGAATGAATCGATGGATAAATCAACCAATCAATCACGGTTGATCGACCAACTAACCAACCAACCAATTTTTTTTTTTTTTGTGTTTTTCTTTTCATCACTGCTCATTTAGGTTATGATGATCGGAACAACGGCTCCGATGACAAGCCGTACCTGACGCTGTCTTATGCCAATGGACCAGGTGGCATTGCTCTTGCTGATAGCTATATCAACACAGGGGCACGACCCAACCACTACACTTCAGACTATGGTGCGTTCAAAGCATATTAAGAGAGATGGTTGTGATACGCGCATAATTATATGCGTATGCAAGCGCTGTATCTTAAATATAAATTACGTAACTAAATATCTTAAATCATGGAACTCCAAATAACTCCCTCTCATACACAATCCCTATCGGAGGAAATACTTGGTGCTCCATGAAATATTCGACCAATCAGAAGCGACTTCCGCTGTCGCAACTATCTCTGAGTCAAATAGCTATGGGTATCTTATGTCCGTTGAACACGAGGCGTCATCTATCTGACGCAGGGCTGCGTCAGTAGATGGCGCCGATTTCGACGCGCCGTGCGAGGATGACACGGTGTGAATAATGATTGCAAAATGAATAGTACAAACAATGAGTGGCATTATTAGCATTATTATGGGCAAATTATCTAAATTTGATTGATTAACGCAGGTCACAACGCAATCGAAAGACGCATCTTGTGCAACAGGCATTCGAGATTTTCAAAAACAAGAGGCGGCTGTAGACGCTTCACATCTTGATTGATTGGGTTAGATATGGAAGGGGGCGACGGTCAATCCTGAGTGTTTCAGTTTGAAAAAATGAGCAGTAGATGTATACTAAAAGGGGTACCACTTGAGGGGTGGAGGACAATATTATTTTAGAGAGATTTTCTATTTGTTTTTGTTTTTTTCCTTTTTGATTCTGCAGATTCGGAAGGGTTTATTCAAGATGCAACGGTCCCAGCAAACTCGGAAACCCACGGAGGTGCTGACGTAGCCATTTACGGGCACGGCCCGTGGTCCCATCTGTTCCACGGTACGCACGAGCAGAGCTACATCCCGCACGTCGTGCGCTTCGCAGCCTGCTATTCGGACAGCGGGAATAACGCGTGCACACGCGCGACCGAAGAACCGCCGATGTGCACCGGGAGTGCGCACCCTACAGTCCTTGCGCGTTGCACATCCGTCATTCTGCCGTTGATATCTCTTATATTTCTTTTGATTTCGATGTAAAAACAGACTGATTCCACACCTAAATATAGGATCGCATCGTAAGACATAATGTCGTTAGTTTTGTCCGAAACAATCGACTAAGTAGATATAGCGTATAGATCTAAAGGGGGTGTAGCATGGCAAATACTGGTTAACGCCATCTACGACTTCTTTTGTACAACTGCACGTAAACGAATGGACTTGATTAACGGTCAGCGCACACTAGCGTTCGCAAAACAGACCGAAGTTCTCCTCACGCTTCGGTTTCGTGTATGTTGCACGCACGTGATGCAGTCGCGTCGTCCATACCCGATATAGGCCCCCGAGTCAGGCCACGGGAAAGACACGTAGTCTCGTCACGCTACACCCCCTTTAAGCTTTTTTTAGTAGATGCTGTAAGATACATGTAGTATATATTTCAGAAAATGGTTGTTAACGATTGTGCTTATATATTTTTGTATTTTATTTTCAACGATATTCAGTATAAAAGTACTATATGTATTTACCTGGCTTTATCCGTGGTAAATTGAGCATTTATAGAGACGTACTACAGTTTGAAAAATAACTTGATGCTGCAAAATGGAAAACGGGCAAGAAAGAAATTCGTCCAGATAATTTTTCCTTCCATTGATGCAAATTTAATTCATTGATGTTGGTGATTGTAGGTGATTTCATGTATGTAGTAATTATAATTATGAAGTGGTAATCATGTTTTGATGGTCAATCTCTATGTACACTGAGTGAAACTAGCAGTACAAATAGTGATCATAGACATGAAGAGAAAATATGAATACTTTATGAGTATTTTTTTTTAAATCATGGAAGAATAAAATTCATATTTTCTAAACCATTACAATTTTTCTTTTCGTATATTAAGTTGTGAGATATTCAAAGCATTATTTGTACACATTGGGAGACTATATTGATGGGCAGTCGGAACTCGTTTTGAATTAAATGAATTATTGTGTAATAAAGTGGTAAGTGGTCCACTGCGATGAATGATGAGAGATAGAGAGAAAGAGAGAGAGAGAGAGAGAGAGGGGAAGAGAGAGACAGACATAGAGACAGACAGAGACAGAGACAAAGAGAGGCAAATGAATGAAAAATTCAGAGAAACACGAGAGAGGAACATTAATATCCAAAAAATAAATCCAAAAAGTATTGGAGGGCTAAGGGTAGAGAGAAAGAGAGAGAGAGAACGAGATAGAAAGAGAGAGACAGCGATGTATAGATAGAGAGAGAGAAGAAAAAAATAGTGTGTGAGAGCGAGTGAGAGAGTGAGAGGAAAAGTGTTAAAATATAAATCATGGTTGATTAGTAGAATATGATTACCAGCTTTATCAATCATCTCCCTCCTCTCTCTCTCTCTCTCTCTCTCTCTCTCTCTCCGTCATCTTTAATCACAAATTCACAATCTCTGTATCTCTCTGTCCATCCCAAAAACTTCGCCCGTGCATTATCACACAACATGGTGGAGCCGTCCTCTCATATTTCAGATTTTGAAGTTCCCAACAACGTTCTACAATAATGTACAAAACATTACAGAATACAAAAGAGATTAAGAAGGTTCGACTTATTTGCAGCATCATATAATTAGTTTAATTGAAAAAGAATGAGCATTATGGCTTACTTGAAATTGTATTGTGACTTCAACAAAATACCGTACCCACTAATTAACTTGGAAACAGCAGGGTGTCACAAAATATAAAACAGGTAATACCGTCCATTGGGGATATTATTTGCAAGACAAAAAGTAAGGTTCTCTATGTGAATGCGTGCTTAAAGGATTACTTTAACGATCTTGAAAGAATGAATGAATTTAAATTCATTAAATCTACTGGCTCATCTTCCTTCATAAATATTTTTGGAAGGTATTCTCCGGTTTGAGCAGCCCTGCATGTAGACGATTGACATTATACAGGATGAACAGGTCTTGCTAAAGCTGATGCAGAGAAAAGGTGCCCCCGAAGATAGGGGTAAAATTGCGCATTTTTTTTCTTCTCACCATTACCTAATGACATTTTTGAAGTGTTGCATAGTCCACCATCATGCAATGTCGCCATGATTTTGAAATACGAATTGTATAATAATCCCAATACAGAAGCAACGTATCTCCGAGTATGAGGAGTTACAAAAATATACATAATATATAATCTGATATTACAAAAGTTCATGAATTCTCACTTTTCTTCGTTTTTTTAATTTGGCACATCATCTTAACACCACTGACAACATCTGTAGCTACATAATATCGTGACCTGCAAAACGATAAAATTGCTTGCGGATTTCAGGTTGATCCTTGTTGCATCTTTTGCTACATGAGTGACGCGTGCATCAGTAAGTTCAAATATTGCAGACGAATCCATGTACATGTACAACACTTGCATCCACAAACAATCAGTTGTAATCAGTGACAGAAAAGACCGTTATTTAATTGTCATTACCATGTCTCCAGGAATATAAAATATGCTTGAAAACAGAGGATGGTTCATTAAAAATGCCTCGATCTCTTTAATAGTCTTCGCTGCATGATCAATGTTATGCGAAGTATAGTGAAGAGGCACTAGCTGTGCGGCTGATACATCCGGGGCTCATTCAGATTTTGAAAATCATTTTCGAGATCGTGTAAGTTCATTCGGGCAAGTCCTCTTCAAAAGTGACGTCACCGACATTCTGAAAGCCATCATCTTCTGATTGAGCGTGCGCCATGCTGGGAGCAGCGGACGCCCTGGATATTTTCTTCCCGACCCTTCCTGTGCTGCTCCTCTTAAACGTCTGCCAGCCTTGCTCGAGTAATTCATCTCGCTTTGCGTCCTCCACCTCAATCTGGTGCCTCCTGCATAATAAATCCATCGCGAGCAACACGAAGAAAGACACAACGAGGAAAAGACCAACGCACAGCGCCCCCACCGTCCGAGGCGACAAGTAAGTTCTGAATGAAGTGCACTCCGAACCCAACAGACCGGCCTCTGTGAATGGAGTCACGCAAGCTTGGAATCGCGTATTGTCTTTAAGTTCTGTAAGTTGAGTACTGGCCGTGTTTGCGGAAACGTCGAAAGGCATGCAGAGACGACAGTCAACGCTGATCTGGAATCCCTGAACTGTGGCGCCCTCAACGGGGATGTTCCAGGACAGAAAGGCAGAGTTGTGGGTGATGTTCGCAATGTCAATGAAGACAGACTGTGAAGCAGCCCGGAAAGAACTCTCCAGAATAACGAGAAGAAAGACAAGGTTACATCTCGCCATCTTGCCGCTGGATGCCATTATTCTACCACATGGAGGTCATCACTCACTGTTGAAGGAAATAGAGAAAAAACATACTTTTAATAAAATATTTTGCTAAAGTTATTGCAGAATATTACGAACTTTAGGTTTAAATAAGAAATAACTTTCATATCAGCTAGCAGTGACTAACCGAAAGTAGACAATGTGTTGAGAGACATTAGCAAATCCTACTGAATAGTTATCGGGCCAGAGGCCTGTGGCATGTCTTTAGTCCAACTCTCTTCTTGGTCCAACAATCATCTGCGTTTGCATGGTCAGTTTTTTTTTTTTTGGGGCGAATCTATTCATTTCAACGACGGCATTATCCCTATTCATACGTTTGGAGATATTTAAGCATGGTCAGAAACACAGTGTAACACTTAACACCGTGTGGACCAACAACAACAAAGAATCGTCTGGCATCTACTTATATTTTGCAGTGGTTGCACGAAGAGACCTGTATTCTAATCGAATCCATGACCAGAGAGAGAGAGAGAGATAGAGACAGAGAGAGAGGAGAGGGAGAGAGGAGAGAGAGAGAGAGAGAGAGAGAGAGAGAGGGGGAGGGAGAGAGGGGAGGCAAAGAGAGAGAGAGAGAGAGAGAGAGAGAGAGAGAGAGAGGAAGGGGGGGGGGGGTGAGAGGCGTTGTGAAACAGATGACATTAGTGCTCATCAGACCTAAGCGTCTAAAGACTAAATTGCAAAAAAATATCTCATATATTTTAATGGATTGTATGAGGTAGTACCATCCTTAGCTATGTATGGGCGAAGGGGGGGGGGGGGGGTCAAAAGCAAAAGGAAGTTTCCTCTATAAATACCCCCTCTCTTCGAATTCACCGGGAAGAGTGCAGTGTGGTCCAATATAGGCCTACACTCATAGCTCCCTGACTCTTTTTGACAGTCGTATATGCCTCAACGATAAACCGCCCCCATATTATTAGCCTAGATATTAATAACCGCACAGTTCCATCAAATTCCAGAAAGGAAACTTCAAAAATTTCAACAAGATGAGTATCACACGCCCATGGGACGCTCTGAGCTCGAAAGCGGAAGCGATGTATAACGTTATGACGTATGGAGCAAGACACCCGAGGCATGAAGAGGATAGCCTAATTTCTAAGCGAAATACATATTTTTTGGGGGCAGTGACTCTAATCCATAACATTTATTTTTAGGCTCATATAGTTTAAAAACAAAATAAAAACATTGACAGCCAACAGTAGAGGACATGACCCTCCCCCATAAGCACTTGAAATTAGTGATAGAAATATATTAATATCATATATACTTAATACTTTAGCCTTGACATTAGGCTATTCGTGAATGCGTAAATATTTACTTCTGAATGATAAACGCCTATCAACCCAAACAACAACACGCATTAAAACATTTACCCAGGACATTGTACACATTGTATTATTACTCTTCAACGTATCTTTCTTGCATATGCTTAAGGCGTTTGTTACAGAAATTAAATCAATACCAAGAAAATTGCATGCTTTGAGAGTAAAGAATAAGGAATTGCGATGGGAGTAAAACAGATTCGAAGGAATAGGTGAATAGCATTAATATATTTGCAAAGGAAGGGGGGGGGGGTTAACAAAATATTCTACACGAAATGGAATAGATACTATGGACAAAACTACTTGGAAAGAATACCTACATATTTCTTCAGAAGTGATCGTACATACAATTTTAAATAACAGTCATACCCGCAATTATTTAGTACCAGTAGGTATAGGAAAGAGACAAGGAAGTGATGATTTGGAAAACAATATGACGTATACGACAAGATCCTTTATTGAATTAGGTCTCAATAATATTCCTTCCTTTTTCTCTCGTAAGACATATGCAGGGGGCATGCGAAATTGGTTTTCCATAATTCATATCGCCATATTAGCTCAGCTGGAAAACTGAAGGGAAGTTTCATTTTGAACGGATTTTTTATAAAAACAAAAATATTGCCAACTTCGCTAACTACTGTTACTCTTGTTCGCTAGTAAATTACCAATATCACTCGAAAATAAAGACATATTAATTTCCGTACCTTGACAGCAAGAGATTGCTAACAAATGTGAAAAGGGATTCAAATCACCGTTTAAAAAGAATATCCGTTTTTTACCAGAAATAATATCAGTAGAAAAGAGTATTTTAACAACACACTTTCAGTAGGGATTGCTGAAAAATTGCGAAAATGAAAGCAAATTATTATTATTTTTCTTTAAAGATATCCGCATATTACCAGACATAGTGTCAATTGAAAGAGACATCTTAAAAGATATGCTTCCACAAAAAGACAATGCTATGCAATATGTGAAAAGGTTATCAAATCACTTACTTTTCTATAAAACTATCCAATTAGTATTATAAATCATTAATAACATAGGCACAAACATCAATCCATTAAGAACTCACCGAAATATGGACCAAAACCCAAGATTCTAAGCCTTGTGTCCAGTGAACACAGTCACAGGCAAGATCGTTTCCATTACACAAGACAACAACAATAATATATTGTCCATGTTCATGTAGAAATGTCAGTTAAACACAGAAGTCCACTCAATTCTTGATATATATATCCCGAAACAGTTCAATGCAACAAGAATTCCCGAAATAAAGCAGATAAGCATACATTCTCGAAAGCTCCACTATTATACAGTGACCCGAATCCATGATGTTTCTACGCACAATACAGTGGCAAACGGGAATTCTAAAGCAGACGGTATCACTGGAAAATACTCGATCGCTTCCTCCTACCACTGTATGTACGGCCGAGTGGCGTAGCAAATGGGGGGGGGGGGGGGTGCAAGGGCCACCTGCCCCCGAATCGAATGACAATAACGAAAGAGATAGATAGATAACTAGACAAAGACAGAGGGATGGATAGAGTGAGTGGGTGAGATATAAACAAGGGAGGAGGGGGGGGGGGGGTCGAGAGAGACAGATAGAGAGTGGGAGCAACACAAAGAGAGCGTGAGATTTAGAGAGAAAAAAGAGAGAGAGAGAGAGAGAGAGAGAGAGAGAGGGGGGGGGAGACAAGGAGAGGAGAAAGGCAACGTAAACAGACTAAGACAAATTCTCCGCCCCCACTCCCTTCCCTTTAATACCTGACATCCTTCTGATCTTTCCTGGTATTTCACCTATCTAGTAGGTCGGGTACCCCCACCTTTATGACACTCGTGCCCCCTCCCCATTCCGGGATCCATGCCACGCCACTACTCTCGACTGTATTTTGATTACACGCCTTCAATTTCAAGGGCACAAGATATTTTCATGATTTTTAGGTCTAGGTCATGAACCGGGAATATTGCTGGCCAGCTAGTGGATAACATATCAAAATATAAAGGGGATCAAATACATCCACATTAAGCCCTGTAATCAAGTTGTAAAGACGTTTTAAAGATCATATTTTTGTAGGGGGAGGGGCGCGTTGCCCTGAGTACCCATCTCCAACAACAAGCACGTGGTGTAACTTACACCGCGGTTTCTGGTTTCCGTGTGCCTACAAATAAAATATGAAAATGTACATAAAATTACAGGACATTCCTCGTTAAAATCTTTTAGGGTCAACCTCCAATAGCCGATAGCTCAACTTGGGGTTGAATAATCAGAACCCATTTGAGAGATAGATAATAGACAATATTTGTTTGTTTGTTTGATTGATTTTATTTCTGCGTTCAAAAATATACAAATTCAAAGTCAAAGTACAAAATTTCGAACAATAACAAATACAATGAATACAATGTTTACAAAAGTAATTAAATGAAAAATCATGTACAATTATATCATTCGATAAACATGTACGAAGCATACAATAACATAAGAAATATGAAATATTTTCAATAAATTAGAGAGGTAATTTGGAACGCAGGAGACCACCATCGTGAGCGGTTAGGCTGGAAATGGATGGCGGCCTCGTAAAAGAATTGGCGACATAACTCTCTTCGAAAAAACTGAGTGACCAAGAGGGTGCGGTGCAAGTGCAGGTGCAGTGAGCAGTTGCATGATAAAGAATAATTAAGTCACGGTTTTGTTATACTAATTTAAAGAGAGGGGAGCATATGATTGTATTATTTGTCGTTTAAGTGTAGCTTTTAAGGAGTAGATGGTTGAACAAGACTTTATGTTGTCGGGTAAATCATTCCAAATGTCCGGGCCAGAATGTCTAACAGATTTGTGTGTTATTGATAATTTGGGGTTTGTAAGATGGAAGTTTCCAGATATGCGAGTAGAGTATGAATGAACGGAATTATTAAACCTAAACATGTTATCAAAGGATGGTGGAAGCAGATTATTAATGTACTTAAACATAATAACTGCTACATGAGTAGTGTTCAGATCGAAAATTTTTAGTGTTTTAAGTTTATAGAATAAAGGATCAGTGTGAGCTAAGAAATGCGAACCTGTACAAATACGTATGGCTTTCTTTTGCAGTTTGAAAATATAATTAATTTTTGTCGAACCACAATTTGCCCATACACTATTACAATATGTTATATACGGGAGAACTAGCGAATTATATAGTAGGAATAAGGTTGCATGGGGTAGAAGAAACTTTAACTTGGAGATTATTCCAATACTTTTGGAAATGCACATTGTAACTTGGTGTAAATGATCATTCCAAGTCAAGGCTTCATCTATAAGGACACCCAAAAACTTGGAATTAGTTTTCTTCTCTAGTAGCATACCATCAATTTTAATATATATAGGTGTTTCTGTATTATGAGAATGATGTTTAAAATACATGAAATGAGTCTTTTTTGTATTAAGTGAAAGTTTATTGGATTTAAACCAATCGGATACTTTGTTAATTTCATAATTCAAAGTATTGTTTAACATATTAAGATCTTTATGGGAATAAAAGATATTTGTATCATCGGCAAATAAGATAAAAGAAAGAAGGGGGGATGTATTAATAATATCATTTACATAAAGAAGAAATAACAGTGGACCTAAGATGGAGCCTTGAGGAACACCGCATTGAATTAAAAGGGGATCAGAATCATAACTATTAAATGTAACATATTGTCTTCTGTTTGTTAAATAATCTTTAAACCATAAGAGTGGCTGACCCCGAATTCCATAATGACTGAGTTTGGAGAGTAGAATAGCGTGATTGAGCGTATCAAATGCTTTACTCAAGTCACAGAATATACCTATAACATGCTCTTTATTAGCTATGGCACTTGTAATTTTGTCATAAATTTGAATTAATGCTAAGTCAGTTGAGTAATTTTTTCTGAAGCCATATTGATTTGAATTGAGTATTTTGTGTTTAGTGATAAATTTGTGTAGCCTATTATGAACGATCTTTTCTAAGACTTTGGATATACTTGGAAGTAGGGAAATTGGACGATAGTTACTTATTTCGTGAGGATCATCTTTTTTGAGAATGGGGTTGACTTTAGCTAGTTTTAATAGATCAGGGAAAACACCTTGCGATAACGAGTGATTAAATATGTGAGTTAAAGGCTTTGCAAGTGGATACATTATTTCTTTTAGGAGAGACATACTTATTTCATCAAAACCGTGCGATTTTGAGTTGTTAAGAGATTGGGTAATGTTAATAATTTCGCTAGGATTTGTCGGATTTAAAAAGAGAGACTCTTGGTTTTGATTGGAAAGATAGTCTTTAAAGTGAGCGTGAGTTCTATTAATTTTGCTGGCGAGTTCAGGGCCGATATTCGTAAAAAATGAGTTAAATGAATTTGCATGAAGACTAGGATCATGTATTTTAGTGCCATTTAATGTGATATTATCCGTGGGTGGGGGATTTGTTTTTTTTCCCATTACCTCTTTGATAATTTTCCAAGTTGCAGTTGTGTTTGAACTGGCCTTTTTAATTTTATTAGAAAAATGCGATCTACGGGATGTACGGATAAGTTTTGTTAATTTGTTTCGATAAATTTTATATGTGTTTAGGTTAGTGTCAGTTGGATTGTGTAAATGTGATTTGTAGAGGCGATTGCGTGTTTGTATTGATTTCAATAAACCTTTTGTTATCCAAGGATTCCTGGGTTTATTTCGCTTATTACTCATTTTGCCTAAAGGAATATTCTTTTCATAATAATATTGCAATTTGTTACTAAAATGTTTATATGCAGTATTGACATCATTTACACTATATACCTCAGCCCATCCCTCGAAAAATAAATCCTGTTTCAGCAATTCTATATTACGTTTGGATTCTTTGCGATATATAAGCTCATCAAATGATTTACGGCCAGATAGTTTGCATTCACAAGTTAAAAATATGGGTAGGTGATCCGACACTTCAGAACACAATATTCCACCGATGGTTTTGTTGTTATGTACGTTTGAAAAAATATTGTCAATCTGAGTTGATGAATGTGGATTTATTCTGGTGGGTTTATTAATAATCGAAAAAAAGCCGTATGAATGCATCAACTGCATACAATTGGTTGAGTTACTGTTATCAGATGAGGGTGAGAAGTTGATGTTAAAGTCACCAAGGATAAAATTGTGTTTATTTTCATCCCCTATTTTATGAAGATGAAAATCCAGTTCGTCACAGAATAAATCACAATTAGAATCAGGGGGTCTATAAATCAAACCTATGATGACATTTTTGGTGTTTGAATTATTAATTTCGATAAATAAAGATTCTGCTTGTGTTAGTTTAATATCTGAACGGATTTTGAAGTTTATGTTTTGTGTAATATAAAACGCAACACCGCCACCTCTTCTTCCTTTGCGATCCGCCCTAATCAACTTATAATTAGGCAAATTGAACATATCTGGAGAATTCTGATGTAACCATGTCTCACTTATTCCAATGACGGAAAATGCAAAATTATTTAAAGAGTGTAAAAGGTTTTCAACGTATTCGAAATTTTTGTTCAGACTTCTGGAGTTTATATGTAAAAGTGAAATATTGTCTGGTTTGTAAGAAAATGAAATCGAAGTAAACATCGAAGTACTTGCATCTACATTCACATTATGCACCATACATTTGTCTTCTATTCTCTCCTTCAATTTAATTAATCTACATTCAATCTACATGAATTACAAATCAAGGCAACGCATTAATCTGCTATAATAAAACAAAATTGTGATTAGTGAGTTTATACTTACAACTGCCAGTACAAGAAGAAACATATAACCATCCAATGTCCGAAGCTTACAAACTATGGCTATACGATTACTAGTCCAGACATAAAGTAGAATAATACACGTACGAGGAGGAACTTTATATCTTTCTTTTATGACAGCGGAATAAAATGTACCAAAATCTTCGCCGGTGAATCATGGACGTCCCACTGTTATGCTAATTGGAGTGGGAGAATGTCACTCTTTTGAGTGCGGAATACAATAGAAGGTTGGGCTCTCTGAATACACACCACTTGTGTGCCCTTGTGTGTGGCGTGACAAAAGTACATGGTGGTCAAGTACTCGCGAGCGTGCCAGTTGTAAGGGAGGGCGAGATATATATAAATATATATATATAGAGAGAGAGATATATATATAGATAGATAGAGAGAGAGAGAGAAAGAGGGATAGAGAGAGAGAGAGAGAGAGGGGGAGTGAGAGGTGTAAGGAGTAGAAGGGAGAGAAAAAGAGATATAGAAAGACAGACAGAAAGAGAGGAAATGAATAAAGGGAGAGAAGAGAGAGGGTCGCGGGGGCGGGGTTATACTGAGCGAGTAGGCCCTAAATACTTTTTTTTTGGTCGTCCCATTTGTGATGAAAACGTACATAATATTTTCAAAAATGCTTCGATGATAATTATGTCTATCATTTAGGATATACATGCTTAAGACGTTGTAAGAAAGTATGCATCGAGAGAGAGAAAGAGATGGAGAGAGAGACAGACAGAGACAGAGAGAGAGACAGAGATGGAGACAGATAGAGAGAGAGAGAGAGAGACAGACAGAGGGGAGGGGGGGGGGGGGGGAGGGGGGGGGGAAGGAATAAACCCGCTTGATTTTGTTTTCCTTCGCAGACACACTTACTCTTTAAATCCCCTCCTCTTCCTTTGTCTCCTCTCTTCGACTCCCCACAAGTAATACTTCCCTTAGTTTTTCCACTGTTCACCATCGGTCACCATATTATTACTTTCCCCTCTGCTCTAATAAAACCCTTTATTCGATTGCAAATACAATCAAACCTGTCTATAGCGACCGCCCAAGGGAAAGTGGACATAAAGTGGACTTTGAAGACAGGTGGTCTTTGTAGACAGGTTCCTCCAGTGCATGTTTCAATGAGAAACCATTTTCAAGGGAAACAAAAAATATGGTCTTTGTAGACAGGTTCTTTCAGTGCATGTTGCAATGAGAAACCATTTCAAGGGAAACAAAAAATGTGGTCTTTGTAGACAGGTGGTCACTAAAGTAGGTTTGACTGTACAATCAAAATTCCTTTAGATTAAATGCACAATGAAATGCGGATTATAACAACTCAGGCAATCAGTAAACGGCAGTGGATTTTATTCACACACAATAGTCTCCAAGGCGTTATTCAGTTTATACAAAAGTACATCTGCAAGACATATTTGGTTTTGCACCAAAATAAAAAAGAAAACGACATATTATACATAGTTTAAATTTCATTTGTTCAATTCTCTTCACAGCAAATTACACACCTCAATTCTCAAAAGCTTTATGAATTGTAGGACTTCATTTCGTTGTATCTGGGATATTTATACACAACCAATCGAGATTAAAGGGGTTGTAGCATGGCAAATACTGGTTCACGCCATCTACGACTTCTTTTGGACAGCTGCCCGTAAACGAACGGACTTGATTATCAGCGCGCGCTAACGTTCGCGAAACAGACCGAAGTTCTACTCACGCTTCGGTTTCGCGTATGTTGCACCATGGACCACTATGGTTCGATACCCGAGTCTCGTCATGCTACATCCCCTTTAAAGGGATCCGGTAACTTTGTCTCAGATTCTGAAATAAAATTCTGGATTTAGCTCATGAAGCAATGATAATTATAAACCGGTTTTCATAACACTACAGTCTATTGGGGAAAACGAGTATGGTTTAACCGGTTACTCAAAGATTTTTACTTTTTTGAGGCACTTCTTGATCATTTTGAAGCGCAATTTTTTTAGAGCTTCAATATTACACCATATCACAGACACTGATAACACGCAGGGCCGTGTATCTCAGATTTAACATTGTTAAACGATCCCTTTAAAGGTAATACAAAGTTTTGGGAAATTTTGAAAATTGGGTAGATAGTGAATCTTTACAATTTTGTTATATTTGGATGCCCCTGTGGATGTATTATAAGCATTAACAAAATTAGCCCCTAAAACACTTCTGTTTTCGAGAAAAATTGAATATTTACCGGTGCTCCCGGTAAATTATGAAAAATTTGAAATAGCGCCTAAGGCCGTATAATGTTAGCTGCGACCATGAAAATCTCAGAATATGTAGTTTGGATATATAATTTCCAAATGGGAATAGCTAATCGGTCGATTTTAGTCAAGAAACATTGTTTCATAGCTAAATTAATATCTTGACCTTGAGAGGGAGCTATACAACATAAAGAGTTTATTATTTATAATTTCATAACTTTAGACTCGATTTCAACCGCGACAACGATTAATGTATATTGTAGGAACGCATATGCTTCCAATATGTTCATTTGAACCAAATTCATGACCCCTTACCAAAACTTTGTAATACCTTTAAAGGCGACGTAACATGGCAAATACTGGATAACGCCGTCTACGACTTCTTTTGGACAACTGCACGTAAACAAAAGGACTTAATTAACTGGGTCAGCGCTAGCGTTCGCGAAACAGACAGAAGTTCTCCTCACGCTTCGGTTTAGCGTATGTTGCACCATGGACCACTATGGTTCGACACCAGAGTCTCGTCATTCTAAATCCCCTTTAAGTGTTTGAAGGTCCACTGGATTGTCATTTGTTAGTGTGTTTTAAAACGGGGACATACCGAAGGAAGAAAAAACACACGCCATAACGAACATTTTAAAAGTAAAACATAATTTTTTTTTATAGTCACAGCCACTCACTTTAGGTGTTCAAGGTTCGCGTTCAAGGTCGACATATGCCAAAAAGTCGCGTACGCTCTCAGTCCTCTTCTTCTTTGACCAATCTCTCATCTTCGTCTTGTCCACGGTTTCGTTCAGGGTCGGTTTACGAAGTGCGGCATTAACTGCAAAGGAGAGCACGAACACGAGCACGATCCCTCCCGCGCAGCCTAAGGCGGCGATGTTGGACAGGCTCCACATCGCGAATTCGGTCGTCAAAGACGCGCACTGATCCTTATCCTGCGATACGACGTCGGAATCATCGTTGCATTCGTCATCGGCATTCTCTAGTCGGATGACTTCCACGCAAGCGGTGTACGTCGTGTACGGCTGGATATTATCAAACGTCTTCGAAGTCGCGTCGACGTTCAGGCAACTCGTACCGGCTGCGAAATTGAGAGTGTGGCTCAATGTGATATAATTGCGGAGTAAATCTGTTTGGTTTTCCTTGTCGAGCCCGACGATGAGCCAGCTGAATGTCGCACTTATGGTTGTGACGTCACTGACGGTGAAATTGGATGTACTAAGAGCAGACGCTGAGGGTGCTAAACCAAGCAGAAGCAGTAGCCCAAGTTGCAGGAATCGATAAGTGGTAGTAAAAATACTCGCCATTATGATGATTAGGCCTGCAGTATAGAAAGAAAGAAATCAAATACATCTATCATAAATTTCAAATGTTTAAATGTATCATTTAAACCTTCATTTAAAACTTGTTCTACTTTTTGTTCTACTGAATCTTTTCTTACACTGATTAATATAAGAATGTTTATAAAGATATTAATAGTAATACAAATTCGCAGAATAGTTTTGAACAAAGACATTATTTTACTCAATGACTGCAATTCATTAATGTATTTTGTTCGAATTTAATTATCTTGATAATAGATCTTATTTGTTTATATTAATCTTTAATATGCGTGTTTTCCAAACCATTCCATATTGGCATTGATTGAAAATCCTTTATATCCAATTAGGAAAAAGTTATGGCATGAATCATAAATTTTTTAGAGCGTTGTTATAGCAGCCATGCTAAAGCAGGGGTAAGAACATCAGCGCCAGAAATGTCAAGTGTGACCGACAAAAGCACCGTAGGCCTAGATAAGAAGAACTCACTCATTATTGAATTAATCAAATAATGAATAACATTGACAATTCTTCCATATGAAGTGTGGTAATGCCGTTATATTAACCATTCTATATGTATGAGAAGACATTATCCTAAATATGCTTTCTTTCTTTCTTTTACTGTTCAATCCTTTCTTGTGTTTTTTTATATTTATAACTCCATTCTGTATTTGTATGTTTTAAATGTTTTTATGAAGAGTGTTGAATAAACTTTGAATTGAATTGAATTGAATCCGTATATTTTTTTTTCTCAATCATGAAACAATATGTTTGAAATTACTTACTGACACCATGCCTGACAATATTGTTTTTACGTTGGTATATCCACCACGCCTCATACAAAAGAAATACGCGATAGACAATTACCAACAAGACAAAAGTGCGATTTTTATTTTCAGAAGAATTTATCATCATACCTAAATCTTGATTTACTCTTTACCTTTATACTTTGCATGTACAACTGCATTTTATACCTTGAATATGTCTTGTACATCTTGCCAATGACTTGTTACAATAACTGCGCCATTAATAGCAAAATATAAACGATATAAAACCACACAGTGCCTACGGACCTGGGTTTGAGTTTGTACGACACGAACATTTGTTACTGCGACAAAGGCTCGGCGTCAATTTCATACACTTAACGCATACCTAACTTAAAAACTGGACCCCATACGATACCTAACTCTAACTTTTACCCCAAACTTACCTAAAACCCGATTTTAACTCTAACCTTAGCCCTATATCTATGGCGAAATAAAGCCTGGAGAAATTAGACCGATTTTCTTTCCTGGGGACCTAGTGACGAGTTCATTCCATTAACCTGTTAGTGATAAATTTCCTACAATACTCCGAATCAAGTCTGCATATATCACTTGTGGTTACGTCGGACAAGCCTCGGACAAGCTTTCAGGTTGTCAACAACAACCTTCGTTGAAAAAATATGCATATAGTTTGAATATGTTTGTATACCAGTCTAGACTATTGTCCCAGAAGCAAATGTCGGGTCGACGTGTTGACCTGTTTAAATCTCTGCTCTTTAAATCATGTTGTTCCGACTATTACTGTAACTAAGGAAGGTAGGGCTTCATTATATTGAAAATCAATATTTCAATCAATTCCAGTGTATGTGATATCTGTATCTCATCACACATCTGTTTCACAAAATGAAACTAGACAAACAGTACTTTCGGCTTCATATGAGGAAGCATTTATTTAGCAACAGAGTTGTGCATTATTTTGTGGAACAGTCTTCCTGAATATGTTATCTCAGCAACTTCCGTAAACTAGACAAAAAGAATATAGAATATACTAGACAAATACTGGTCTAAACACCATGATCTTGTCTAACAAGAGCCTGTATTAGATGCTGCTTGTAAGTGTCGGCTAGCATGGTGATGTAGATATACAAGGCTTGCGGGTGCACCATGTGAGAGAGAGAGAGAGAGAGAGAGAGAGAGGATTGAGGAGTCCTGAAGAAGGACTCTCGGTAATCTTTCTTGAGGGTGTGTAAGCTATATATGCTGATAATTGATATTGCAATTTTGCACACACTTTTGCAATGACAAGGATAATTAATAACCACTGAAGAAGACATCTACGATCGATGAACATGCATAGTCCTATATCGCTGGATTATAGTAAAGTAAAGTAAGTAAAGTATCAAGCTGATATCCCTATTACAGCTTGAATCAGACCAATACATCAAATGAAATGATATTTTCGTCTTAGTCTCACTCACCTGGATAAATCTCTGAAGCAATAGTTCTATAATTTCTTGTTACGTGATACCATGACGATTATAGACTCACAGGCTCACAGGGGGACTGTCGTCAAACCACTTTACATGTAAACAAAATCCATAGCAGCTATTCCATCTTTTGCTGAAGGTTGTGTATCCTTCTAAATTGCTCTGTATCAGTTAATTATTCATGTGAGTGATTATAATCCGTTGTCAGATATGCAGTGTTTTAAACGCTGCATGACACTGCAGATGATCTCGCAGCAAGACGTGTGTTAAACGCATAGCTGGTTTAAGTTCCGTGTTACCAAAGCCAAAACACTACCAGTACCAGTACCAGTCGCAATGCTCCAAAGATCCCATTGTCAGATATCCAAGCCATCTATCAAAATCATTTCATACTAGTATCAAAGTACAGGGTAGTAGAGTCAACGTCGAAAAGGAGAGAGAGAGAGAGAAAGAGAGAGAAGAAGAAACGATGAAATACATCGCCCACGGTACAGTGGGTATTGATAAAGAGCCTCACCTGGAGTCTTGGTTACTGCACGTGAATGGATGACGAATTAAATTGCAATTCTGATTTGTGTTTGTTTAATTTGTTTCAGAACGCCCTACGCAGGTGGCAACATAAAAAGCGAGACAGGAGGCTTTGAACGGGATGTGAGAAACTATATTATTATGTGTTAATGCAAGTAATCAATTCTATACCTCAGTCACACGGAGTAACCGACTCCGAAGCTATCCAAGATTGTTTTTCTTTTAAAGAAGGGGCACAATTTCCCCCAAATTTGCTGACATAAAGGGGAATGGCACATTTAGAAACTTATGTTTTGAAATATCATAAGGTATTTAAATGATAAGTTTAATTAGCTGACGTCACACGAAAAGTACCAAACTGATTGATTCTAGGACAATCGGGGCAATTTCTTTTTTTGTGGATCAGTTATCTGTCTGGTGTCCGTTTCGTTGATGTGGTAGGGGGTAAAATCGGGATTAAATCCTCAGCCACACTGCCAAATCGGCTCCGATGTATCTTTAAACCCAGAGATGGAAACAGGTTTTTTTTCTTTATAAGGGGTTAATAAATAAGTTCACAAAATTTGCCAACAAGCAACAAACACTTAAATAAAATCAAAACAACCCCCCCCCCCAAAAGAAAAAAAAAGAAAAATACGAAGACAAAAACAAAACAAAAACTTCAACAACGACGACCACACAAACAATGACGAGGAGAGGGGGTATATTCTTGGACTTGTGTATAAAGTGTGGATAGTAATTTTATTCAGCTGACGTCACAAGCCTAGCACCCCGGTCACACAGCCAAAACGATCGATTCTTGGCAATTACGGGCAGTGTAATTAATGTTCGGTCTGATCCCGATCTCGTAGGTTTGACTAACAGTCATGAAAGTATGACATGTCAATAGCCTAGCTATGGAGGTTGTTTAGCTAAGGTAAATATTATTACATCTTATAAAGAGGGTTAATCTTAAGAGACAAGCGAGAAAGAGAGAGAGAATGGGGGTGGGGGGAGATAGAGAGAGAGAGAGAGTGAGGGAGGGAGAGAGAGAGAGAGAATACCACATCACATTTTGATTTGGTTTCATTTGACATGGCTTATTCATTTGACATTATTTCGTTATCATTTGTTGCGATCGTGCTATTGGGATAGGAGAAGGGTTGAGGTGAGATGATCAAGAGAGAGAGAGAGAGAAAGAATGAAAGAGAGAGAAAGAGAGAGCGAGAGGGGGAAGGGGGAGAGAGAGAGAGAGAGAGGGGGGGGGGGGGGGAGAGGGAGATGGGGAGGGGGAAGAGCGTCATCCTGTATAGTGTTATGTTTATAATACATAAGTCATAATACTTAGTTTATGGCAAATTAAATCAATGAAACTAACGTATAATCGTTATCATCACCACCATTATCATCATCACCATCAATACCACCGCCAGCGCCCAAAGTGACCGCCACCTCCACCACCACCATCATCATCATTAACATGCTCCATCACCATCAACACCACCACCACAACCACCACCGTCATCTTCATAATCAACACCACCACCACCACCACCACCACCTCCACCACCACCACCACCACCACCACAATCATCATCGTACCCCCACTACCACCACCAACATTCTCTAATCATCATCAACATCAAACCGAAAATGAACAACCACGTTTTACTGTAGGGACCAAATGATAGCCGTGGAATAATTATGCAATACAAGAAGCGATGTCGGACCATATGATGAAATCATAATTTGGGTGAATATTGCAAGTTTTACTTTGAGCTTTTTAAGGATTGTACTAAACCAGTGAAGCATTACGAAAACAAAGAATGTATCTTATACATGGATCAATGCCACATAACGTTCGAAAGGTAAGGTTGAACCTAAACTATGTAAACGACTGTAGCAGTTGCAAGGATAATTTTATAGTTAAATTGATTCCACCAAGTATGGAATCTGTCGCTGATGAAAAAAAAATTTAAATAAATTCCATTTTGTAAAATAATTTGTGTAGGTCAAAAACAACTCAAAAATAGGTTAGGCATTGACATGAACCAGACTTTAATCTTCCACAAAGTGGATAGTGAAACATGTTACAAGTTAGTGTGAACGACAAATAGACAAACATAATATATCGGTGGGTCAAGTCAGACATAAGTAATATTTCGTAAATCTGGAGCCAGAAGAGCGTTAACTCTGTGTAAAAGTATACCTATTTCTGGCACCAAGCAGGCGAATTGTGCAATAAATAACAACAAATATGATACTCATCGTGAACCACTGGCGTACCTATGGGGGGGGGCAGGGGGGGCAGAGTGCCCCCCCTGACGGGCTCCAGGCGAAAAAAAAAGGGGAAAGAAAAGAAAAGAAAGGAAAGGAAAGAAAAAGAAAAAAAGAAAAGGAAGAAAAAGGGAAAAGAAAAGGAAAGGAAAAAAAATAGGGAAATTAAAAAAAAAAGACCATGGCCGTACGCACCAGGGGGGGGGGCAGTTAACCCCAGATATTTTGAAAACGTACAGTTTTTTTCCTGAAAATGTAGTGTAGGCCTATACCAAATCCTTCAATTCTACTTTTGAAAATGCAAAAGTACCCTCATGACCAGTTCGGTCGCTCGAACTCCCTTCACTCCTTTTGCTTTTGAGATTCTTCGAAAACTTTTAACGCATCTTTCCCCCTCCCCCACCAGAAAAATATTCCGCATACGGCCCTGAAAAATTAAGACAAATGAAAATAGGAAAATATAAGTGATATAACAAATTCGAAACTCTTCGCTGGCGCGAACTGCTTGCTAGCCTATTTTGTATTAAATGTTTTCACTTGCTCGTCCCCCTGAAAAAAGAAAAGGATTAGCATTGCCTAGAATACAATTGTGCCTGCCCCGACTGGCCCCGACCTGCAACCATGGCAACAATAACACACAGTGTATGTACCAAATGTTACTAAACGAAAGTAATTCATTTTTCTCGCTCGCTACACTTGCTCGCGAATAAAATGAATGGATATTGCTTTGGAAATAATTGTGCCCACCCTTGACCTGCAACAATATCATTAAAAATGGAAGAGTTTTTTCGCCCTCTCGCCAAAAAGGAATTGAATCGCGTAAAACGCGATTGCGTCCATCCTGACCTGCACCAATAAAAACAAGTTTATTTATTAATTTCTATTAAAAGAGAATTTTTTTTTTGCTTGCTCGCTATGCTCGCTCGCCAAAATGGAATTGACACCGCTAACGAGCCCGCCCCAACCTGCAACAACCAGTTAATAATTATGTACCAAACGTTATTCAAAGAAGTTTTGGTGTGCTCGTGCTCGCCAAAACGGAATTAACATCACCTTAGACATGATTGTGTAAGCCCTGCCCTGCAACAAAAAAATCTGAAATTTCTGAACCAATTATCATTACAAAAATTTTGCTCGCTCGCTACGCTCGCTCGCCAAAATAGAAATAACACCGCTTTTAATAATCACGTCCCTGACATGGAACAATGAACCCAAGTTTATGTACCATATTTTCCCTATAAAAGAGAAGTGATTTTTTTGCTCGCTCGCTACGCTCGCTCGCCAAAATAGAAATAACACCGCTCAATCACTTCCCTGACATGGAACAATGAACCCAAGTTTTATGTACCATATTTTCCCTATAAAAGAGAAGTGATTTTTTTTCGCTCGCGAGCTCGTGGAATTATGTGCCCACCACTAACCTGCTACAATATCATTAAAAAGAGAAATGTAGGGGGTTGCCTGCCCGCCAAAATGGGATTGACATTGCCTTAAACACGATTGTGCCCGCCCCCGACCTGCAACAATGAAACAAATTCAATAGCAATTCATTGAGAGAAAGATGTATTTTGGCTCGCTAGCTAAAATGGGTATAAAATCACCCTAAACACAATATTGTTCCCGCGCCCTGCATGGGACAATTGAACCAAGTTTAAGTGGCAATTATTAAAAAGGAAGTGATTTTTTTCTTGCTCGCTACGCTCCTTTGCAAAAAAATGGAATTAACGTCGCTAACAAGTGAATGTTCCCACCCCCAACTTGCAACAATACCAGTTTATATACCAAACGTTACTTAAAGATTTTTTTTTGCTCGCTCGCTCGCCAGAAGTGAAAATTAGCATCGCCTTTTTTGTTTGTTTCGGTCGCTTGCCCCCCCCTGACGGAGTACCCCAGGTACGCCACTGTCGTGAACCCTGAGTATATACCTGACAAATAGTCATGGTTTTGTAAGTTTGTGGTATGCCCGCCGTCACACACAACGCTCTTTCTCAATTACCCTGTTTACTATCCTGTTTTACCAAGCACAAAACCAAAGTGTATTGTAATCAATGAGACGTACTACACAAAACATATTTGTTAATACAATTGGAGCAATAATAGTTTCCCGCAGTAATTTGGGAATTTTTCAAAATATGTTGCCTGTGTCTGTTTGTGCACTATATATATTTATATGCATTTTCCATCTACAAGTTCAGATATACACCGAAAACATGGACACAACACTGACACTGTATATTTTTGGAACAAATGTTGGAAGTAGAAATGCATTGGAACCTGTCTATAAAGGCCACCATTTTTATAGTGAGTGTATAACGTATACAACGAGAGTGTAGGTACATGGAAGTACTTTCCCATATGCGCCATAGTACAGATATCGACTGCTTTTAACACGTAAACCAATGGGGATCTCATCAACATTTTACTATTTTCCCGGTACCCGGAATCTTTAGGGAATCTCACTCAAGAACTATTGACCGTTACTCGCATCGTTCATTTCTTTACGGGAATGGCTAAAATGACGACTCCAATTACGACCAATCAGATGACTAGATTTCTAAAGAGAGGTATATAATAATAAATAGTAACCATAACAATAGCTATTTTGCGCACATATCCAATATAGATGGGATGCTCAAGGCGCCTAAGTACATGACAAATTACCATCATTACCCTGGCATTAAACAGACCAGCTGCCATATAAGGCTATGAAGGCATTCAAAGAAAATATCCATACCTGGGCCCCGTTGCACAAAACTTACCATTGATGGTAACTCAATGGCGACTACCATGATAAACAGGGCTCAACAGCCGATACAAATCAAGGTTTCCATGGTAGTTACCATTGATGGCAAAGTTACTATCAATGGTAAGTTTTGTGCAACGCGGCCCTGGTATGTATACACCACACAATCCTGGGTGGAGAGTGGTCAATATAGACTAATGTCTTGCTAAGTGATATACTATGGTGGGACTCGAACCGCGAACCATGTAATCCACATTCCGATGACATACCCACTAGACCAGGCAACCTCTTACCATATTTATAATAATAATAATAATCATAGTAATCATAATAATAATAGCAATAACAATGATAAAACTGGTGCAGTTTATGTGCTCTTTTGTTATCATTCCGTCGCCCTGGTCGTTAAATAAGTGATGTGTGGATATTGTGTATTATTTTATGAAGTACATCAAGTTTTCGTTGGGGTTCACTGTTCATGATCCGCTTCCTCTTCCTCGTCGAATTCGCCCTCCTCTTCGGCGGTGGCGTCCTGGTACTGCTGGTACTCTGATACCAAGTCATTCATGTTGCTCTCAGCCTCAGTGAACTCCATCTCGTCCATACCCTCACCAGTGTACCAATGAAGGAAGGCCTTTCGTCTGAACATAGCGGTGAACTGCTCTGAAACGCGCTTGAACAGCTCCTGGATGGCGGTGGTGTTGCCGATGAAGGTGGCGGACATCTTAAGACCTCTAGGTGGGATGTCACAGACAGCGGTCTTGACGTTGTTGGGGATCCATTCGACGAAGTAGCTACTGTTCTTGTTCTGAACGTTGAGCATCTGTTCGTCGACCTCCTTCATGGACATACGACCACGGAACATGGCGGCGACAGTCAGGTAGCGACCGTGACGAGGATCGCAAGCGGCCATCATGTTCTTGGCATCGAACATCTGCTGTGTGAGCTCTGGAACAGTCAAGGAACGGTATTGCTGGCTACCACGGCTGGTTAGTGGAGCAAAACCAGGAATGAAGAAGTGAAGACGTGGGAATGGCACCATGTTAACAGCCAGCTTACGCAGGTCTGCATTCAACTGTCCAGGGAATCTGAGGCAGGTTGTGACGCCACTCATGGTTGCGGACACCAAGTGATTCAGATCGCCATAGGTCGGAGTGGTCAGTTTCAGTGTCCGGAAGCAGATGTCGTACAGGGCTTCGTTGTCGATGCAGAACGTCTCATCTGTGTTTTCGACCAGTTGATGAACGGACAGGGTGGCGTTGTAAGGTTCGACGACGGTGTCGGAAACCTTGGGTGATGGAACAACGCTGAAGGTCGTCATGATTCTGTCAGGGTACTCCTCACGGATCTTGCTGATGAGGAGGGTTCCCATACCAGAGCCGGTTCCACCTCCTAGTGAATGCGTCAGTTGAAATCCCTGTAGAACAGAGGACGATGAAGTAATCATGGTAATAATCTCAAGTTTATTTATGTCACGACGCACGAGACTTTGTTTATTGTATTACATGGATTACGAATTTAAGATCTGTTGCTGCTTACTCTAAAGGTCTTTTAAGTTCTGTTGATGAATATTTCACTTCCCGGATTTTGGGATGTATATTGACTACACAATCGGTCCATGCAAACCGAATATTCCACTGATAAACGTGTAAAGCAATGTTTGTTTGACCAAAACTTAAGACAATTGAACAATTTATCATCTGATTGAAAATATATCGAGAAAATTAATTTTCGAATAAGAGGTAGAGGAATTACATACCTGAAGACAGTCACAGCTTTCAGCTTCTTTGCGGACAACATCTAGGACAGAGTCCACCAGTTCAGCGCCCTCTGTGTAATGTCCCTTGGCCCAGTTGTTACCTGCCCCGCTCTGACCAAAGACGAAGTTGTCTGGCCTGAAGATCTGACCAAAGGGACCTGATCTGACCGAGTCCATGGTGCCTGGCTCAAGATCGACGAGCACGGCTCGTGGAACGTACTTGCCGCCGGTAGCCTCATTGAAGTAGACGTTGATACGCTCGAGCTGGAGATCAGAGTCACCATGGTAGGTACCGGTCGGGTCGATGCCGTGTTCATCGGAGATCACCTCCCAAAACTGCGGTGTAAGAAAATGTGTTGATTCGTTATTGGATTTTTTGTTCCCGTTTCGCTTTTCATGAATGCTCAAATAATTAATTATCCACATTCGTTAAAATGGTTGAATCATTATGTAAAAAACAAATGTCTTTGATGTTATCCATCGTACTAAAATATTAAAATATTTTAACCGACGAAATGACTCAATTATGAAAAGAACTATTGTTCTTCCTCCCTTAGGGCTGAATTCGGAAAGATGTTTAACGTAAATATATATGAATATATAATCAAAAGGTTGACTCTCAATTTTGTAATCCGATGTATTAATTCTTTATCTGTATATTTGACTTCATCGGGCGAAATATTGTAAATGGGTTTTCATGATTCTCCAACTGCCTGCACGTAAAACCAGCTAGACTGATATACAAACGCATTGATTTGATTTATGTAAATAATGAGCAGTGTGTCGCTTGACAAACAAACGATTCAGCAATATAAGCATTACGGTGGTAGATGTGCAATCTTCAAAATCTGAGAGGTGTGACGAAAAAAAGAATTAGTCCATCTATATCCCCCTTGATATTGTTTTGAGCATTTCCGAGTAAAATTGATACTAAAACCCCTTACATTGGCTCAGCACAAGGTTTCTAATCGGTCGACTCTCCAGACGAGATTAATTTCAAAAGAATTTAAGCTACTGTACGCAGTGGCGGATCCAGGGGGGGGGGGGGGGGCCGAAAAACAGGTAAAAACACTTTAATTTTACCTTAACAAAAATACGGGCCCCCTCCCCTGGTAAAAATAAAAGTTTTTTTTGTGTGTGCTCAAGATGACCCCCGTCGTACATTGATTCATTGCAAACTAATGCTTTAGTCTACAAGAAACATTATTTACTCGAAATCTCATGTTTAATAGATGACATTATTTGTTTTCATTTGTTTACCCCCTTCCACATGGGTTCCTTTATTAAACAATAGGGACTTTTAGATTTGAGTGGACTGAAACGTGTGACGTCCATTCAAGGCAGTGCATTAAAAGGACGTCGATCGTAGCATAGACTTATTGTCTTCGTGCGTATCTAAAAGTCCCTAATATCGATCACACACATACAAGAATAGATAATACATGCACAATTTCAAAATGATATTCTTGGCCATTCAAAATATGATAAGAACATACATCCAAAGATATTAGTTACAAACTGCAGTTCATTTTTAAAATATAACAGATTTATTTGGCAAAATAATATAGAAGAAATAAACCATCAGAAACACCTTGCAAAAATTAACCACTTTTTCATATTTTTTTTTAATTTCAGATTTGTTTTATATACATACTTTTCCATAACATTATTATTGATGAAATTATCAATTAAAAAAATTACTCCAATTCCTTTGAAGTAACTTTTATTGATCAAGCTAAAAAGCAAAGGCCTAACAAAACTGAAAAGAGGTTGTTCCAGGATGTTTTCAAGCATCGTATCGTCTCCATAGCAACAGTCGTGTTGGTAGACGGGGACGATCATCCATACAACACCGGCCGGAATGTAATGAAAAGCCAACGGTGATGAAATCATTCATCAAAAATTGTATAGCTGCTTATTTTGTCGTTTTTAGGAATGTGCTTATGGTTCCTTCTTTTGTATTAGCCGTGGCAGACAGCTGAAGCGGAATCGTCGGAGAGGAAATGCGACAGAATGTTAACCCGTCAGTTTTAACGGCTTGGTATAGGGCGTGTAGATAAAATGTCGATACTTTTGTCTGTAGACAAACGCTGTGTCCTTTTATGATCCCCGATCATAAGCGAGAACAGACATGTACACCTGTACCTATTTGAGGTGTGATATAGCAAAGTTCCGAATACATGTAATACACAATAAAGTTGTTATCGATATTTGACAGGTGATCGTGATGCATCATGCATGTATAACTCCTAACTTAAGATAATTCTACAGTTACAAAGAACAAACCTGCCTCTTTCAAAGGCATCTAAAGAATGGGGATTTTTCAACGCCAAGCAGCACTCATTTGCACTCCCTCCTAAGTTTTCGCAATGTTCCGCCTGTGGATGCTCTCCCGTGATAGGGTGGCCCTGGTGGATTTTGAATCGAACGGGCGAGTGGTTTGGTGGTGGGAGGTTGGCGCCTTTCTTTTGTTTTCTCTGGATATGAATTAAGTGTCTGGCCGACGCGAAATGTGTTTACTTCTCATTGCCGGGCCCCTTGACCGATTGGTTTTGGATTTTGCTGGGGCATGCTCGCGCTAGAGAGGGTCTGCAGGTGGAGCCTTGCGGAATTTGTATATGTTTGCAAGTGGGGGCCGCTGCCTCATTACCCTTTTTTATATTTTAAAGCAGATGTTTGTAGTCATAAAATACAAGCGGATTTTATTCTCTCTTCCCCTCACCTACATTCTTGTTCTTTCTTGCTCAGCTTCCTTCCTTTTTTCATCTTACTCTGCTATCTCTCCTTCCATAGCGTATAGGGCTTTACTTTTGTCAGAAAGTATTCAACATTGTTTATCTTTTCTTCATAATAAGTAAGACTATATCATTGTCATAACTTACGGAGCCAATGACCTACAAGCATTGTTTTCTCTTTAGGCTCCATCATATTTCTTCCATTATTTAACTTAGTCTTATATAATTATTCTTTTTGTTTGTATAAATGCATCCAAAAATGGTTACAAAAATGTAACATGCCAAATGTAATGATGTATTATACAACATGTGAAATATGAAAATAAACTGAACTGAAACTGCCACTGTTTGTTAATCTAATTGATGTTTTTGTTTTGTGCACATTTATGTTTTCTTATGTTATTCACTGTTATCTCCTGCTAGAGGCCAAATCTCTGGTTTTTTTTAACACGGACATTAAAATTTGAATCTGAATCTAAATCTTAATCCGTTCTAAAATCTGTTCTGAATATACAATATATGAAAATCCACATACCAATACACATAGTTCCGAAATTTTCCTTCACAAATGTTCCTCTCCAAAATGTAATTTATTATAGCGGAAATCAATTTTTTGTATAGCTTTAATTTTGTTTGTTTCGTTGTTTCTGACACATAATGGTGCATCGTAGTTCAGTTTTATTCACCTAAGCTTGCATGCACAATTTTATCAGGTCTCTTTACCGCCCCCCCCCCCTCCTCGGCCCTCCATGCCGCCAACAAAAATATAAGAATATGCACTACCGCGTGTGGTTGCCATGTATACTGCATCATTTGCAGCGATAATTTCATGGAAGTGCTTGTAAATTTGAATTATTTAAGGCATGGCGGCAGAGATAAAGAAATCCATACTCAACTTGGGGTTTGCCCTGCAAACTAAATAAATATCAAGATTCGGCACGTTTTAGCCTTGGATTTTGCACGTTCTGCGACACCATACTTTTTATGGCTGACGCTACAAAATAGTAACGTGGCGTCACGTAGAAGTGGTGCACGCAATTGCACAAATAGCGTTTTCTGTAATTTATCTTTTTTCATTGAAAAATATTTGTGTTTGTAATATGAATCTGATATTAATTTAGTAAAAAATGTACAATTATGTATAATGAAGAAATAATTGTTAATTTATTTATATGATTATGTTATATTTTGAAAACGCAGACATAAAAACAAACAAACAAATATTACAATAACTAAGAAACCTGTTACCATGGTTACAGCTGCTCATTCGATCATTGAGGTCAAGAATGCATCCAGTAAGATCTTCAAAGAGGTCATACCGTCATTATTGTTATCATCGTGTATCGCTTAAGAAAATGAGTATATCAAACTAAGGTACTAGGTGAAACAGTGACGAATTAACGCCAGTCCACACTGTTTTTTAATAATCAAATATCATCATCTCCTAAAGACTATCTTAAAATATGTTGTTATCGAAATATTCTAAGTCGATTCAAATAGTGTGTCTGTAAACAAAAGATCGAGGAACTAGACAACAAATAAACTTGGTGACATGCATTTCTTAGAAGATAGTGTATCCTGATAAACAATCTATTATCCAATATTTCATATTTCAGTTTTAAAAAGAAAAGAAAATTGTAGTTACCTTGGCTCCGATTTGGTTGCCGCACTGGCCAGCTTGGACGTGGACGATTTCACGCATGTTGACAATATATTCTTAACCTTCGAAAAATTAACAAGAGCTGAATTCAGATTCGAACACTTTGCAGACTCTGTAACTGCCCTTGCCTGATTGCAAATATTGAATGGCTCATATTTTGCAAATATTTGGTCTTTTAATCAATATCGGCGTTGCTTGCGCTCGCTTGTTGGTAGCGGTTTCCAGGATGAGGCGAACACCAATGGATCACCTACAAATCGTTTAAGTCATGACGTCTGTATCGTGCTGGCTTTTTTTTTTAAATTTGATGTTGGGTGATATGATGCGTACTTAAGGAGAAATTTCAATGTTAAAGAGCAGGTTTAAGGAAGAAGTGTTGTTAAGGAATGGTACGTTATCCAAGATATAAATGCCTAACCAAAGACATGACTGTCTCAACAATGAACAATGTCTACTAAAAGGGTTTTTTTGTTGAAATTATATTAGAAACTACAAGCACGTTTTTATTTTGTTGTCCATTTATTTAAAATGTATAAAAACTCGTAAATTTACAAGAAATTAATTTACAAAATAATAATAATATTCACCAGAGGTTGCAATGTTCTGTGAAATAGCTTTGGCTTTAGTAGAATAATAGTTTAGGGAGTAAGATATAGTGCTGCGTCACGGTGGTTTTAATCAAAGAGGAGGAGCTAAAGGCAGATCAGACAGTTTGATTGAAATATATTGTTGAGACGATCCCTGAAAATCATAAACTTGTCAATATCATATTTGTCCACGCCTAGTTGAATGCCACCGTAGTATTTTTTTTCTGCGTTAACGACGTATATCGACTAAAACCATGTTTTTTAATAGGCCTGCATCTACTCTATACTCGGCTGTAGTAGTCCGACTTTATTACTTGGATTTCTTAAAATCACTAATGCTTTGTCGGTGAGGGAGTGTTTGGTTGCTAAGCAAGCATGTTGATCCGGTGATAAACTATCAGGGCTATGAATTAATTAATTAATAAATTAATTTTGTATATAGAATTACTCACTACGAAGAGACGTATAAAAGTCGGCAACAATATGCTGTCACTAAGCAATATTTCGTTATTTTGCTACCCATGAATGTCAATATTCGAAATATTAAATCGCCAAACTCAAATGTATTATTATTACACAGATGTAAGAAATTACTTACATATATAGATCTATACCTGATATCACTTCTCATTAAAACAACATAAATTTAGTTCTCTTATGAATATATGACATTTTATTAGACTTAACAATATACTTTTTTTTCTTTTTTTCTCTTTTTTTTATTTGTAAATAGTGTAAACAGTTCACAACCCTTTAGGAATTTTATTTGCCATATATATTACATATTTGAAAGGTGTTGTAACGATTCAAGTTCTACGCTTATGTTTCATCACCTGTATGTTCATTACGTATTTTCCAGTTATGTGGTGTGCGTGTATGTGTGTGTGAGCGTGTATGTGTGATTGTTGTGAGCATTTGTGAGCCTTTAGCTTGTTATCGTTGTCTCTTAGGCTTTGAATTGGTCAATATGATTGATATAGTCCATATAATCCAGGCGATGCAATATCAATGGGGGGGGGGGTGGGGGTGGGTGGTTGAAAAACAGGTGAGGCTTCATAATTGTACATGTATACATCATGGATTCGTTCCCCCATACGCTCCTTCTACTGCCTCTGTAGATGTCTCGGACTCTCCCTCTCTCTCTCTCTTTCTTCCCCTTTTAGACCTTTCCATTTACTCTCTCGGTGGCGTATCCAGAAATTGAAGAAAAAAATCGGGGCGGAATATTGTATCTGGGAGGTGTTTCCCAAAGACTAAGATCGACTTTAAGTTGAACTTAACTATGGCAGGCCATTAATGCCACTGTTTTCCCTCACCGTTATGTTCTTTAGATAATATTTCAATAATGAATTATCAAAAAATATAAATTGTGTAGATTTGTGACCATGATTTGTACGTCCCTCGAGAGACAAATGCCAGTAAATGATGAGAGCAAACGGTGGTATGGACAGCCTGCCATAGGTAAGTCCAACTTAAAGTCGATCTTAGTCTTTGTGAAACACTCCCCTGGGCAAATCCTCATATCATACAGCCACTGCCGATTTACTTATTTCTTTTATGGCGATCAAACGTTGGAAGTGGCTTTAAGCTTTGCTGGTACAGCACTGCCCTCTTTCTCATTTGTTCATCTCTCTCTGTCACTCCATTATTTCTTTCTCTCTCGCTCTCTCTCTCTCTCTCTCATCTCTCCTGGCTTCCCCCAGTTTCTCTGCTCCTAACTCTGTGTTCCCTTCCCTTTTCCTTTCCACCTCTTGCAATACACTTTCATCTTCCATTTATTTCATAATAATCTTGCCCATAATTATGTTTCATAGAATGACATGCAGGTATACACATTTTCCAAAATTTGATTTAATAGCAAATTACCCTTTCCATGAACGTTTAAAAAAATACTGTTCACATCTGCATAAAACGATTGGTCTCTTCTTAAATGATTTTATACAATGTTGAAAGATTAAAAGCGTTTATAAAGGTACAGTATATAACAACACAGGATATGTTCAAGATGAAATTACTATACAGCGCGTCCCAGAAAAAAACGAAACCGAGAATTGTCGATGTTTTATCATAACTTAATCACAATTATAATTAATAAACAACACATATTTGTAAAGCTTAGATCCTCCTCTTTCATTTGATGCAACTCATTATGATGCATATTTCACGCATGAGTGATTAAAACTAATTTGAAGAGAGGAAACTAAAAAGTCTTTTTTAGGGCGGTATCTGAATTTCAAAGAGAAAATCACATTTCTAGAAAGTTCATTTTCTACCCTTTCATATACCACCTCAATCAGGAAAAATGAAACAGGAATAACACAGTTCTGTTTTTTTTAAGTAATGCTTGCATTTCCATAATTTAATTAAACGAATTCGTTTTCACTGGCTGCCTGCCGTAGCAACAAACGGAGTTGGCAAAAGATTTAACTCCATTTCGTTGACGATTTTCTCTTTAGACTGTATACATGGATCGGCCTCATAGTTCAATGTTAATTCGTTGACACTTTCAATCCTCCGAGACGCCTAAGATCATCAAATTCTAAATTGCTTGTTATTCCTAAAGACTCAGATATAGTGTGGATGGGGGTGGGTTGGTCTTTTGCGCATAATACATTCGCAATATTTCAAGTGTTCATTGTTTTTAAAATGTCCTCAAAACTCATATTTTTTAAATTGCTTCTCAGTATAGATCTACTTGTATTTTTTAATTTGTCTCACTTCAGTGTGTATTTTCATCTTCCTAAATTTCTTTTTGTGCCTTGAGTTTATTAATCATGAGGAGTTGGGACATTTATAAATACTCTTACGTTCTTATCCTGTCTCCTTTCTCTATTTATTATCTTTTTGCCTCCTTTTTCTTCACTATTCAATCAGGAGGGGGTATTTTCCCCCTTGTGCCTGCTGTATTTACGCCAATCACTTCCATTTGTCATTTCCCGCAGTCTTTCATAATTAGTGTAGAGTTCTATGCTAGCTGGAAGCAGACTTTCTCTGAAATATTCACAATCAATTTAGCCGCTGTTGTTTTGTTGCTCGAAATGCATGAATTCCTGGAAGAGCAAAACAAAATTAAATCAAAAGAATTATATATATTTTAAACAGACCAACGAATCAATAAAAGTAAAAACTTTGTTTTTCTTGAATTGATGTTCATTTCTTCTTGCATAACATAATGCACTTAGTACACTTACAATCTTTCAAAAGATCTTTTGACACAGACTAAAAATCAACATGGTCATGATGAAATTGTACGTAGGAAAGCGACCGTCGTAAGCAAAGCTAAAACAGACGTACTCCAATGACTAAAATATTCAGTGTAAAACAAATAAAATCGCATCGATTTTTCATTTGAAGTAAAATCAGATAACTAGACAAATCATCATACAAATTAGATATGCAAAGAATGTATTGCAAATTACTAAAAAATAGGGAAGAATAGAACAAAAAGAAATTAAAACAGATAGAAAAACAAACAACCTATAACAAAAAACGATGAATTGCAAGATATATTAAATTTGTTTAATAGAGGATGTAATACTTACAATCAGGAACAAAACACCAATGAGAGTGGCCTTTGCTTTGACATCAAGGTCTTTAGGAACTGCAATGACAGCATAATTTAGATAGAGGGGATGAGACTGATGTAGTCTGAAGGATAAAATGCTAGATTTTGTCGCTATTTTTGTCCACATTGATGGTCTTATTTACCAACTGTAGCAAGATAATACAGGTCTTCATGCGGGCACGCACTGCAGTTATTATAACCGTATCATTGCCAGGCACTCAATTGATGCATCTGGGCCCCGTTTCATAAAACTTTTTGTCTATAACAAATGCTAAATTTCTACAACAAATTTGCTCTCAGCCAATCACATGCCATGATTTCCGTAGCTTATTTTTGTTAGTTTTTTTGTTTGTTGTTGAAATAAATCTTTATTCAGATAAAATCATGGATAACATCATAGTACATAAATATTCATAACAAAGCACTTAATCACATGTCTAAATGAGGTCAAATCAAATCATATCTCTATTTACTTGATAGCAGATTTTAAATTAGTAATTGTCTTCTTCCACTTAATAATATTCAAATTCGTTGTCTTAGTTTTGTTTTCCTCTACTTCTATTTTGTATTTCAACATAAACAAAAAATATTTGCTTATTATTCTCGTCACTACATTTTTATTAAATTGATTTCCAACACTCGCTTTATAGATTGGAAATAAAGCATAATGAAGTATTAAATCAATATCTGTAACATTTTCTTTTGCGTCATGAAAACCATATACAACACAAATGGGTGAGAATTTAAAATCTTTACAGAAGGAGTTACATAATAATATTTCAATAACGTTCCAAAATCGGTAAATATTTTCGCATTAAAAAAATACATGTATAACAGTACCAGGTTTATTACAGTAATAACACAAATTGTTTTCTTTGATTTTCCATTTGAATAAATTAACAGGTGTTGGTAAAATATTATACATAAATTTAAAGTTGAATTTCAGTAGCTTATAACAGTAGCTTGTAACTTGTTATTGATATCAATTTTTATGAAACAGGGCCCTGGATGAGAGGGACAGGGCCCCATTTCACAAAACTTGTCTTCAGTGACAAATGACAGTTTTTGTTATAAGCTACTGAAATCCCTGCTTCTGATTGGTTATCAGCAGATTTGTCATTGATTTTAGTCATTTGTCATTGAAAGAAGGCTTTGTTGAAACGGGTCCCAGATGTTGGCATTACAACTGCTCTAAGCACCGGGCAAGGATTTAATTCAGGACCTCTCAAAAGCCTTCACTAATAATTATATACCACAGTCACGAAACTTCTCCAACATAATTAAGATATTTAAGATCTGTTTGTGTCTTTCCTCTAAAATAAGTACCTAAGTTAATTTGTTTTAAGTGAGGCGCGATAGCTCAGTGGTAGAGCAGTGGTCTCGTAACTGGGAGGTCCCGGGTTCGAAACCAAGTCGATGCGCTAGTGCCCTTTGGTAAGGCGTTAATCCTGATTACCAAGTACCTCGGAGAGGACTTAAAGTCGTCGGTCCCCTGGCTGCTTACTTACAAGCACATGCTTTCTTAGCAGTCAGGTTAAACAAACCAACCAACCAACAAAGTTTATTTTAGGGGAAGGTGCATTTGAGTTGAGGGTAAGAGATAATATACAGGTACTTACAAGTCATACCGAAGTGATCAGCACGGGTGAAGCATTCCTTAATACAACCATTCCATTGTTTCTGAATCACACCTAATTCATCTTTCAAGTCATTCGACATCACCTAGTAGGTAACCATGGCAATAGAGAAAACAAGATTTCATTATAAATTTGTAAGTGATATGATTGCAATCACAACCACTCTGCTCTTTCTACTTCTCCTCCTCTTTCCTCTTCCACTTCCTCCCACCCCCTTCATTTTTGCACCCCACCCTCTCTCTCCACCGCTACTACCCCGACCATCTCCTCCTCTCCTTTCTACTCCTTCTTCTACCCCTCCTCTTCCTCCTGTTCGAACTCTTCCCCCATTCCTCCTCATTGCCCCTCTTCCTCTTCCATAATCTCTTATTTCCCCCCTCCTCTTCTCCTTCTCTCATTCTCCTCCACTCTACCCCTCTCTCTGCCTCTTTCTCTCTATGTCTCACCCTCTCCCTCTGTCTCTCTTTCCCTCCCTCTCTCCCCTCTCTCACACTCCCTCCCTTTTTCTACCTTCTTTAATAATCATCTTATTTTTTATTTCGCCCTCCCCTTCTCTCTTTCTCCCTTTTCTCTCGTTGGTCCCTTTTTGTCATTTGATGGGGGGGGGGGGGGGGGGGGTTGTGGCCCCTTGTTGCTAGGTCACTTACTTTAAAGTCGATATCACACCTGCAGCATACTGTCTGGCAGAAGCAACAAGGTCCTCTGATCTTCATTATCGAGTTCTTATCGGCATCGAGGACGTCCAGATGAGGGTACCACCAACTCTTTCTAGAAGTAAAGAAACAAATAATAATGATTTAAAAAAGAATGGAACTTTGTCTAATTTTGTCCTACAGATAGAGTATGAATATTACTTGGCTAACATGTTTACAGTAGGATAAATATATATTTGTATCAGGAGACAAAAATTTGCACATTTCAAAAGGTGAAGCAGAAAGCTATTACATTTGCCATAGGTTGATTTTATTTTTCGAAAGTCTTTACGACCATATTTTGTTTGTAGGGACTGAGAATACTCACGTCTGCTTCCCATAGCCGATGATGTTACCGGGCGGTGCTTCTACTTGAATGACGAAAGAACAACAGTCAGTGTCGGCGCACCAGCAGCACCCGGCACAGCACTGGAAGGGTCGAACAATCTTCATCACCTCCTAACAAGTAATGAGTATGGTATATTTGTTTTGATATATTTTATTTATTAACGGTTTAAACAAATACAACAGTTGTGCCTGCATTCAGCAAATGCTGTTTTCACGAGACAGATATAAGGAAGAAAAACCCACACGATATTTGAAAAAATACTATTCATTTCCATTGATTTTGAGTTCGTTGCTAATCATATCTAAACAAATAGTAGTCACATGTGTATAGCGCTTAATACTAGGTTTCTATTATTGCTGTAATTATTATTACCCGGTCTTTGGATTCATTTTTTATTGCGCACATGATAGTGTAAAAGCTCTACTCCCTGGCTAGTATTCCGGCCAGGCGCCATTTTACAAGCGCACTCGTGCCAATCCAACCACATTAAATTTCGCATCCTACCTGGGACCCGTTTCACAAAGCCCTTTTTTCAATGACAAATGGCAAAAATCAGTGAACCTATCAGAAGCAAGGTTTTCCCTAGCTTATAACAACAACCGTCATTTGTCACTGATGCCAAGTTTTTGTGAAATGGGGCATTAGTGCTGAGGTGGGACTCGAACCGCGAACCATGTGATTCACAGTCTGGTTACATATCCACTACTAACAATTACTAACCTTTTGTTCATTATCAACGACATGGATATCGAGTCCCCTACCCTGCTTGCACCAGAAACGATGACAGAAGCTTGATTCTACGGAGAGAAAGTAAGATATGTTTAAACAAAAAAAAGGAAAATAAAAGAAACTTCAGTGTCAGAAATTCATATTGCAGTTTCAAAGAGTATGGAACCGTGTGCAAACATTAAAATTAGAGCCGCTATCTGTCAATCTTTACTTAAACATTATAATGCAAAATGCAAGCTTATCTGTGTATTGAGTATTGTGTATGGGAATAATTGTAGAACTGCATATGTCCCATAAATAGAATGGAATTAAAAGTGAAACAAAAGTGATTTAAAGGTTCCTGATGACCAATGCAAATTATGTGAATGGTACGATTTTAGCATTGCGAGTCCTTTAATTATTTTTGTAACCGCAAACCTCGCTCAAGTGCATCATCACCATGGAAGCCTTCAAAGATTACATTGTTCATTTTAAAGTTAGTATTTTCCTCTTTTTCTGGTTTTCTTTAAAAAATAAAACAAATTTTTTTTCTGTATCGTATTATTTTCCTCATTTTTAAAAACATCTATGATCAAAGGATTAAAATAAATCTAAAAAACATCAAATTAAAATATTGCTTGAAATACCATAATAAACGGTGCTATATGTTTCATATAAATAAAGTTTACAAATCGATTACAGAATGGGTAGCGTTTGTGTGTGTTTCCGATAAACATGGATTTAGCTTACAATTATCATTATGAGAACTCTTACATATTTGAAACGTGGTGTTTAATAACTTTGGGATTACAGTACATGTATTATAAATTATACAAGGAAGCGTACTCTACCAGTAGAATAATGATCAAAGTCACCTTCGAAAGCATAAAACATTTGTTGACCCAAAGAGTTCTTGATGGCATACTTGTTCTTCATCTCGATGTTTGTTATTGCTGAAAAATACAATGACATCGAGGAGCATAGAATATGGTTAGCAGAGGTTGGAAAGCAGATACAGATCACGCAAGTGTATAATAATAATAATAATATTTAGCTTTTATATAGCGCTTAATACAAATGTCTCTAAGCGCTTTACAAATATACTATTACCCCGGTCATTGGATTCAGTGCTTGCCCGCACACACTGTGTGCACAACCTCCACTCCCTGGGTAGCATTCCAGCCAGGCGTTACTTGACGCTCAAAAAACTGTTTGACCAACAATGACGTCCGCATCCTACCGGGTACCCCTTTAACACCTGGGTGGAGAGTAGCAAGTGCAGGTTAATATATTGCAAAAGGATGTTAGTGTCGTGTCGTCGTGTCGAGATTCGAACCCTCGACCTTCGCATCTCCAGTCAGTGAAATGTATAGAAATGGGAGGAAAAGACAGTTAATGCAAAAGACAGACAGGAAACGGGAGAGGAAAGGAAAGGGAGGAAGGACTAGGCGAAAGATGAAGAGAGAGAGAGAGAGAGTGGGAAGGGAGAATTAAGAGAGGAAGAGAAAAAAATAAAGAAAGGGAGAGAAGAGGGAGAAAGAGAGAGGAGAGAGAGAGAGAGAGAGAGAGAGGAAGAGAGAGAGAGATAGAAAGAGAAAGAGAAAGAGAGAGAGAGAGAGAGAGAGAGAGGAAGAGAGAGAGAGAGAGAGAGAGAAGAGGGGGTGGGGGAGGAAGTGATATTTGTGAAGATATAAAGCTAAACCTGAATTCGGCGTAAAATGACGCAATGCGTCCTGTCATTGCCGAAATGCGGGTGTCGATATCATTTGTAGATTTGCACAATAAAGCTGAGCGAGAAAACTTTCACTCTAGTTTTCAATAACATATTTAAATATGTTAATATAAAATGTGGTAATATCACATCAGTATATATACTGCTTTTCCCTCGGGCCCTCAGGTTTATTACCCCCAACATTGCTAAATGTGTTGAGAGGCCAAACGCGGGCAAAACACCTTACACCTCACTGATGTAAACACCGAACATGGATTTGACCCAGGACCTTGCGCATGATAGTGGACAGCCTTTACCAATAGATCTCAATGCTCTTACCATACCTTCGAGATTGTTATCTCCATGTAGCTTGCACTAAAAAAACACCCTGTATCAGGCGTTGTATAGTAATAGTAGTAGTCGCTGTATGAGGAGCGAATTTATTTAAGATAATCTCAACAATGAGTGTAATGGTATTACAAGAAAATTAGCATATAAATATCTTTGACATTTTTAAAAGTCTTGTAATGCAAAACTATTTGGTTACATGAAATGAAGAAAATAAACCTACTTGGAAGCAATGCTTGGTAGGTGTAAGTTCGCACAATAATAGATTAAACATTTATAATTGAATTATGAAAGATTACGGAGTAAAAAAACACATGACGGACACAAAAAACGAAACAAAACAAAACGTTGCGCGTAACAGTGTCTGCCAAGTGAGACTATGTTGACGGCAGCCTGCATAGGCGCTGAACTTAAGCTGTCTTCGTTGACACAGCCAGATACTGGCAGGGTTGGGCTCTGCTCAAGGCTTTAGGAATAATTGTGGTAAAATGTCAAATTAGAGTCTGTGGTTGCAGACCAGTCGTTACTTGGCACTACATGACACTCATCCAAACTCTCTTATTCTTTCTATTTTTCTTGTGCGCCTCGGAATAGAATCGTCTAGATAGACGGCGCTATAATAAATGCCTATTATTATTAATATTATTTAATTACCTTCGAAGATCTCGACGACTTGGTGAACGAGTATCTGATCGACTTGGGTAAGGTACTCGAGACCGGGAGGGCATCCCACGACCTCGCTTGGGTCTGGTTTGGTAATCCATTCCGCCTTCTGACCCGGCTGCATCTCGATCTGTGCAAGAGAGTACATGTAATGATCATTGGATCTCCTTCAGTTCAGTGGACCCTGTTGCAATTTTTGTTTACCATTGGTGGTAACTTTGCCACCAATGCCAACTATTATGGTATCAGAGCTCAACAGCCAATAACAAAAAAAATCAAGGTTTCCATGGTAGTTACCATTGATGGCAAAGTTATCATCAATGGTAAGTTTTGTGCAACGGGGCCCTGCTAAAGTGAAGTGAAAGATTAAAAGTGGTGACGGTACAAGAAACATTTGTGACCTGTCCCATTACATTTATTTAATTCCCCTGGGGAAAATACATCGCAGTAGCAATGAAACTGCATACATGTCACATCTATAAACGAGAAGCATTTGATTATTTCCACCGGATATCGTCGCCCATATGTTTGTGAAGCCTTATATATAAATATGATTTATATTTTCAGCAGATTTTGAGTTCTGGTATTAAATGAAATATTTGTCGAGAGAAAGTGGCTTAAATCAATTATGATAATCGGTGGGCCTGTTATGGCAAATTTCAAATTTTCTGACCAAAACATTCTGAAAATCACATTTTACTAAAGCCGTACATCCCCTTTTCTCGGTACGTGGTCGGGACTAAAAGCTCCTTTTTTCCTTCTTTTTTTGTTGTTGCTCATTACCCAACTTTTATACCTACCAAATACGTCCGACAAATTATGATTTCTTTGTAGTATTAAACATTCAGTAGAGGTGCGGTTTGAATATGTACAATTTATGTTTCGTCATGCCCAGAACTCAACTGCCTTTCAGGCTTACAGAAATAATGTATATAGTTCTTTTCATTCATTGGAACACAATCACATTTACATAGTTACTATTATTTAGCACACTATTAACACAGGGCATAGAGTATAGAACAGATTCAACATATATCAGAGTATAAGAGTTGGTTATGGAATAGAATGAATGGTAGCGGATGACAGTACACAAAGATATTCGGTATTCTCATAATCATTGATTGTCATACACATTAAAGCCATACAAACAAGTTAATCGGTCTTTGCAAAATTTGCCCAAGTACTTACCGCGTCAAAGTTCGGTGCGGCGGCCATGTTTGTATTCTCTGCGTAATTCTCTAGAAAGTTTGCAATAATATAGGAACAAAAAACGAAATATCAGTTGAATGTTTCACAAAATATAATATAACAATGTGGTTTAGGAATAGAATTTATAATACCCATAACCCATATTATGCAAAGCACTTGTCTTAATATTCCCATGGTCTTCTAATTAAACACAGTGCATATTAAATGGATATATTCTTCCGTAAGATGATCATAAGATCAACCTACTCTATTCTTTAAATTCCTTTATCATTAATATTTCTAGTACGGTTACTGTACGTGGTAGAAAAAGGCTATGTAAGTTATGCAGTGTGATTAAACTAAAAATGGTGGTTCTCTCATATTTCTTTGATACAAATACAAAATAGAATTGACTGTTACTTAATAACAGTTTTTTTAATAAATACCAGATAACTTATTATAAATATATACTTCACCCTCATATTATTGAACAACTTTTTTTCGTCATTACACCAAATACGGAAACCCTGTTATCTGTGATGAAGCTTGATTAAAAGAGAATTCTTACAATAGAATACCAAAACCCGGTGCTTATCCTGTTGTACGACGATTCGATCCTACGCATTTTCTTCACTAATCGAATTCTCAACTTCTACACTCTAAATTACAGGGATTTAAAATTTAAATCTTAAGCCGGATTTGAATGAAATTAAATCCATAAAGATTGATTTTTAATCTTAAAAGATTGCTAAACTGGTTCTTAATCCGAGTTTCAAATATATTTTTTTCAATCCCAAAAGATTAAAAAAAGTTCCGAAAATTAACGGCAAATTGACCAATCCTGGCGATAAGATTTTGTCACATGACAAAGAAGTCCCAAAAAGGATTGCTTTTAAATCTTTATCAGGGTTAATTTTAATCTAGAAAGATTTATAATATAAATCTTTTGAACTTATTTTTTAATCCTTTACAGATTAAAACTTTTTAATCCTAGCGAAGATTAATTTTAAATCCACATCGATTGGTCCCTACCTACAGTACATGAAAGATTTAAAAATAAATCCTATAGATTTAAATTTAAATCCCTGTAATTTAGAGTGTACCCTGAACCCAACATTATACTTAAGTTTAACCCTAACCCTAAATTATGAGCTCATGATTTGTCTTTTGCATGTTCTTGGTAGTTTCTTTTGGTAATCATCACGCATTAGTTGATGTTTTTTCCTTTATTGTATTAATAATTGTATTTCGTTTTCATGTATTCTTTGTTATTGTTATACTCCCTACGTTCCTGAAAATGAATTGAAAAAAAACACGAAAAATTGAAGGGGAAAAACAAAAAACAAAAAAGTCCGGAGCCATTGTTGCAACGGGTCAACGCCTAGCCATGACAATATGCCCCATCAGCTGCATGAAATGTAAATTACGGGGTCTATCTTTTAAATATTTGTTCCTGCGTCATGTATCTCATTTATACTATTCGAGATCTGTATTTTAAGTGATATATGGAGAATAAAGCAAAATAATTGAATTAAACCCGAAAGGAATTCAGAAAGATGAAGAACTTACCTGAAAAAAAATCTTTGTAGAGTCCGTGATACGTATATCCTGTACAACCGACTACCCTCAACTAACTAGCCGAAGTCCAGTTTTAATGTGGTCATCAAACTGAAACTAAGGTTCCGTGTGTTTGTAGGATTAAAAAGCCCCGTACTAGTTAGTTATTCATTAAACCGCATAACTTAGGGTGAAGGGCAACATTACTGTAGTCTACCTTTCCATACCGCACGAAGGACTCGACCTTAACATCATTACAGTCTGAGCTTCAGACTAGGTTTAAAATAGTTAATGTGTATCATTGTGCAAATCAAGTTTTTTATTTTTTTTTATTTATATGTTTGTGCAAATCAAGTTAGCATTGAAGAGTGGATTTGATAATCCCAGAGGATTAAAATAACATATTATTAATTGCATTACATACAAAGAAAAAAAACAATTCTTAAATCCTTTCGTGAACTATTAAAAAAAAAACATATACATGTATTTTAAATTCTTAGACGTGGATCCGGAGGAACCTTCAGCTATTGGTTGAGTCTGGGGACAGATGCCCCCTCCCTTTTGTTTACACAAACTTGTGCCCCACCCCGGAAATTAATCCAGGATCCGTCAATGATTACAGTAAATTGGGCTATGAAAATAACATAGAGATGCTTATCATCATGCGTATACAGAATGATTACGTAAAGAATAAGAACAAATTTTCCGCAACACGTTAATGAGTCATCAATTACTGTCAAGTATTACATAATAAAGAAAAAAACAATCGTAACGGCAGGTATTCGGTATCAACATAGCTTTAAAAACCTACCACACACAATTTCTCTCAAAGTCGGATCGTTCAGTATGCGATCTGCTCTCATGGATTGATTGAATTGAAGGGCAAGAAAGTTAGAGAGAGAGAGAGAAAGAGAGAGAGAGAGAGAGGGAGAGAGAGAGAGAGAGAGGGGGGGGGGGGAGAGAGAGATATATAGAGAGAGAGAGAGACGGGGGGGGGGGGGGAGGGGGAGGGACTAGACCTTTCACGCCAGTGGTGTATGTAGGGTTATTTGTGTATATATTATATTCCTATGTGTATTTCTCTTGATTTTCTGCTCTTAATTTTTCATATTATGTTCATTGAATTTTATTTGTGTATATTTCATTTCTGATTGTATTGTTTCATTTATTTAATTGTTAATGTTTTTATTTATCTAGGTTTTATTTTCACATTAACTGCATATGAAAAGAATTTACAAAGTAAGGCATACAAGGTAACAAAACATGTACATATAATCGATAGATACAACAGTAAAATATAACGATTTGATGGCAAGTAATTAGATACAAATGATGCTAACAATAATCTGCAGTAATGAGGAGGAAACCTTGGATGTATCATGCTTGTAATTGAGGTTCCCTTTACATAGTACATAATTTTGTTACATAATATATAAACAAAAAACAAAACAAAAGAAGAACAAAAACGGGTTGTGTAAGTAGACCTCTATGAAAAAAACACTCGTGCTGATCAAGGCGTCCCATCCAACAAGTGAAAAATAAATAAATGAGATAAATAAATATATATGATAAATAAATAAAGAGATTGGGTAGAGAGAGAGGGGGAGAAAGAGAGAAAAGAGAGAGAGAGAGAGAGAGAGAAGAGAGAAAGAGAAGAGAGAGAGAGAGAGAGAGATGGGGGGTCGGGGGGGTCGAAGGAGGAAGGGGTGAACAGTAGTGTCTTACAAGGAAGGTTGCAAGTTCACAAACGAAAGACGAAATACTTCATGCATGGCTGATTGTCAATGGAACGGTAAAGTCTTTTTTCAATTCTGCTTGTTGCTACGGCAGGCAGCCAGTGAAAACGAACTTTTTAAATCAAATTATGGAAATGCAAGCATCACTTTAAACAACAGATCTTTGTTATTCCTTGCTCATTTTTCCTGATTGAGGTGTCATATGAAAGGGCAGAAACTGAACTTTATAGAAATGTGAATTTTTCTTCCAAATTCAGATACCGCCCGCCAATGACTTTTTTGTTTCCTTGAATTCTTTTCTATTATTAAAACTAGAAAAAAAAATAGGCACAGGAACTGTCTCGTAAAAACTTGTGATTGACTAAAAGTAATCTACATCTCAAAATGGACATAATATAGTAATTCATATCTAAAGAGATCATCAGATACCTGAAAGATTGAATTATTTACACGACAGATCAGTTTCTATTTATAAACTTAACTTTCAAGCTATGAGCTTCCTCTTTTTACATTCTTTTTACAAGCATTATGCAATAATTATGCACCAACTCTGAAATAACACGTAAAAATATTGCTCTTTGGTTTGTTCGCTATGTATAGTATCATTTAAACAAGTTAGAAGTCTCAGATGAATTATATTACACATAGTTTCTCCAGCTTTATTAAAAAAGATCTGGTACAGCCTCACATGAAAATATAATATCAAACAGTTATAACCTGAAAATAGACCTCCGCATTACAAACGCAAGGCACTAAGTCCCTATAATATTGACTCTTGAGGTGGTCATGTGCTTGTCTAGGGGCACATTTATATCGTCTTTTTGGAGCCAGAAGGGCGTAAGCTCTGTGTAAAATGAAAGGAGTTAACGCCCTCCTAGCTCTAAACAGATGATATGAACCTTCAGTGGTAAAACCAGCACTAATTTACCCGTTGTGTTAGGGAAGAAATGATATAAACATTAAAGGTAATACAAAGTTTTGGGACATTTTGAAAATTGGGTGGATAGTGAATCTTAACAATTTTTATATATTTGGATGCCCCTGTGGATGTATAATAAGCACTAAAAAAAATAGCCCCTAAAACACTTCTGTTTTCGAGAAAAATAGAATATACACATTTACCGGTGCTCCCGGTAAATTTTGATAAATTTCAAATAGCGCCTATGGCCGTACAATGGTAGCTTCGACCATGACAATCTCAGAATATGTAGTTGTGATATATAATTTCCAAACGGGAATAGCTAATCGGTCGATTTTAGTCAAGAAACATTGTTTCATAGCTAAATTAATATTTTGACCTTGAGAGGGAGCTATACAACATAAAGAGTTTATTATTTATAATGTCATAACTTCAGACTTGGTTTCAACCGCGACAACGATCAATGAATATTGTAGGATCGCATATGCTTCCAATATTTTAATTTGAACCGAATTCATGACCCATAATACCAAAACTTTGTAATACCTTTAAGCAAAGCTCACAAATTATTTCTCACCCTTTCCACAACTTAACTTCTCTTTACAATATTCAATCTTGTTCATTACTGGTAACCTGAGATTCTGAGAACGTAAACATTTTGATATTACAGTTAAAAAGAACAGTCTCACTAAAATAAGCAACAAGTGTTAGACACAAAATAAAAAGAACACTCTTTTATCGCATATTACAATATTGCAACAAATATAATTGTAATGATGATCAAATAATAAAAATTGACATGCCAGCCTGCCAATCATCAGTGCGCGCTCATGACAAACACCAGCAATTTATACGATATTCGTACGATATGATGTTCAAACTAGAATGAGACCCTGAGTGTCTTTATCAAGTTTTCATTCATGATAAACAATTTCCTGATACGATGTTCACACCGGAAAACTTTCATTACTTTAATATCATAAAGCTGTATTATTTTCGTACAGATACATGTATAGAAGCGCGTAGAGACGTTATTTCATAATAAGTCCTGAATATTATTATTATTATTATACAATGAAGTTGGTTAGTCTGAACGCTAGGGTAGTTTTCATTACAGTGAAGTTGGATGTTGTGAACGGAAAACTTTTCTTTACCATTTTAAAGAGAGAAACAGGTCAATTACATTTTTTTCAACGCAAATATTGAATACTTTACAGCCGTACACTGTGAAAAATTTGGGCAATATTTTTCGACCATTTACCCAACGTTGTGCCAATAGTCAACCCAACCATCTATTGGGCAATATTTTGCCCAGTGGTATTGGTAAACGTAAGCACACCTAATTGTTTCGTATTTTGACCAAAATTTGGGCAAAGATATGACCTTTCAACTGCCCGACTACGGTAGCCCACTTGTTGGAAAATCTTGACCAGCTGTTGGGCCACTGGGACAAATATTGCCCAATAGATGGTTGGGTTGACTATTGGCACAACGTTGGGCAAATGGTCGAAAAATATTGCCCAAATTTTTCACAGTGTATAACCATGTTGTGAAAAAGTGAACATCTCGAAATATTGTGTTCTGTGGAGGGAATTTCAAATTGATAATCAGCTATGCAACTATGAATCATTAAGGGCTACTGTGTATTTGGTTAGTATAACATATTGGTTCTAAAAACTAATTAACTATTCAAAGGGGAATTAATCTGACATAGAAAGTTGGCTTTGATGGAAACAAAACAAAGCGAAAAAATTCCAAGAAACAGATCACTTAGTTTAAAAAACTACCTTATTTCAATTTTTTATGATAAAAAACCCCAAAAGAACTTTAATTCTATATAATGTGTGACGATATTCCAAGCCCTCTAAAGAATCAGTTTCTTTAATTTTTCTTTTGCCATCCAAACAATTTTCAATGAAGGATATATTCCCCTTTAAGTTTCCTATACCGTTTTCACACCTGGTTCAGATAACCCGGGCTATCTTAGCCCGGCTAAGAACCGGGTTAAGGATAGCCCGGGCTAAGAAATTTGTTTTCACACCTGGTAAATTAAACCCGGGTTAACAGCTAACCCGGGCTTTAAAACGTTACCTGCTTTGCCTTAACCCGAGACTATCGGAATATTCAAAAGATTGACATGACCTAACCTTTGCGCACGAGCAGTGCAGTTCTACGACTACACAACCGGAAGTTTACAGTCGACTTCATTCTTCAAAATGGCGCGCCACATGATTCAAAAGGATACACTGGTTTTTCCTGCTTGCCATTTTCTTTTTGAGAAAAAAATCATCGTTGGAAACAAAATAGCTTAAACAACAGTAGAAGGAAAAGGATGAAACGCCGTTTGCAACAATTTGAGGATTTTCAAAGACACGAACCCCTGCATGCTACTGCGAAAAACGCGC
>JAVYIG010003384.1:0-198648 GCA_035222895.1 Strongylocentrotus droebachiensis | reverse complement strand
AATCAATAAATATCAAGAAACACAATCAAATAAATTACTTTGATATTTAAAAATGTCCAATAAAGGTGTTTACCTAGTCTTGTTAGATCTATCAGTCGTTTATTTATTAAAATAACAACAAATAATATCCATTTCTTTCTATGTATGGAATTCAGAAAAGTCCTGCCCGCTTATCCAGAAAGGGTGCATTAAGGGGGTAGGCCTACTCAGTTATTTATTTATTTGTTATTTCATTTGTAAAGACTATTATGCATGACTAGTTTACATCTAAAAATCAATTCTATACATAGAAAGAAATGGATATTATTTTTTATTTGACATTTTTTATATTTATTGAATTTATTAATTGATTAAGTATACACCAGTGGCGGATCCAGGGGGGGGGGGTTGGGGGGGTTGCAACCCCCCCCCCCCTTGGGCGGCCCTAAAAAAAAGAAGAAAAAAAAAAAAAAAAAAAGAACGCACGCTGGAGAGAAACCCTTTCAAGTGCAAATATTGTGAGAAGATATTCAACTCATCTGGTAACTTAACCAAAACACATGATAACTCTGGATATAACTATGTATTAAACTGTTACTTGATTTAAAAAGACGTTATCATGCACTGCTTTTTATGGTCTCCATTGTGTTAATAGATGCCAGGAAAACATCACTTACGGGGTTCAAATAAACACCCCCAAAAAAATCGGATCGCCGCTTCGCGGCTCGTGGACGATGCTCCGCATCGTCATTATTTTGGGTCAAACCCCCCCCTTAGCAAAAAGCTAGATCCGCCCCTGTACACAGACTATAATCATACCATCAAAAATTATTAACATTTCATTTTCTTGTAGGCAAGAGCCAAAGAGGCTAGAGAAATGCGCAGAACCAGGATATCTTCCACTCACAAATATCTGCTTGACATCGTAGCTAGTTACCTTGATATGGATCTAGCTGCTGTGGAGGAATTCATCTTGGATTCTTCTGAGGTAAATTCATCAATACTTCACAAGTAAAGAGGACCAAGTCAGTATGTAAATCATTGAGGTCCTACAGTATTTATATGTGGCCACAATGAAATTTTAAAAAGAGGATCATGATAATAAAGCAAATGATAATGTATTTTCCTTGTCTCAGATGATGGCCAGAACTTCGTTTAAAATTAAGAGTGAGATCCCATTGTGTGCAAATGACTTTCAGGGAAATGTTTTCTGTGAAAATAATATTTCATTGTAGTTGTAGTTGAAGTAGTTCATTCTTTGAAAATTTAAGAAATTTCTTTTTTTTAAATGTGCAAGAATTTATTTTTAAATGGAACAGCAAATGATGTCTAATGGTGTTTCAATGAAATTAATCTAATTTCTGTAACATTCCATCTTTTTTCAGCAAGTAAACCTAATGGACAATTTCCTTGAAGCTGATGGTTCCAAGGCCCTGATGTTCTTTCTACAAGATTCTGATCCTCCTGGGCATGGTAGGTCCAATATCACATTGTAATGGAGGAATTAAATATATTTCATTGTTGATTAGAAGTATCTCACATCTGTTTAATAGGTGGATGTTTATCAATGCCAATGTATCAATAATATAATGTAATTTAATTATATTACTCTACAGTTTAACTATCAATTCAACTTAAAGCTTTTGAAGATTTTAACGTTTCCTCGCACAACTTTTCTAATAATAGAACTGGAAGCAAAACATGCTAACAAATTGGCCAAGAGTCTACAATATCAAGATGTTTGAATAAGAAATGAATTGTTTACCAATTTGTTATTAAAAGAAGTATATTTCAGAATACTCTCAACTCTAGATATGCAAAATCATATGCTCTCCGGCTATCAGTGATCTCTCTGAATCTTTCTATTTGCGTTCAGATTCTGGACGTATCGTATCGGTACCTAAGGGATCCAAGATGCAGTGCCTGTTCATCACCAGTGGCAGAGAGGAAGGTCTCACCGGGAAATGCATGTACTTTCTGCGCACAACTACGCAAGCACTCACAATCAAGAATGTCCATGACGTATGTGTTTTTATGTTACCTATGTTAATCTTTCTTTGGTTTCCTTTCTCTTATAGATATCAATTTGAATTGAATTATTGTATATGCCATGTATATTCTATCTTTGTATGTATGTTTTGAATTCATGTTTTTATTGTACATGTTTTTATGTGAATGCAGGGCTCTCCGGGAGAGCAGGTCCAGAAATGGACTTGAAATGAGACCACCCTGTTGAAATAAAACTGTAATAATAATAATAATAATGAATGAATGAATTGATGAAAAAGAACTATTTACCTATGGCCTACAAAACTGACCGCCAAGAAGACCAACAATATCAGTCCCATGGACCTTCTACCAACTGTTTTGAAGGTTTATGAGACCAACATTGTCAGTTTTGTGGGCTATCAGTCTACTGCATGGGATACTAGATTTTAGACTCAGAGGCCCAAAGTCACGAAATAGGTTTTTTAACCCATGGGATTTCTATATGCATATTATGTCATATTGTGTGCAAGAAAATGCTCATAAACGTTTATTTATGCTTCAGTCCGTGGTGGAGGTTGAAAATTTAGACCATGAGTTAAAATCTAAGTTCATTTGTAATTTCAGACCATATATATATATATATATTTATATACCTCACTTAAGAAATTCAGCCATCTGATTGGTCGAATTGCATTCATAAACTTCAACTGTTCCTGTAAAATTCTCGGTAACCATGCTTAAAACATTTCAATATTTTTAATAACCATGGTTATTAAAAATAGTTGGTCAGCGTCCATGGTTACCCCATAGGTTTACATGTTAAAAAATGGTTTGAGCGATGGAGGATACCTTATGTGTGCGAAGGATTGGTCGGTAATTTCAATACAATTGAATCTCGATCGATCTTACCGACAATTTTATCTTGCATTGTTGACATGAAGACGAAAATAAACTCTCAAAAACAAAAAAACAACATCTGCCGATAGATCTTGATCTAAGTTCGTGCCAATATGCATTGCAAAAGTAAAAGAAGGGTCCGTTTCATGGAGCTTTTGCGAAGCATCCCTCACGCGGAGCCGTTTTCAATCCATTTTAATGTATATATTAGAGAAAACTGCCAAGCATGTTAACGACGCGTGATAGCTGAGTGGTCTAAGCGTTGGTTTTCGATACACCTCTTGTTGTACGCAAGAGTTCGAATCCCGTCTTCGACAAAAATGTAAAATATTTTTTATTTTTTAGTCTATTTTTTTTCGGCATATAAAAGTATTAATGACTGCTTTAATATTCGAGAAATAGTTGTTTTCATACGCTCTCGGGAAGGTTACAATTGGGCTATTCCCCTCGGCAAGCCTCGGGGAATAGCACAATTCTAACCTTCCCTTGAGCGTAATAAAACAACTATTTCTCTCAAAGCAGTCATTAATACTATAATATTGTTGGATGGTGTACCTTTTTATTTATTTCTTTGTTTTTGTGGACATATATAAGTTACATGTACACACCATAGAAAATGAAAGGCAGAAGTAAAACCAGACTGAATAAAGCAAGTTGTGTTAGAACTTGAAAATTGCTATTAGTGCAGAACAAGCAAGCAAGATCAACATTTCTGAAATACAAATGATTTAGAAACATCAAAGCTTACATTAATTATGCGTACATGTATATTGCATTTCTTCAGTGACATATTCATGTAAATATATATATTGTGTTGGTCCAATGTCCGACTTACTTACAGGAGGTCAACTTTGGGGCACTGGACACCAAACAGGCAGGGAAACTGTCTGTCCTTCCTGCTGCTAAAGAAACCCTAAACACTGTCTTCAGACCAGCCCTGAATGCACTCAAATGCTGGGGAGACCTCAGTGAGACACCACATGGAAAGAAGACCAAGAAAAACTTCTGTGACTCCTATGAGAACTTCATACACTTTCTAGATGGTATGCCTGTTCTATCTTGTATACAGTATCTGTAGTCTTTCCTCTGCCTGACATTTTTACCTTACCTTTTTCACTAAAAAGTGTAAGACCTCAACTGTTGACCACTGAATTTTCTATACGCTTGAAATAGGAACAACCCGGTTCCCTTTTGCAGGCGTCAATTTGAAGCCTGGACCCAAGCTCCTCAGAGGTCCCCCAATTTTTATGCCTCCGCCACCGAAGGTGGTGCCGGAGGCATCATGTTTTCGGGTTGTCCGTCCGTACGTCCGTCCGTCCGTCCGTACGTCCGTACGTCCGTCCGTCCGTACGTCCGTCCGTCCGTCCCGTTTGACCGTTATCACAATATCTCAAGAACCATTTAAGATTTAAACTTAAGACTCGGGAATAGTATTTATCACCATAGGAAGACGATCTGATTAGATTTTGGAGTACGTAGGTCAAAGGTCACAGGTCACAGAGGTCAACTTTTGAAATTCCTTGTATTGAGTTTGTTAGCGCGATATCTCAAGAACCATTTGAGATTTAAACTTCAAACTTAAGGATAGTATGTATCACCATAGGAAGACGATCTGATTAGATTTTGGAGCACGTATGTCAAAGGTCAAGGGTCACAGAGGTCAACTTATGAAATTCCATACATTGAGATTGTTATCATGATATCTCAAGAACCACTGGAGATTTAAACTTCAAACTTAGTGATAGTGTGTATCACTATAGGAAAACAATCTGATTAGATTTTGGAGCACGTATGTCAAAGGTCAAGGGTCACAGAGGTCAACTTATGAAATTCCATACATTGAGATTGTTATCATGATATCTCAAGAACCACTGGAGATTTAAACTTCAAACTTAGTGATAGTGTGTATCACTATAGGAAAACAATCTGATTAGATTTTGGAGCACGTAGGTCAAAAGGTCAAGGGTCACAGAGGTCAACTTATGAAATTCCATACATTGAGATTGTTATCATGATATCTCAAGAACCACTGGAGATTTAAACTTCAAACTTAATGATAGTGTGTATCACCATAGGAAGACAATCTGATTAGATTTTGGAGCACGTAGGTCAAAGGTCAAGGGTCACAGAGGTCAACTTATGAAATTCCATACATTGAGATCGTTATCGCGATATCTCAAGAACCACTGGAGAATTTTCACTTACTTGAATTTGAAAAATTTCTTCCGTTTCGGTTTGTAAAATTGCTCTATGACGGAGGCATCATTTTCGACTGCGCGCAGTCGAATTCCATCTAGTTTTTTTTTAATGGTGGGGTATTCTAAATGAATGAATAGGTTTTTCTTGTTTATTTGTTTATACAATTTTTCAGAGAGAAAGATGTTTAACATAGGAAGAAGTTTATACTTCTTCAATGTGTACTTTTTGAGAAAATTATGAACAGACGTTGTCTCATTTATTTGTAAATTGTGAAGAAGTACAATCTTTCTGGAATGTTATATTTGTATGGTTAAAAGAAAAGAATATACAAAATGTTTTTTTCACAGATGAAGACTATTTTTTGGTACTCTTATAATCAATAATTTTAATTTCGTCAATACAGTTATTATTTTTGCAAAATATTTTATATTCACTTGAAAAATGCAAAACGTTATTCCACTATTCCCTTCATTTCAACGAGCTCTCAAACATTTAGAAAATGTGGAACCCATAATTGCTTTTAACAAAAAAATTGTCTCGATCTTCATGATAAGAAATGGCAGATATTTTGTTAACTTTTTTGTTGCTCATGAGTTAACCCATTGCCTACTGGAACCGGTAGGCTCCTGTATTAAGCCTATGGGAATGAGAGAAGTCAGTAGTCAAGGGGTTTACTATTACACTGTATTTTATTATACATATTCTATGTCTATACGAACATGTTATTATTACTATTATTATCATGAATGAGATTTGTTTTCAATAAATACTTTGGGAAAAAAAAGTTTATAAACCTAGGTTATTAGAGGACACTTTCAAATTTCAATTCATAACCACTCAAATATAATAATTTGTATAGAATTAAGCTCTTTGTTTGTTTTTAAATATCATTTTCAGGTGCCCAAATTGATGTTACTGGAGCAGTCAATCTATGTCCTTGTGAAGAAGTGGAGATAGACCATATCCAAACAGCTGCCGATTGCATGGGAGCTTCCACTAATCCAGAGATAGTGGAAGCATTTGAGAATCTAGTTCATGCATGGTGCAAAGAGATTGAACAGGTACAGTCTTATCAAGGACAATCATATATCCGGACTCAAAAATTATAATATTGTACTGTTTCTTCAGCAAACCCTGCTGTATCCCAATCAATATGTAATCAATTTATCCTAACACACATCTCTGTGGTCTCTTAAAACAAATATGCATGTATTTAATAGCAGTATCCAAATGGATACGAAATTAAGATCATGGTGAAGCATTTTTTAGTTTTTTTTTCTGTCATTTATTTTTCAAAGATTCTTTCATGTCAACCATTTTTATAAGGTGAAATCATGAGTATACAATTTTTATTTACAATTTTCCAGAACCAAAATGATTTCTTTGGTTTTTGTCTAAGTCTTTTAACAATTTTCTTTGGTTGTTATTGTTTTTCATGCTACTGTTCATGATAGGTGATAGCTGAGAGTGAACAGATGCGAAAGGAGGCAGATAATACCGGTCCGTTAGCTGAGCTAGAGCACTGGCGATTCCTGATGGCTCGCTTCCATTCCATCTTGGATCAGGTCAAGAGCCACCATTGTAGGACTGTCATTAAGGTTCTCCATGCTGCCAAGAGCAAGACTCTCAAGGTTACATTGAATATTCCTATTTCTGACATAATTTATTCCATACGAACATGTGATCCAACTCAATTTTCAATGGAATGTAATATACTCAGAGAAATTCTGCACTTGACTGAACCTAAAATGCAAGTGCATATAATTTCTTCTTCATTACTAAAAGACTTGGGTTTCAGACTTGCAGCACTTTTTTCATGACTTTATATTGCGTAGTTGAAGATTAACGTTGATTTTTGGCTGGTTGTTTTGATTTGGGATTCATTCTCTAACATTTGATGACATAGGCAGGTGAATTTCAAAACTATTGATCTGCGCTGATATCTAGTTGATATGTTCAATTACAATGATTGATTCCCTTTAAGCCCGTCTGCACTAGTTTGCTCAGGGAGGATAAGACCTTCCTGCAAGGTCACTGACAGGTGGTTATCTCATCAAATCAGCTCTCAATTAACATAAGAAAAAGGGGATCATGTGGAACCAACAGGCACCGATTAGGCATTGTTTGCTGTATAGAGGGCGCAAGTAGCTATAAGTAGTGCAGTGGGGCTTTAAGGTGTTATCAGAGTTAGATATGAACATATATGTTAACATTCACTGGTCATTGTAATTTCATGGGAGATACAACTTGATTGAAGCAGCAACAAATAAATATTACAATTATGAATTTTGAAGTGATGTTAATACTATTTTATTTCATGCAGCAATGGCGAGAACTTGACTGTCGCATTACTGATGCAGCTAATGAAGCCAAGGACAACGTGAAGTATCTCTACACCCTAGAGAAGTTCTGTGAGCCCCTCTATCATTCTGATCCGGTAAGCATTATAAGATACATTGTCATACTTTCTTGTTCAAATGAAATATATGTATATATTCATTTGACAATAATATACACATTGTTTCATGTGATTTTAATTCATATGCTCTTCTATTTTAATCTACTCTTATATAATATACGCCTGTATAAGAAATAAAAAAGATTAAAAAAAGTTTTTTTAATGTAAAATGTGGAATAAATAAACTTCAAATTTCAAGTAAAAGAGAAAAATCAACCATGGATCTCGAACATTAATATAGTGTGGATGCAGTTAATTCATAAAGAAAATATCTAGTGTTATAAAAATACAGCATGTTGTTTGATAAAATGTATCATGATTACTCTTCTCAGAATAATTTGTAATTAAAATTACACCTAGTCTAATATGTTTTTGCATATATCTGTTCACAAAAATGAAGAAAAAATTGTTCATGGATATAATATTACAAAAAAGGTTGGTTCAATATATAATATATGCAGATCACATGGAATACGTGTAAAAGGGGGCTATTTAGGACTTTTTTTCTGGAATGCTATCAATATTGATTGTTTATCATTAAATCTACAAACTATAGATTGGAATGGTGGAATGCATACCCAGTCTCATCAATGCTATTAGAATGATCCATAGCATCTCTCGCTATTACAACACCTCTGCTCGCATGACATCCCTCTTCATCAAGGTATGAGACATTTAATCCTATTTTAGAAGAGCAAAAGTAGATCCTATCATTATGTATATCAATCATTATATACAGATTTATTGCCTTTGTTTATACACTGTTGGTCATAATGGTGGAATAATTATTTTTACCCCAATTTAGAGAATGATTTTGACAATGATTTATTCCCAAATAGATCTTAATAATAGTATACATTCTCAGATTTTATTGAATAAATAATTTGCGAGTGTTTGTTTTGCATGACTGCTAAAGCATGTGTGTGCTACTATGCTAATCAACTAGGGGACCTACATCCTTAATGAATAACTGACAGTCATGAGGATGAATGCCTCACAAAAGGGCACTAAATATAGCTGATCGATACGGTTTTTATTCTGGGGCCTCACAGTAACGAGGCCATAGCTTAACCCCTGAATCATGACTGTACGCAGCGGGGGCTAGGGTAAGTCGCCGCCCCCACAAATACCAAAAAACAAAGAAAATGCAATAAGTTATCAATAATTCATTGCATTTTCCCCCGGTCCCCAACAGGAAAAATTCCTCTGTAGGGCCATGCATTATGGTTCAAGGCATGCCCACATAAAGGATTTTGTTTATATTTTGTGTATATTACTTCTCCAGGATGGTTTTAGTTCAATGGAACCAATCATAAGTAATGTATAATCTAGAATTATTTTTCTTTTATCATTATCATTATGCGAAATAACTTCTTTCAACTAAAGCTATATGACACACGATTGATATCATTTTGCCATGCTTTTTGCAGGTAACTAACCAAATGGTGACCGCATGCAAGAACTACATCACTGACTACGGTATGTTACGCATATGGGATCAGTCCTACAAGACATTGATAGACAAACTACAAGTCTCTGTCAAGCTCTACAAGGAATACCAGACCTGTTTCCATAAGGCCAAGAAGAAGATTGAAGCCATTCCAGAGGAGAGACCTTTCGACTTCTCAGAGATGTACATCTTTGGCAAGTTTGACGCCTTCTGCAAGCGCATAGACAAGGTATGTACAGCACTGTACAGATCCAGAAACCTGTGCTTTATTCTCTCTTTTCCTGTCATTGGCACTAACAATTTCATGTAAATCTATCAGTGGTTGCATCTTGCATGATTTGCATTTGTTGCAAGATTTAATTTGCTATATCATGTTTAAAGAAAATTGATTTCCTCTAACTCTCACCATCCTAAATATTGATTAGTTTTGTCTGCAAGAATTTCATAAATTCCAATGTTAGTCAACTATTCTTTTCTGAGATTTTCTTTTCTTCCCTCTCTTTCTTTCTGTTTACATATACTTGCATAGAAAACGGCAGTGATTTGTATGTTTAATGCATGATTTTGATGTTGTGAATGTAAAATTTCTCTGCAATGTGGTTGACGTTGTTACAGATCATCCAGATGCTGAGCACCATAGAAACTTACTCTGTGCTGACCACATCTCGCATTGAAGGCATTGAGCCCATGTGCGCCAAGTTTCAGACCATCTTCGCCAACATAAAGAAGAAGCCCTATGACATCCTGGACCACCGCAAGATAGACTTTGATACAGACTTTGAGGACTTCAAGAGCTTTATCTATGATCTTGAGGTGGGTCAGTGATTTATGCCACTAATGTTCTGTATTATTATTTATAAGGCCATAAAAATCAGAAATTCACAGTATATACAAAGTTAAAGGGAAAGTCCACCCCAGGATTTTTTTTAGCTGACGATATAGACCTAATAATACCATGAAGAATGATACAAGTCTCATTAAAATCCATGATCACATAACGAAGATATATCAACTTTTTTATCGAAAATCAGCCGCCCCCCAAATGCAAATGCGTTACATGGGCATGAAACGATCGCCAAAAAATAACCGATAGTATCAAAATTGTGACGTATGTTGCGAGCTGCCTTCTTATTTCGCAGACATTCACTTTCGCTCGCGGTACACTGTTATCGCACTGACACGACGAATCATGAATGAAAGTGAAAGCGAAAGTGAATGTCTGCGAAATAAGAAGGCAGCTCGCAACATACGTCACAATTTCGATACTATCGGTTATTTTTTGGCGATCGTTTCATGCCCATGTAACGCATTTGCATTTGGGGGGCGGCTGATTTTCAATAAAAAAGTCGATATATCTTCGTTATGTGATCATGGATTTTAATGAGACTTGTATCATTCTTCATGGTATTATTAGGTCTATATCGTCAGCTAAAGAAAATCCTGGGGTGGACTATCCCTTTAACATGATAAAGACAATTATCTTAGAAATAATAGAGAAAGAGAAGGAAATGAGAAGCAAGGAGAAGAGGAAAGAAATGGTTACCTATGGGCCAGGGTTCGCAGAAGAAGGAAGGAAGTAAGGAAGATATTTTGCATGATATGAACGATCAAGATTCATGGCATGGATATAGTACATGAACATTAATTTTAAGACAATAATATTTACAATCATATTTGGCTAACGATTTTCAAATACTTATAGTTTCTTGTACTTGCTATTTGTACTTATTCTGTTCGAAATGATGTATTCATGTGTTCTTGTATTTGCAGTACATGCTGCAAGGCTTCCTAGACACATCCTTTGAGAGAATCTCAACAGCTGCCCAAGCTCTGAGACTTCTTGGAAGGTAACAAGTTGTGTGGTTTGATCATTATATTGTAGGTTGAATGGGCGAATTTTCATTTGTTTCAGATTATATGAACTTTTGTGCAGAACCTAACGGTCATGTATAATCTGCAATTTCACAGTATGATTCTTTTATACATGTAAATGATTTTGAAAAATAATCTTTGATCGTACAAGGAAATTAAATGTGTTGACCAGTCGGTATATTAATATTCCTTTGTTGATTTTGTTCTGTGTTAATCATTGTACCTTATAGCTATCTCTTTGTCTATTTATGGATGTCCTCTGTATATATGTTTTTATCTCTTTTATTCCCCTTGCAACGAGTGAGGCGTACTCATAATTTCTTATCTTGTTTTTGATACGCTGTACTCTAAAAACTTTTCTTGTCAGATTTCAACGGTTGAACTTCCCTTGTCTGAACATCGATGAGAAGTATGGTGTTGTCCTGCATCACTTTGGTTCGGAAATTGAAGGAATCAAGAAGGTATCAATATTTTAATAATTGTCTTCATTCTTCAATGTTCTTGGATATAACCAACCACTTCCTTATAAAAAGATGATTGATGTATACATGACGAAAGTTCTGCGGGAGAAGAGTCCATTATCCCCAGCTTGCTTCATGGCAAAATTTACAAATTCCAAAACCAGTGAAGCATTTTTGTTTTTGGGAAGACTTTGTACATTCAATTCAGCTATATTTCTGTCCATATGTTTCTATGTTGAATCACAGAAACTTCTTTGACTGATGCATATTCTTGTGTCCCATTCCAGTTGTACAACAAGCAGAAAGATGACCCACCCATCCCTAGAGACATGCCTCCTGTAGCTGGTAAGATATCCTGGGCCAGGCAGCTCTTTCGAAAAATCGAGGAACCTATGGATATTATCAAGGTACACATTTTATTTTAAAAAAGGATCTAATAAGAGCTTTTATCTTTCTGTTATATTTTCCTTCTTTTTTATGTACATGTAAATTGAAAACGGCAGAAGAAAGTATCCTAGGTAGAACAGAAAGAGCCGTGATACGAAAGATGTGCAATACCGATATAACATTTCTGATAGAAAGAACACAACTGATTTAAAAGTTTGGTCTGGAAGAAACTGTGGTGGAAGTGGTAAAGTGAACTGGATTAAGATGGATCTTCAAAATGAAAGGTCAATTTTTTTCTTCAAAAAGATGTCCAAATTATTTTAAGTGGTTGTATAGTTTGAAATTAACATATTACCTCACTTTCGTTAGCACTAAAACAGACATGAAATATGATTGATTGATTTATTTTTCTTCTTCTTTCATACATAATTAGGAGGTTCCATCAGCGATGAAAGGTGTAGAGGCAAAGAAGATTGTTCGCAACTACAATCGTACGGCAACTGTCCTGATGGAGTTTGAGATCCGCTACCATAGGGCTTGGATTGAGCAAATAGAGGCTATCAAATCAGGTAAGATCCTGCGATCTCTACCAAAACCATTCAGAATACAAGGCCTAAATAACAATTACTTGATCACATATCCAACATGTGTATTTGTTACTTTGTTGTTTAATCATGGGGGTGGTAGAGAAGATTGGTTCTATGAAAGAAACTTGAAAGGATCATACACTTTTCGCATTTCATACAAAATGCTGTCTGTCACTACTTGTCCAAAGAGCTTAATAAAGTAGATATTGATATTTGGACAAATGTACACTGTTGGTCATAATGGTGGAATAATTTTTTTAACCCCGATTTATGGAAAGATTTTAACAATGATATATTCCTTCTAGATCTAGATAGTAGTATACATTCTCAGATTTTATTGAATAATAATTTGTGAGTGTTTGTTTTGCGTGACTGCTAAAGCATGTGTATGCTACTATGCTAATCTACTAGAGGACCTACGTCCTTAAGTCATAACTGACAGTAATTAGGAAAAATGCCTCATAAAAGGGCACTAATAAAGCATATCGACACAGTTTTGATCCTGGGGGCTCACAGAAACGAGGCCATTGCTTAGCCACTGAATCATGAATGTATGCAGCGGGGGGCTAGGGTACGTCGCCGCCCCCACAAATACAAAAAACAAAGCATACACATGCTTTAGCAGTCACGCAAAACAAACCCTCACAAATTATTATTCAATACAATCTGAGAATGTATACTATTATATAGATCTAGTAGGAATAAATCATTGTTAAAATCTTTCATAAATCGCGGTAAAAAAAATTATTCCACCATTATGACCAACAGTGTATGTAGTAAGAGAACTGAAAATAAGACAGGAGCAGCTATATAAATGCATACATATGTAATGTTACAATCATTGAAAGGGAGCCTTTATCAAAATAGACTTCAGACTACTCTTGATAGAGTCTTTAGCTTTTTAATCACAGTGCCAGCTTAACCATATATAGCCCAGGCTATTTTGAAACTGCATAGCCCGGGGGGGGGGGGGGGGGGGGGGGGGGGCGTGAAACGACCTATCGCGGCAAAAATTTGCATGCATGTCCAGTGAAGTGTATAGAATACTATGGTAACTTCAATTTTCTTTTTGTCTCGCCTGCGTAGCAAAAAAGCGAGACATAGGCACCGCTTTTCCGGTGACGACGGCGGCGGTGTCAACATCAAAAACTTAACCTAAGGTTAAGTTTTTGAATTTTTGATATAATTTTGAAAGTATAAGTCCTTAGTCAATGAAACTTAGACTATAGGGTAATCAAGTATCCCCAATCATGTGAGTACAATTCAGGTCACTAAGTTAAGGTCAAAGGTCATTTTAGGTCAACAAACTTAGACCTTTTTTGTGGCATCAACATCAAGATTTTGAATTTTTAGTATATTTTCAAAAGTGTTTGTTCAAATTCCATGAATACTTGTACCCAAGGGTTATCAAGTATCACAAGTCATATGACGCAAATTCCAGGTCACAAGGTCAAAGGTCATTTTAGGTCAGTAGACTTGGATTATGTTTTTACAACTTAATATGAGAATAAATGAATCAATTTTTGTTATTTGTTCATGATTCTTAATCAATATTCACTTCAAAATGCTGATAATATTCAGAGGATTTCATTTTTCGGGCCTGCTAATGGGCCACCCTGCCTATAAATAATGTTCCAACCTCAATTTTTTCATCATATCGAATTGCCTAATGCAGACGAGACCGCCGAGAGCGTTTCCCTTATTTGAAAAATTCACTCATTTGCATATTTATGGTAATTTATGCAAATATGGTAATAACATTCACATTTTTATCCATAAATCATTTATTCTTCATATTTAAACATTAATTTTCACTACATATATTATTTAGACCATTTGGGATAAAACTACAGCCAAAAAAATTGGAAGAGCCAGTTTATTCCTTATGTTATCTATTGTTTTGATAATTTCGTATGTATTTCTTTGTTTTATGCCTCCGTTACGAAGTAGCCGGAGGCATTATGTTTTGGGGTTGTCCGTCTGTACGCACGTCCCGTTCTCGTGATCGCGTTATCTCAAGAAACGACTGATGGATTCCTTCCAAACTTTGGTCATGTATGTAACTTGCAAAGCCAATGAATTGATTAGATTTTGGGGTCACGAGGTCAAAGGTCACAGGGATCATTATGTATGCAAAAATAGTTTGTGATCGCGTTATTTCAAGAACTGATTGATGGATTCCTACCAAACTTTAGTCATGTATGTAACTTGCAGAGCCAATGAATTGATTATATTTTGGGGTCACGAGGTCAAGGTCACAGGGCTCATTATGTATGCTAAAATAGCTTGTGATCGCGTTATCTCAAGAACCGACTGATGGATTCCTACCAAACTTTGGTCATGTATGTAACTTGCAGAGCCAATGAGTTGATTAGATTTTGGGGGTCATAGGTCAAAGGTCACAGGGCTTATTATGTATGCAAAAATAGCTTGTGATCACATCATTAGAACAGATGGACAGATTACCATGAAACTCAGGACATGTATGTATCTTGCTGAGGCAATGAACTGATTAGATGTATATGAGAAATAGCTTGTAATCACGATATTCTGAGAACCTGTTATGGATTACAACTGAACTTGAATTTGAAAAATTTCTTCCGTTTTTGGTTTGTAAAATTGCTTTATGACGGAGGCATCACTTTCGACTGCGCGCAGTCGAAGTTCCATCTAGTTTAACTTATGTATTTTATTGTTTTATTTCATTTCCAACTATAATTCAACTATTTTGACCCCAAAATAAACACCTAAACAATAAACAAGACCAAATAACCAATGTTTTATCGATTTTCGGGCTGACATGCAAAGACAAAAGGACACGTGACTTTGTAATGGTAGGTCCGATTTTCGAAAAATTTCTTTCAAAAGATGCGCAATACTCGAAAGAAAAAAGGCACAAAGTTTCAGAGCAAGATTTTCTTGCGTTAAAAAGAAGCCCCCCCCCCCCCCCCTAAGATATAGTCAATGGATAGAGGTGTTTTTTTTTAACTGAAACCTCTTTTTCTTATCAAATTCTTTCAGGGTTGAGAGCGACATTATTGATCAGGCACCCAGAGACTGGTCAGTTGATGGTGAACTTTGACCCACTTCTCTACCAGATCATCCGGGAATCGGTCTGCATGATCAAGCTGGGATTGGACGTGCCTGAGGCAGCTGTCATCATTGTCATGGGCCAGGATCAACTGAAGGATAATGTCAATTCCCTGAAGGTTATTATAATTTTTGATGAATAGTCAAACTTTTGCATGAATTGAGCAAGTTCTGTCAGAGATGAAGCCATTCTTTGCAGGCTTCTAACTGAATCTTTCATAAATGAGCTATATAGATAGAGTGAGTCAACGGTCCTAATTCAAAGGACTAAACTCTATTGGAAAAGGTCGGTTTATTACTGAAAATATGAAAGTAGAGGCAAGTAGCAGAATATTCAGATCAAATTAACATAGAATAGCAAGATATCAAGAGAAATAATTTTCTTGAGCATGCAATTTCAATTTTCTATTATGGTAGATATAATTATTGAATTGTAGAGGTCATAAAATATTTGTTTCATCATACATTTGTGTATCATATGACTAAACAAAGGAAAACACTTGTTTTGTTTACTTGATGATGTAACTGTTGTTGTCAACACATTGTACTTGAAGGCTATCCTTGAAGAGAATGCAGCAGTGAGGGCCAAGATAAGCCCCATTTTCCAGCAACTCATGTCACCTCACACCAAGAAAGTAGACATTGCGATCCAGCCAGGACTGACCATGCTGTCCTGGACCTCACTCAACCTTGATGCCTACTTTAACAGCATCAAGGAAACTCTGAGAAACCTCTTTCTGCTGATCAAACAAGTAAGGATGTGGATAGGATGCATATGATTTTGATGGTCTTCATGCCGATCATTTTCTTTAAGTGAATGCAAATGGATTGGTTTATTTTGAAAGTGAGAAATTACAAATTTAAGGTGTAGATTAAATATATTTGGTGTAATCAATTAGTCTATTTCATTAAATATTGACCTAAATTTGCTAGTGATATTGATAAAAAGGTGGAGTTTGGGGAGTTTTTTTTCTTAATTTATAAATGTTTGTTTGTTGTTGTTGTGGTTTTTTTTTTTGGGGGGGGGTTCAAGAGAGAGAGAGAGAATCGTACATTTTGATGTAAAGGTGACACCCGTAATGCCTGAGTCACACCTTTTGCATATTCGGCTTGCGTATTGCTGCGTATTTATGGCAAGCCGTTTTAACATTTATTCCTAATTCTTGATCAAGAACTAACATTGCTTTACAACAGAAAATAATTTCTTGATATCAAGAAATAGGAATAAATGTTAAAACGGCTCGCCATCAATACACAGCAATAAGGAAGCCAAATACGCAAAGGCGTGACTGAGGCAAAATTATAAAAACCATAATAACATAAATTCATTGTATCAAATATTTTGTGGATAAATGCTTATTTACTCTACGGTGGATCTAAAAAGCAGTTGTTGCCGGGTATCACTTTACACTCTCCATTTTGTTATTATTAGGTGAATGACATCCGTGAATCTCGCATTGATTCTTGTCTGAACACCATTGCCAACACTTCCCTCGTTGAGTTGCCTTCTGCAGAACCATGGACAGCAGAGGACTTTATCTCTAAAACACAGGTAAGAAAGAACAAATTAGTTTGAGATAAAGAAAATAAGATACAGAGCTAACAAGAACTCTGGAGGCAGCAAGAAAAATGTCATGCCTTAAAATGATTTATGATAGAACTGTGACATATAAATGCTGTGAATCATCATCATCAAAATATTTGTAGAAAAGAATACTAGTGTGAGATATTCAAAATGAAGATGGTAAATTCAACAGAAAATTTTAACTGTGATTTATGATTGATACATTTACTGTCTTTGAACAAGCCTTATGTAACTGCATGTCCTTAAACCTCTTGTGACAACTGACAGAGTAGCTTATTGGATTACATGATCTAGTGGAGTGTCATACCCTATTTACCATTTGAAGTCAGGAAATCACCATCTGTGAATATCTTTAAATCGAAATTGAAAGCACATCTTTTCAATTAACTGTAAATTTAAGCATATCAGGAGCTCTTGTAGCGCAGTAGAATATATACTTAATGTTGGATAGTTTCTGCGCTCTATATGTGTACTATTATTATTATTGTTGATAAATCCAGTCTGCCTGTGAGCAGAGGGCACTAGTGTTGGATAAGGTCAGCATGCGAGTTGAGGAGGCTGTCACAGAGCTGGTGGAGATCTTCATAGAACAAGCACATCGATTCTCTTACTCCTCTAAGACCAGCACCAACGACCGAGACGATACTGTGGAAGGAGGTGAAGGTAAGAAGGAAATCTGTCCCATTTGATAGAATTGACATTTCAATGCCATAAGGGAAGGGCAGCTGTGGGATCTCATGGAGGAGAAGCTGATGACCTAATCACATAACCTGTTGATTTAACTGTACATTCTGATCTTGGAAGATATTGCAGTATTAGTAAAATTTTCCTTATTAAGAGCCTTAATAATTTCCTGATTAGAAAATCATGAATTTGGAGAAAAGTCCTGTGGCGTTAATCTGAGATTTGTATCTCAGTGAGATAAAATACCCTTTAAAATCTTTTTAAAGTGGTATCCTGAGATTCATTTTATCTCAATTTTATTTCCTTTATACATGCCCATACGTAATGCGATAACAATAAGAAATGTTATTATAGTTCTCTCTCTTCAAATAGAATCACGTTCTATCACTCTTGGGCAAGAGAGCATGAATGCCTAATATTTTACAATATTTACTACGTGTGCCTCAAAGCGCAAATGCACTTTTGCTCAGATTTCCTTATAAAATTACTGAGGTCGTTTCAGAGACTATTAAACACCATATCAAATGATACACTGTATATCAAGTTATAATGCACAAAATGATATTGCAAGTCATTCATAAAGTGTGCAGTGGTCTTAAATGTCAAAGCTTGCTAAATTCATACATGTAAATAAATAACAATATATATCAACACTTATGACACAGACACTACTGAAGTATCAGAGTCTGAGATGTGCTTTGCTAAGGTGTGCAGTTGTCTTTAGTGTCAAAGCTTGCCAAATTCTTACATGTAGATAAATAACAATATACCAACACTTTATGACACAGACACTACTGAAGTTTCAGAGTCAGAGATGAGCTTTGCTACAACAGAAAGCATTGAGGAGGAACAGCTCCTGCAGGAGGAGTGCCAGGAGCTAGTGCTCCACTTCAATCATCGCATCCTGGAGGCATTACTCAAGGCTACAAGGAATTCCCTCGACTCCATCAAGAAGAGAGTCTTCTTCTCCACGTAAGGATTGATGTTCCTAGTCCTTGTACAGCATTTGTTGAATCGTCAGAATGTTCTTTTTTCTCTTCCCTACTACATGTATGCTTTGAGTACGTTATGGAGGAACTGACACATTATGAATACTAGATATTGTTTTATATGATAACGTATTGCTTTTACAATAACGGGCTAATAAGTATGGGCTAATAACACAAACACACACAAATAGTTTCTCTAAAGAAATTCTGAGTAGGAATAAATTTCCAATATACTTGTTCAGCCTGCCACATTTCTCTACTAAATTGTATGTTTGATTTCCTTACGTATGAGTTAATGTAATATTATTAATGCAATCTCTATACAGTGCATGTCTTATAGCTTATTGATTGATTAAATATAGCTTTTTAGCAAAGTACTGTAATAAAACCAAAGATTAATTGATTTCATTAAAATGTGATTTCTTCAAAGTGAAATATTGTCATTTTATTTGTTCTTTCAGACCCATTGGAAGAGGGGGTTCCTATGGAAGGAAGGCTACAAGGAAGACTAGGGAAGCATTCTTCAAAGTCAGTGTGGCTCTGGCGATTCCAAATGTGGTATGTTAATCTAAGTTTTGATGAGATCCATAAATTCATTCCTTAATATTTGTTTATATTTATTAAAAGGATAGAGGTTTACATGTAGAACAAGGTTTCGATTATAGGTAGGTCAAAAGTTTTATAGCATTTATTTATAACAGTTATTATAAATGCAAAGAGTAGTAACTGATTTCAAATCAAAGTTATTTGACAATTTAGTAAAGAAAGAGTAGTAAAATTAGTAACTCATTTAATTATTAGTACAAGCTCATACTTAAACATTATTTGACTGAAAAGAGTTATACCTGATCTAATGATGAAATAAAATGAAAAAGAACATAATTATTCATGCAGTTATAAGATTCATATTTTAATTCAAAGAAAAGAAATTTGCATGCAGAAAGATTTGATTTACCAAGAAGTTACCAGCCATGGAGTACTAGCTAGCGAGAGCCGTCTGAGCGAGGTTCGAAGCCGACTCGCAAACTCAACGGGTGTTCGCTAGATGATTTACGACAGCTGTTTTGGGTTCGCTCTCGATATCGCGCAGTGTGAGCATGCGCAGTTGCTACTTTCGTATTTTGCTTTCTTGGACTAACTATTTTGACAATCGTAAACAATGACTGAAAGCACCGATTCTGAGTACGACTTCGATTTAAATGACAAGTTATCTTTGTTATCTGAAATTGGTGAATTGAAACTCTTTCCTGATGATTCGAAAATCGGAATTCATAATGAGTTTGTTGGAAGTATTATTACGATTAAGACTAGATCTATTAAAATGAAGCACAAATGTTTGAGTAATGACTTCATCTTCGGTCCCGTACATTGTATTCCGTGTCGGTTTTGCAATGTTTTGAGGAAATAGCCTTGCTCGATTATGACAGGCTTTTCACATTTCTTTTCAATGGTTATCATATCATTAAGTAACATATATATTGCCTGATTAAACAGAATGAAGTGGTTTACAAAAATACAGCCATTATTATTTCCTTAACACTACCCCCCCCCCCCCCTCCATCAAAATCAACTAGTGTCTAATACTAATATAGTAGACCTTACTCTCTAGCCTTGCCCTTGGGTCGTAGCCTAGGACCTCTATGTATGAGACCCCTCTGGAGTCTATTAGGAACTAAATATAATCTACATGAGGAGCAACTCTTTGTTCACAACACAATTAAAAAACATGATGGCTGAAAATGAAGTTCAAACCATCATGAACGATGTAATGCATGTTAATAACTTTTAATCTAGATTTAGAATTTTGACAATGATCAACAGAATTATTTTCAAAAACTCCTAGTATTATCATTAGCGAGTTTAGTAAAATTAGACTCGATTTATCATTGTCGAGATCCAAGACCAAACACTATATATATTATTACAACAATACAGCCATTATTATTTCCTGAACACTACCCCCCCCCCCCCCCCCCCTCCATCAAAATCAACTAGGCCTAGGGTCTAGCCCTAACTCCTTAGCCTTGCCCTGGAAAAATTACACTCGGACAGTCCTGAAAACAACAAAGTAAAAAAACATATGATGGCTAAAAATGAAGAACCATCATGAGTAACTTTTAATCTAGATTTTGAATTAAGACTATGATCAAGGATTATTTTCAAAAACTTCTAGTATTATTATATTAGCGAGTTTAGCAAAATTAGACTCGATTTATCATTGTCGAGATCCAAAGTCCAAACACTATAAATATTATAACTAGGCTCTAGTCTAAACCCTACTAAACTAGTAGACTAAACTAACTTTATTAAATTTAATTGTTCATAAAAAGATTGACTTTTATTTACATAGAGTGATTTGTTAGATTGCAATCAGAAAAAAATAAACAAGCCAAATAGAAAATCAGAATCACTAGGTGCACAGAACACGAATTTAAACGCGTAGGGCTGGCATATCTTTCCCCAGCAGACGACGCAAACCAAGCTGACCAACTGCATAGGCATCTTCACGTGCAAATCTAAACGCATGGGCACCCCTGGGCACTCTTCTGATCGGGTGGGTTTCAAAGATAAAAACATGCTCTTTCGAATGAAATACAATCTAAATTCCGCAAATGATCAGAACATATTTATAACGAATTATGAAATTAGTACTAAAATTTAATATGGAGTCATCAAAAGTATCATAACTAGCCCATTTCTGGGTAGATTTTGACGAAAATTACATCGTTGGAATCAGAAAAACATGTGGAATTCAATAACAAAAACTGCGCATGCTCACGACTAGTAGGTCGGTACTGCGCACGCCCAGTTGCTTTGTTCGTTTGTGAATCTTTACTCCACTCAATGTGAATGGGTTTGGACGGCGGCTTGGAAGCTAGTACATCAGAGAGCGGCCTAGCTGTCGCCTACGGGCAAATTCCGGCGAGCGGCACTCTGATGTCGGTCGTTATCTCGCGCGTTGCGTAATACTTCTGGTAGTAAAATTGCTGGCTGTAACTCCATTGCTGGTAACTTCTTGGATTTACCACCCTTCTCTTTGAAGGTTCTGCAACCAAATCTGGAGGATGTCCAGCAAGCGCTGAACAAAGCTACAACTTGTGTGCTAGAGGTCAGCCGCGGTGTAGCTCAGTGGGGTCAGAGTAGAACTAGACCTATCGAGCCGGCGGTCACATTTGAGGAACCTGGCAAACACCGACATGGGGCCCATTCAGGTAAAAGATCATATCTTTATGCCTCCGTTACGAAGTAGCCGGAGGCATTTTGTTTTCGGGTTGTCCGTACGTACGTACGTCTGTACCGACGTACGTACGTCCCGTTCTCGTGATCACGTTATCTGAAGTACCGATTGATAAATTCCTGCCAAACTTTCGTCATGTATGTATCTTGCAGAGCCGATGAACTGATTAGATTTTAGGGTCACGAGGTCAAAGGTCACAGGGCTCATTATGTATGCAAAATCAGCTCGTGATCGCTTTATCTGAAGAACCGATTGATGGATTCCTGCCAAACTTTGGTCATGTATGTATCAAGCAGAGCCAATGAACTGATTAGATTTTGGGGTCACGAGGTCAAAGGTCACAGCACACATTATGTATGCAAAAACAGCTCGTGATCGCGTTATCTCAAGAACCGATTGATGGATTCCTGCCAAACTTTGGTCATGTATGTATCTTGCAGAGCCTATGAACCTATTAGATTTTGGGGTCACGAGGTCAAAGGTCAAAGGTCACAGCACACATTATGTATGCAAAAACAGCTCGTGATCGCGTTATCTCAAGAACCGATCAATGGATTCCTGCCAAACTTAGGTCATGTATGTTACTTGCGGAGCTGATGAACTGATCAGATTTTAGGGTCATGAGGTCAAGGTCAAAGGTCATGCAGCTCTTTATGTACGCAAAAATAGCTTGTGATCGCATTATCAATAGAACAGATTGATGGATTCCTGCCAAACTTAGATCATGTATGTATCTTGCAGAGCCAATGAACTGAGTAGATTTTAGGGTCATGAGGTCAAAGATCAAAGGGTCATATATGTATATGAGAAATTGCTTGTAATCACGATATTCTGAGAACCTGTCAATGGATTACAATTGAACTTGAATTTGAAAAATTTCTTCTGTTTTGGTTTGTAAAATTGCTCTATGGCGGAGGCATCATTCACAAAGGAGATTTAGATTTAACCCATGGTTTAAACCCTCATTTACATAACCCATGGTTTAAACATTAGCGCAAAACAAGCATACCTTGTCTTGCGCACGTCTTATATTGGACCTCTGACTTGTGACGCGCTTATTTTGCACTTATTTTAACCCATGGGTTATGTAAATGAGGGTTTGAACCATGGGTTAAATCTAAACCTCCTTTTTGAATTCCGGCCATAGAGTCTTTATCCAAGATACATCAGTCTTAGATGAACAAGAAATTTGTGTATTTGATGGATAGTTTAATCATTGTGATATGATTTACTTTGAGTTTAACGCAAAGATTGAATTGTGACATTGCAAGCTTTACTTTATCAGGCAAGAATGGAAATACAGGGGGTAAGGTCATTTTATTGTAGCAGAGTTTGAGAAATCTGCGTTTTAAATCTTAGTTGCACATATAACCCTGAATGTGCTTATCAAACAGACATCTCATCTTATTTACCTTGAAATAGCCTCACATGTGGAGGTCATCCCGCCCCAGAAGCTGAAGAACTACTACAAAAGTATTGCTGACCACAAAGACATCCAGAAGCTGCAGATGATGCTGAGCAATGCCATTGGTCAATCCAAGCCCAAGATTGAAGAAGCTCTGGTCATCTTCTCTGGTTATCAGTACCTGTGGGAGGGAGACAGGGAGGAGAGTGTCAAGGTATGTTATTACAAGTACAAACAAGATCATGTGCTAAGAGATACAGCAGACTTTCAAGAATGACCAGAACAGATTTCTTCAAATTCAAGTTTTAAGTTTATTTGTTCCACATTTTACAGAAAATATAGACATACATATAAAATAAAAAATCATACAATACAATTGTAGTATAAATGAGCACATCTCAATGATTCTCAATTTATATAATAGATTAAGTAGAATGTGAGGAACCTATTAAAAAGCAATGCTTGTATAATATAGGTTCCTGAAAAAAATAAGTAATGTAGATGAAAAACAGTAGCAGTATTGGAAATATTGACTAACAAACAAAAATGTTCAGTACCTACCTACAATGTATATACTATTTCACAATGAATGCTTGCATGATGTATAAAATCATAAACTTTGTTGATGGTGCAATTGTTTCAGACAAAATTGTCACAAACCATTCATCAATGAGACAAATACAAATATTTGTATTGGTTTTGATATATGTAAGTGGGGTTGTACAATGCATGCTCCTGCGACAATTGCTCGGCAGTCAATTTCATACACTTGCCAAAATATTTCACTTTTGTGGCCTTAATCCTACATCGTTGACAAAATAAAGCCTGGAGCAATTGTCCTAGGCTTAAACGCATGATTACCGTAAGTGGACAAATTATTGGTCACAGTTTCACTTAATGTACCTTGCTTTGTATGTTCAGAATTTCATAAAGACGGAACCAATCCTGTCTGAATGGAAGCAAGAGATTCTGAGTTATCAGGAACTAGAATCTCAGATTGAGGAGATCAGCCACACAATAGAGGTTGGCGTGATACGACTCTATACAGGTAAGAAAACCTTTTTTACGTTTTCATCTTAGGCAGGAGAGCTTTGTGTGCATGAATACATGCAGAGATTATTTTGTTTGTGTTTTAATTATTCTCCTTAATAAGTAATACCAGTGTGTGTGTGTTTGCTTGAAAACTTGCGGAGGCTGCGTTTGTCTTAAATCTGCATGTTCTCAGGATCTTCACGTTTGAAACTCTTTTCACATCTACTCTAGATGTATTAGGACCATATACATTATAGATGGTGATTTGAGATTTAAGCTAGCAGCACTTGCTCTGTGCTTCGTTTCTTTACAGTATAGGGTTAGGTGAGGGTTATGATAGGGTTTTAAGTAATTTCCATGATTAGTGTTAGGTTTTAGAAAATAGTATTGGGTCCAAGATTGAAGCTAGGAATTTAGTTTGGGAGCAGAATTGATGTTAGGACACACATAGCTCCGTTTAGTCTCATTTCACAACGCCCCTATCGTCAGAGTCAGCAGCCATACATGTTAGCCTATGGACGTTTTTCTTTAAAATCGTTCAAAATTCATTTTTTGTTTAAACGAAAAGCACATCCACCCCGACGTACGTTATTACTAGCTCTTTCATTGGAGCCCTCATGTCTCATTGACTTTCGAAAGTTCACCCACCGTAATTTTTCAAAATAGGTTGCAAGCTCGCCATTGCCTATAATACACATGTGAAACAAGTCGAACTTTGGACTCAGTCTGCCAAGTGATTGTAAGATTATAGGTCAAGCACACGAAGGATAAGAAGCATGAATTATCAATTATCACTTCTGCTATGTTCATTATGTCCATTTCATCCAACCCCCCACCGTAATTTTTCCATTTAGTGAAAGAAAACATTTTGCCGAGTTTAGCAAAAACATGAATATTCATGAACGGTCAGACAATACAGCCTTTTAGTACGTAAGGTATAGTGAATGGGAATGGGCGATGATCCGTCCAGGAGGTAGAGGTCAGTGTTTTGTGCTGGCAATGTTCACGCGAGCGAAAATGAGACAATCGGAGCAATATGATTGTTGCCACAGCATGCATTGCACAGTCTAACAGTTAGGTGCTATGGAAAGCAAGTGAGGCTTTTGTGATTGCCTATTAATTGTTCTGACTCAAAATAGGTGAGGTAGTTTGTTCATATCTACTGTAGATCCTATTGAATTTGAGATCCCATGCATTATATAAGTGTGGAAATGAAGTTGTGTAGTTTCAATGGCTTCTATCTTTATTTTAAGAGCTTTAGTTATGGCTCGTTTTATTCAGCTAGAACAAGTGAAATCCTTTTTTCACATCTACTATAGATCCTTAGTAGATTTAAATTCTGGGCAACAAAATGTTTTCTTGTTGTCGCGGGCAGCGTTGCCTGCGAGGTCCAAGAACTGTGTAGACATAAAGATGTGTATAGGCTTTCTAAATGGATTACGATCATATGCAGTATTCTCAGTTGGTTATTGAGAGATCTGAGTTCTCTTAGTAGGGTAAATGCTCTGTCATCATCTACTAAAGATCTTCCATGTCTATACACATGCGGCTGTTTAGTCTCAAACTATGGGGACAATCTTTTACACTCCTTATTCAGAGATGCCAACCAGTACAATTAAATTGTATTTAGTACGATAATAAGAGTGAAATACAATTTTTCAACAACAACAAAAAACCCATAAAAACAGAGGATTTGCATAGAAACATGTAACCCCAACAATGCAACCCCAACAAAAACTTTGCTTTACAATTTTCTCATTACATTTTAATGAAAGAGCAAACATTTTTCTGAAATTTTACTGGTCCCTGGCCAGTGATAGTGTCAAGTTTTCGTGAAAATCTGATTATTTTTTTTAGGATACTCAGTCTGTTTTTTGTGTCAAGAGGTTGGCATCTCTGCTTATTACAGCTTGAAATGCCATTTCCTATGATACCTATGCCTTGGCTAATCTTTCATACCTTCAGAACCAATACGGATGTCTCTCACCGTGGAAGCGTGTGCATGGAAGCTGTTGCTTGGACGCAGCCTCAACAAGGAGTACTGTGCCAAGATGGACGAGGTCAACAACTTTGTGGGTGATTACTCCAAGAGACTCGGTCGACCCATCAAGGATCTTGATGATGTCCGCAATGCCATGTCTGCCCTTGAAACGATACGTCAGGAGGACATCCGTATCGACATGACCTTGGGACCAATAGAGGTAGGATTCTACAAGGCATCCCTTATATTTCTAATTTTTGCGAATTTAGCATTTGAAATGGATACTACAGTCAAAACTGTCTACAGGGACGGCCCAAGGGAAACACAAAAAGCGGTCTTTGTAGACAGGTTCCTTTAGTACATGTTTCAATGAGAAACCATTTTCAAGGGAAACAAAAAATATGGTCCTTGTAGACAGGTGGTCTTTGAAGACAGGTGGTCTTTGTAGACAGGTGGATACTGAAGCAGGTTTGACTGTAAAAGTATCATTTGTTCATGAACTTCATCAATCAAAATATACTGTATGATTGTATGACTTCTTATCAGGCTAGCATCAAAAGAGTAGCAGTAGTAATTCCAATCTGTTTAAACTGTCACTTCGTGGAGAGAAAAAGAAGTATATTCAATGGAAACAGAACACTTTATGAAGTGATAGAAACCCAGCCTGCACTTGGTGAAAATATGAAAGTGCAGTTAGCACTGTTTTGGGGTGCCAGATGCGGAATAGGAAAGACAATTTAAAATTTTCAAAAGAATTTGCTGTCCGTCACTTTATTAAAAGAGGGACAATTTCGTCATCTGTTGTGCAGATTTTTAGGTCTAACGCTGTTTTCAGCATTTGAGTTTCAAGTCATATTATTACAAATCTCCTTGAACCTCTAAGTAGTTCAGTGGAAAAGATAAACTAAGTTTGCGGTATTTTGAAATTCTTCCTACCTTCTTTTTATTCTCACAGGAAGCATATTCCATGCTGCAGAAGTTCCAGGTTTCAGTGCCTAGGGAAGAGGCCAACAGAGTGGACAGTCTCAGATACTCCTTCCAGAAACTGAGCAGACAGGCTGTGAGTTCACTGTGCTTAGAAACTATGACAACTACTAAAATTCAACTGAATGTTATTGTTTTAGTTATAATCATATTTTATCGGGAAATTCAGTAAAGGTTTAGATATGCCAGGGATCCGTTTCACAAAGCCTTTTTTCAATTACAAATGACAAAAATCAGTGACAAATCTGCTGATAATCAATCAGAAGCAAGGATTTCAGTAGCTTATAACAAAAACTGTCATTTGTCACTAATGCCAAGTTTTGTGAAACGCCCCCCTGTTGTACTTGAAACATAACACGTGATGTTGTATCACTCTTTATTACAGGCTTCTGCTCAAGCTAACCTGGTGGAGATCCAGCCCACATTCAAGGGAGAGCTTCTGAGTGCTGTTGAGAACTTTCATGTTGACAATTTCTCATTTGATGCAGACTATGAAGAGGTAGGACCTGTTTCAATTTTATTTATTTATTTATTTATTTGTTGTCAGGGTCCCCCATTCAACAATAAGTGGTGGTCTTCCATGGGGCCCTGAAAATTCAGTCAATGCATTTCACTCTGTTTATTTAAAGTGCTGTTCAACCACCATGTGTTTTATATCCTTCATGATACCATTTATTATTACTACACTATCTTCAGAAACAATTAGGGAATCAGCTTTATGGTTCAATATTTAATTTTAGCCCATGTAGTCTTATAGTCAACAGATTCAACTAAACTACAACTCATATTTTGATACTGGTGGTAAAAGTTTGAGTCTGTATTTCCATCGTGATAGGGAGAATGAGTTATCAATTAGATCTGAGTACAAAGGTGTGAAATAATGTTGATTCAGATCAAATCATATTTTGCAAGAGGCAGTGATGAGTGAGGGCAAGGGACTCTTTAGTGATCATATCATCTGCTGAGAATCTGGAGGGCCCTTACTAATACATTTCAACACAGAGATAAAGGTTATTCTGGCTCTTAACAGAGAACATTTTTCTGGAAACGACAGGCAATAGTAATGGGCATAGTGTCAGTATGTAATATATATTGTAAAGAAACTTTTTATTAAAATGAAGCGTATATAAACACATGTGTCTTTACACATAGAATGGACCCATGGAGCAAGGCATCTCGCCCGAAGAAGCCAATGTTAGACTACAAGTCTTTCAGGTAAGCAGAAGTTTTCAGTACTCTGAGATGCCAATGTTATCTGTTGTATGCGATCTTAAAAGTTCAAACCTGCAGAAATTCACTATGATAACAATGTTTAAAATCTTCCACGTAGGTTTGAACAAGTTGCAATGATATGAAATATACACATTCTGACTAACAATTTGCTATTAAAAATATTTTAATGTCGGTGACTTCCTTTTCTTTAATAATCCGAACAGAACATGAAATAAACTGCACTACCACAACTATCCATGATTTAAAACACAGAATATTTGGGAAATGGTTCTTCCTTTACAATGTCAAAATTCAAACAGTGTTTTAGTATTCTGTATACAGAAGATTACCAACATTTTGAATTTGCCAATGGTCATTAAGACAGGACCTCCGACGTTACAACTTTTACAACTTTTACATTGATTTTGATTTACAGACTAGATTTGATGACCTGTTGCGAAGATACAACACCTATTCAGCTGGGGAGCAGCTGTTTGGTCTCCCTGTGACTGATTACCCAGCCCTGATGAAGACCAAGAAAGAACTCAACCTCCTGCAGAAGCTCTATGGCCTCTACAATGATGTCATTGACAACGTCAATGGTTACTATGATATCCTGTGGAGTGAAGTGGATATCGATGCAATCAATCAAGAGCTAGTTGATTTCCAGAACAGGTTTGTGTCCGATACCTTATAATTCAACCTAAATGTACCTCATCTATTATAATTGCATGATTATAGGCATGTTTGAGCAATATCTCTGATACTTTCATTGTCCATAATAATTTATCAACAAAAGTATTTACCTAAATTTTGGGAGCAATTATGAAAAAATGCACCTTCTTATATCACTTTTCCATAAATGCCTGTACCAAATCTGGTAAACAAATCCATTTTTCTCTGAAGTTACAAAAATGGATTTAGCTCCTTTTGGAATCAAACTCTTCATATAGTGATTGATTTCAAATATCTAAATATGAGTAATTTTAATTATTACCAATGCTGCTTGAATGGTTGTAACAAATGAAATATGATTTTATGTAATGGAGCTCATGTATATGTAAACATGCACAATTCAGCATATTAGCTGCGAGGTATTGCTTTTTAATAACACCATTATTGAATTGAATTGAATCTCTGTTTCTTTTCCTCAAACCCTTTTCTCCTTGTATTCATATGAGAGGAATTAAATTTTTGTTGTACTCATTTGTCCACGTGGGTGATGTGTATTCATACTTAACTCAATCAGATGCCGCAAGCTTCCAAAGGGTCTCAAGGAGTGGCAGGCTTTCCTTGAACTCAAGAAGACCATTGATGACTTCAACGAGACTTGTCCTCTGCTGGAACTCATGGCAAACAAGGCCATGAAAGATCGCCACTGGGAGCGCATCACCAACGTCACCGGACACAAGTTTGAGATCGACTCGGATACCTTCTGTTTGCGTAACATCATGGAAGCCCCACTGCTGCGTAGCAAGGAGGATATTGAGGTAATGATATGGCTGTATTATGACAATGGATTGCATAATGTATACTTCTTGATTCCAAATTTGTGTTAAACATAAAGAAACCTATTAATGTTAATTTGGATGTATGTAATCTGCACAAACAGTGAAGCAACATTACCCTGTACTTAAGGTATTACAAAGTTTTGGTATGGGGTCATGAATTTGGTTCAAATGAACATATTGGAAGCATATACTATCCTACAAATATTCAGTGATCGTTGTCGCGGTTAAAATCGAGTCTAAAGTTATGAAATTGTAAATAATTAACTCTTTATGTTGTATAGCTCCCTCTCAAGGTCAATATATTAATTAAGCTATAAAACAATGTTTCTTGACTAAAATCGACCGATAAGCTACATGTATTCCGGTTTGGAAATTATATATCACAACTACATATTCTGAGATTTTCATGGTCGCAGCTACCATTGTACGGCCGTAGGCGCTTTTTGAAATTTATCAAAATGTACCGGGAGCACCGGTAAATTTTTATATTCAATTTCAACAGAAATGTTTTAGGGGCTAAATTTTCTAGTGCTTATAATACATTCACATGGGCATCCAAATATATCAAAATTGTAAAGAATCACTATCCACCCTAGTCCAAGCTAGGGTCCAACGTCTGGATGAACTATAGCCTGATAAATAGATAGATAGACTATCCACCCAATTTTCAACATTTCCCAAAACTTTGTATTACCTTTAATTCATCTAATATGATTTTTTTTTTTAAATACAGTATTCTTGATATTTGCATTCATGCTTTTCACCAAATTAACCAACCATTCGCATTAAAACATCCATTATATTTATGAGGAAGCTTATATTCAGATTCAGATTAATTTTATTGGTCCATTTGGAAATTCAGTTTGTCGGCATTACATAGAGCACATGAACAAAATACAATATCATACACAATTTGTGGTTCGTGTCAGTTTTATTGAACAAAGATCTCAGGCCTGTAGTAAAATCATGCAAACCATTACCAGTTTGATGTACCTGCTTTTTTTTCTTCTCATTCTTTAGGATATTTGCATCTCAGCAACCAAAGAGAAGGACATTGAGGCTAAACTGGCTCAAGTGGTCAGCGAATGGAACAACCAAGCTCTGTCCTTTGCAAACTTTAAGACAAGAGGAGAGCTGCTTCTGAAGGGAGCTGAGACCTCCGAGATTGTAGCACTGATGGAGGACAGTCTCATGGTCCTTGGATCACTCCTCAGCAATAGGTATGCCATGTATCCCATTTGCAAGAACTATGTCATCCTATTTGTTAATACAGTTTCTTCAATTCCATGTATAGAACCAGAATTAAATTGATAAGTGATGTTTTGATTTTAGTTTTTAATTCTTTATTTTCTATCATCTCCAGGAAACTAAATTTTGTGTGTAACATGGGATGGGATGTTAAAGTCTTGGTCATTCTCTTCTGTTTTGGTGATTAGAGATATTACAAAGACCTAATTTTACTGTACATCCTTATTCCATTTAGATATGATGATAGCAACTGTACAAATTGCAAGGGATTATCCAGTAGTGAAAGGATTGCAAGGGCTATGTTCAGCTTATTTCATTCTTCAGTCAAAATCGACTACATATTTCTTCCAAAACAAAATTGGAATAAATGTTAATCCAATGAATTTTTTCCAAAATAATTCACTTAAGAATGACATCCATTTCAGTTTTTAGATCAAGAATATATTTATTCAAATCTATTTTGACCTAACAGATACAACGCACCTTTCAAGAAGAAAATCCAAAATTGGGTACAGAAGCTTTCCAATTCATCTGACATCATAGAGAACTGGATGAACACACAGAACCTGTGGGTCTACCTTGAAGCTGTATTTGTTGGTGGAGACATTGCCAAGCAGCTACCTCAGGTAGGTACTGATACGTTAATGAAGACACTATAAGATATAACGTTAATATTAACTACCGGTACTAGTATTTGCTGAGAATACAGACAGAATGAGTAAAAATTGTAATTGGTTGACTAGTATTCTTGTTTAGCCTGCAATATATAGTCTGCCCGAGCTTGCATGAAATTCATCAACCACCTTTTACCAATCATCCTGTGAAAGGAAATACTTTCACTTGTAACACAACAATCTGCATTGATACATTTGTGATTTATTTGTATTGAGTTGTTTATACGAGAATAAATTATTTAGTGCACAAATTATTTGTGCCGTTGATACAATTCTTTAAATATTTTATATTTTACTCAATACTGAATCTCTGTTTTCATCTGTAATACTATTGTTTATTCAGAAGAAGAAGCATTTTCATTTACAAAAGTGAGCTGATATTATCATACATATGTTTCTTTGTATAGACGCACATGAGTTATACATGTTTGTCAGAAAAGATGTCCTTGTTCATTACATCAGAGCTGCCATATTTTTGCCATTTTATTGTTTAGGAAGCCAAACGTTTCTCTAACATTGACAAGTCTTGGGTGAAGATCATGGTACGAGCCCATGAGAATGAAAATGTGATTGCATGCTGTGTTGGAGACGAGACCCTGGGACAGCTTCTACCCCATCTCCTAGAACAGCTGGAGATATGTCAGAAGTCACTCACAGGGTGAGGATTATCCATTTCATACAACTTGTGATTTCTGGGAAATAAATATTGTGTTGGAGTAATTTTTTGCAAATGTTTATCTTTTTCTTATACAGGTAAATGTATAAACAATGAATGCTTTAGGGATATATCTTAATAGGCAATCTTTATGAGCAGGTAGTCTTTTATGGGGAAGTTACTTCTTTTTTTACAGCAATCAGTAACAAACCTGTTAGAGAAACAAAAATGCTGTACTTCTAGATAGGTGGTCTTTCTATACAGGTGGGCCTATCTAATAAAATATTGTATCATGTATGACAGCTGCCTCGGTTGTTTTTGTTGCGTTTGAATTCTTGAGTATTTCCATTTATTGTCCATCTACAGCTACCTGGAGAAGAAAAGATTGGTCTTTCCAAGGTTCTTCTTTGTGTCTGACCCAGCTCTGCTTGAAATCCTTGGACAAGCCAGTGATTCCCACACTATTCAGGTATATTATTATTTTAAAGTTCTTCAACGAACATGAATGAATTATAAATGCAAAACAACTTTTACGTGATCTTTCATACCATGAAAATTTGTAGTGAAAAAATGAAAAATAACATTTGGTAGTGATGAATGATTTTGAAACAGTGTAATTACATGTCAGTTGTTACAGTTTATTGTACTTGCTGTCATTCAATTCAGGCTCATCTCCTTGGAGTGTTTGAGAATGTGAATGAGGTGGAATTCCACGAGAAGGACTATGATCGCATCATGTCTTGTGTCTCCAGAGAAGGAGAAGTCATCCCTGTAAGTATATTTTCATATTTGCCGATGCCTTTGAACTAATAGGTTTATGTACATACACATGAAACTGTATTTCAATCTTCAAACATTTTGTTTTCACGTACACTGCGCAAAAGTTATCATTTATTTCTGACTTTCCTTTTGAAAGTTCTAAAATATATATTCTGTAAGAGTCAATGAGTTAAGCTTGCTGTAGCAGAAGTATCCCTAAGTATAAGTTTAGGTCATTTTCATAATTTAATTCAAAGATGTACCTGTCACCCTAATCTTATAGTTTTCTAAGTGCATTTGTTGTGGTTTACAAAATACATGTTGATGTATATATTATATATAAAACAACAATATTCCATTCTCCTAATGTTGTGCACCAATATAATCATTTGCCAAGAATCTTTTATCAGTCTGATTTCAGATTACATTAATAATAATAATGATAATAATAATAATAAATTTATATAGCGCAGCTTTTATACAAAATATATTCAGCTGCGCTGGTTAAGAGCTCCTTTTTACTAAATTCTAGTTGTAGTTATCTAGGGTCTTACCAACTTTAAATGATTCTGTGTCTCATTTCCCTTTGTGAATAAAGCTTGACAAGCCTGTAATTGCCAAGGGCAATGTAGAGACCTGGTTGGGAGATATACTGGACACTCAGATGAGGTCGCTTCATGGTATCATCAAAGATGCTTCCAGAGTCATCAATGACTCTAGCTTTGAACTGCTCTCCTTCCTCAATAACTACATTGCTCAAGTAAGAAGTGATAGATGCTTCCTCAGAGCCAAATACCACCAATATTCTCTCTTATTGATGTATCATGTGATATTTTTTCTATTTTAGCTTCTTGTTATATGTTACAGTTAAACAGTCAAAACAAAATGTAAACATAATTTTGGTGTTTTGTTGTTCAATTATTTTGATGGAATCCATCCATCTCTGCTAATTCATCATATAATTACACTACTGGTATTTAATATTTGATGTCCCACACATTTCCTCCATTAAGATTATACCATTTCAATTACATGTAAGTTAGGTTTGAATATTCAGGTTGTTATATTAACTACTTGCCCTGGGTATTTAATTATAAAGATTGTGACAGTCACCTGGATATTTTGTTTTTGGACTTACAAATTGAATATAAACATGCTAGAATATGACATGGTTCTTTTAATGTCTGGACTAAGTTGCATGTTCCTTCTTATTCAGGTTGGTATATTAATTACTTCTCCTGGGTTTTAATTATAAAGTTGCTAGAATATGACATGATATTTCAATGTCTTGACTAAGTTGCACATTCTTTCTTTGACCCCCTCCCTCTCCCCCACCACCTCACTATCATCAATCACCTCTCAGGTTGGTCTACTTGGTATCCAGATGTTGTGGACCAGGGATGCAGAGGAAGCCCTCAGCATGGCCAGAGCAGACAAGAAGATCATGCCTGCCACCAATGTGCGCTTCCTGGAGCTTCTCAACTGCCTCATTCAGCAAACCACTCATGATCTGACCAAGGTGGAAAGGATCAAGTACGAGACTCTCGTCACCATCCATGTCCATCAAAGGGATATCTTCAATGACTTGGTAATTAAGACTTTAGTTGGATTAGTAGGTGGTCCTAGTTGTAAATCCTTTTCTGTGGGCTTGAGCTGTTGCCTAAAATGCATATGCCCCTCAACAAGGAGTCTTTGAAACAAATTTTTTTCTCTATATGGGCTAAATAGTAAACACTCTACAGAGAGCTGAATTCGGAATCAATCACCTACAAAGAGATCAAAGGATAAAATATTTGACTGCTCACTCTCTGAACGTGCAGTTTTCATTTCATGCCAATTTTGGTTACATCAACTTGAAAATTGAGAATATAACTTAAGATCTCATCTAGAGTACTGATTTGTAATCTGCATACTGTTTCATTTTATTCAGTTGGGAAATAAAGATCTTTCCTTGTAGTTTTAAAAACGTTCTTGTGAAATGTGGTAGCTCTTTTTTTTACTTCATTATCAACATTATTTTAATTAAGCTAAATACATGTAAGAGCTATAAAGAATATTCTAATATTGATGGTGTGCCTAATTCTGTATTAATCGTTGCTGGGCCTAGGCAGGCAAGTGTGAAAGCTCGTTGGTATTTCCTTTCAATCGGATTTGAGTGCATGGCGGGAATGATATATTGGTATCACATATTATTATGTTAATGTTCTTTGGAAATTGTTACTGTAATTCATGTTCATTTCAGTTTTTAACTGCCAGACACGAAGATCTTAATAAAATCCATTTATCTATCTATCTATTGTACAGGTGGCTATGCACATTCGTAATGTGAATGACTTTGAATGGTTGAAGCAGGCTCGATTCTACTTCAAGGAGGATACAGACCAGTGCATTGTGTCCATCACCGATGTCGACTTTATCTATCAGAATGAGTTCTTAGGCTGTACAGACAGGCTTGTCATCACTCCACTTACTGATAGGTATGCACTCACAATGGTACTCAGTATATCAGGAAGTCAAGATTTAGATAAACATTCGGTGTGGTGAATAGTGCCCTGCCATATGAGCCTTATCTGGAGGAAAGGATATATAATGGAAGTATCAAGCCATCTTCAAGGGTTAGACATGACATTACATACATTTAGGAATGTTGTGGTGAAAGAATGAATCTCTAGTAATAACACAATTTCCAACTATAAGACAACAGTTCTTTTAAGTGGTTCCCATCTACCTTTCATTTACCCCTTTGTAATTGTGAAAGACTGGATATAGTTTTGTTTTTTAGAGCTAGTTTCTTCATTTATTAAGCTTTTGACTAATATCGTCACCATTGAACACATATGCATATAATTATACAACTAACACTTATCTTCAACTCTTATGTACTGTGTATCATATACTATTTGTAATGTTTTCATCTGTATTCATATTAACCCAGTCAATAGGCCTGTCTTCATCAGCTCGAGTTTGCCAAATAACCAGCTATTTTAACTATCCCGATCGCAAATTAACCAGTTAATTTGCGACTTCATCAGCCCGCAGTTGCAATTAGCGGGATATTTGGTCGAGAGAATATTCCAAGAAATATTGGTCTTGTTTCCAAAATATCCAGCTATTTGGGAAATAGCGGGCTAATTTGCGCCTGTCCTAGCTAGTTTGTGATGAGCATGTCGGTCTGGTGACAACGCAGTTTCGAGTTTCAGGATAATATCCAAAGTCTGAAAATAGTGGGTTATTTGGCAAACTTGAGCTAATGAGGTCAGGCCTAATGGATCCATGTGCATTTATGTCATACAGATGTTACATCACACTTGCCCAGGCCTTGGGTATGAGCATGGGTGGAGCACCTGCTGGTCCTGCAGGGACAGGCAAGACAGAGACCACCAAGGATATGGGCAAAGCTCTGGGCAAATATGTGGTGGTATTCAACTGCTCTGATCAGATGGACTACAGAGGTCTAGGAAGAATCTACAAAGGTAGGGTAAAACCTTTGCTTCCTCGATGGATTCTTTTTCAATTTCTCTGTTGCTAAGATCATTTTCCTTTTCTCTTGACATCATGATGAACCATTTCATGTTTTAAAAAATGAGTTATTTAATTTTTCCAGTTTGTTAGATATGGTCTCCTGAAGAAAGAAAAAAATCTAAAATAAAGATCACTTCTTAGCCGACTTACCTGTGGAACAAGTTATAGTGAAAACATATTTTGTTTGGTGTTTTTTTTTTATAATGAGGAATTATTCATATCCAAAATGCATTTACCTATCAAAGTATCAGTGTCCCTGCAGGACACCTTCCTCAAGCTTCTGCTTACATAATAAAGCAGGCTGACTTGTCTCTTTGTTCATATCTTCATATAGTGTAATACTCATGTCATTATGCCAGGGTAATAATCGGGGCAGCGCCAGGAGCGTCACAACGTGACGGACATGTGCGCTATATAAGAAGCCACCATTATTATCATTATTATTATTTGGTTGGAATATGTTCCTCAATAGATGATAGGATTCTGTGCAATGGCAAGATATTGGCACAGTGTTTTGAGACCGGTCAAGTATCTTAACTAGTACCAATGCTCATGTACATTAGTTATTCATATCATTTACTTATACATGGTATATATTCTTATGCAGGTCTTGCTCAGTCGGGCAGCTGGGGATGTTTTGATGAGTTCAATCGTATTGAGCTTCCTGTGCTGTCTGTGGCTGCACAACAGATTGCCATTGTTCTGACTGCCAAGAAAGAGAGAAAGAGGGAGTTTATCTTCATGGATGGAGATGTGGTAGACTTGAATCCAGAGTTTGGTCTCTTCCTCACTATGGTTAGCCCCAGAGTTTAATGTTTCAATTTTCCTTGTTTTATATCAATGGTAATGGGGAATGATGATTACGTTATGATTTGACATGACAGTGTATGTTTTCTTTGTCCTGTTCACATGGTAGCCACATTAATCTACCCCAGTATGCCAAACAGACATTGTCCTGAGATTACTTTATTTGTATGCTTTATGTTCACTTAACTTCATGGGTGATGTTGGCTAGTGGTCTGGTTCCAAAACTTATCAGAGCTACCAAAGTTTTATACATTTTGTCATGACTATGTATTATGTTTGAGGAACGATACAGAAGTAATACCTATCCAAGGTAATTGGGGAATGCATTGAAAATTGGCTCTGGTAGAGCAAGATTTAATATTGAAGTATGATAGACATAACTTGATAACAATTGAACTTACGAAAATTATATTATGTCTCTTAGTACAGTCAAACCTGTCTACAGCGACCGCTCAAGGGAAACACAAAAGTGGTCTCTGTAGACAGGTGGTCTTTGTAGACAGGTTCCTTTAGTACATCTTTCAATGAGAAACCATTTTCAAGGGAAACAAAAAATGTGCTTGCTGTAGACAGGTGGTCACTAAAGCAGATATGACTGTACCTCCAATTGCAAAATGCATTTCTATTATCACATGCTTCTGTCTATTGCTAGAACCCTGGATACGCTGGTCGCCAGGAGCTACCCGAGAACCTGAAGATCCAGTTCAGATCAGTGGCCATGATGGTACCTGACAGACAGATCATCATGAGGGTCAAGCTGGCCAGCTGTGGTTTCCAGGAGAACGTCTTGCTGGCTCAGAAATTCTACACCCTCTACAAGCTTTGTGAGGAACAACTCACCAAACAGGCATGTTCCATTGTATTGTTGCTTCTCTCTAGAAAACTAGAACTTGTTTTAGTTATACACTTAATTGTATCAGAATATTTTGCCCGATATCTTTCAAATGTGAGTTTCAAAACATTATATTGGTAAGCTCATGATTGGGTTCTATGACACTTCTCCAGTAACAATTGCTCTGCTGCCAATTACACAAAACTAATTCATAATTTAATTATGGACCAAACACTATACCTAATCTCTTGACCTTACCTAACACACAATTCCAACCCCTCACCTTAACCGTACATCTTTGAAGACAAAAAAACCTGGAACAACTTTCTCTAAACCAAATGAGGGTCACCCATTCTAATGTTCTTATTCTTTGTGCAGGTTCACTATGACTTTGGTCTGCGGAACATTCTGTCAGTTCTGCGTACGCTGGGAGCCAACAAGAGAGCTAGACCAGAAGACAGCGAGTCAACCATCGTCATGAGGGTTCTCAGAGACATGAATCTATCCAAATTGGTTAGCAAGAACTTCCTCTACACTACCCAATTGAAAATATAACAAACATTTTCCCCAAAAAAGATGTGCAATGCTGTCAACCTATTTTACATGTGAAAGGTCTTGTGATTATATATATTATCAATGCAATAATGGGAATAAAACCACCAGGTGGGAGAAAAAAAGCCTGAAAAAACACATTTTAAATATGGCTCAAATGCTTGATGTAAATCACACCATTAAAGGATACCAAAAATGCCTGAAAATGTTGACAATTCAATTTTGTTAGAATATTAGTGCCATGTTTATAAATATACACAAAATAAGTGATCTTTACTATTTTCTTTTTAATACCTAGCATTAATTCCACTACTACTAAGGATTTTGGTTTTAGTGGAGTTATCTTCTCAGAAACTTTGATGCATTTTAAGTACCGGTATGCAAGTTGCCTGAATGCATTAATGTTATAGTTACAGTATTGTGACATTGTATCTCATACATGTGTGTATATTTGTTTAGGTGGATGAAGATGAGCCTTTGTTCTTGAGTTTGATCAGTGATCTGTTCCCTGGTATCCAGCTAGACAGTGCTACCTATGAGGAGCTTCAAGCAGCTTTATCAGTTCAAGTCGATGTGATGAACCTGGTCAATCACCCTGCTTGGAACCTCAAGGTGGTGCAGGTAAGGATGAACTTCTTGCTAAACAAAACTTAATACAGTATATCTGTAAAGCGCTTAGAGACATTTGTATTAAGCACTATATGAAAGCAGAATATTATATCATATAGCACTTTGGCAAACATTCTGATAAATTTGTATAAGTTGCTCTCATATGCCTTTTCACCACTTTAGTACAAAAGAGATGGTGGATTGTCTTGCGTGAAGTGATCGCACATTTGTCAGGGCTTGACTTATTGTAATCAGCATGCGATGTCAATAACCTGTCATTGTGATAAATGTGATGGGAAGCAAAACATTCAATTAAAAATGATGCAAAAAATTAGTAATATGTCTATAATGTGATCTTTAATTTAAGGTTCTGTTTTTCCCACGTGATGTGGTAAAGGAGATTTTCTTCTTTAAGACTGTCTTTAAGATAATGATAATGGTGATTTAAAGTATCTATACAGTCCAGATTATGACTCATCACAGATTAGCAGATACTTTTTATCAGCCTTGGCATTAATTCCATTTTTTCATGCAAGACCTGCACCAATATTTCCCACACATCTGAAAATGAAGCACTATGTTTACGTGTATATCTTTAGGACTTTTAATAGTATGCAGAGCTATGTCTAAATATCGTTTTAAAACCATTACTGTTCAATCAACATTACTCTTATGTTATGTATACGTGTATCAGTATTATTCTTTGCATTGTATGATTGTTCATAATAAAATGTACTGTCATTTTGTGATGTGTTGTTAATAAATTCAAAATTCAATATTGAAGCTATTGTGTACTGAAAACTTCCATTACAGCTCTACGAGACCCAGAGGGTACGGCATGGTATGATGACCCTGGGCCCCAGCGGTGCGGGCAAGACCTGCTGTATCAACCTGCTGATGAAAGCCATGGGGGACTGCGGGGCTCCTCACAGAGAGATGAAAATGAACCCTAAGGCCATCACAGCTCCTCAGATGTTTGGTAGGTTGGATGTAGCCACCAATGACTGGACAGATGGCATCTTCTCGACGCTCTGGAGGAAGACTTTGAAGGCCAAGAAAGGTGAGTCAGGAGAAATGTGAAACTTGGAAAGGAGTATGATATGGAGAGTGTACCTTGGAGAAAAGACAGCAGCATCTGCACACCAAATCATACATGTACAAGAGACATGGGCCCATTGCACCAAACTTACCAGATGGTAACTTTACCATCAAAGGTAACCACATGGAAACCTTGATTTCGATTGGCTGTTGAGCTCTGTTACCATTGAACATGTAGTTGCCTTTGATGGCAAAGTTACCATCAATGGTCAGTTTTATGCAACAGGCCCAGGTTAAAGGGATCGTTTAACAATGTTAAATCTGAGATACACGGCCCTACGTGTTATCAGTGTCTTTGATGTGGTGTAATATCATACATGCCAACTGTTCAGATTAAAGAGGAACATTCCTCTTTTTGGGAGAAGATAATTATCATTTTAATGCAGGTGTTCCTCTTCCTGTACAAATTTGTCTGTAGTATTGAATAGGAGAGTTAGGATTGTTCCTCTTTTTTTTTTAAATAGCATAATTTGTACAGATTTCTGATTTTCAAATGTTGGCATGTATGTAATATTGACGCCCTAAAAAAATTGCGCTTGAAAATGATCAAGAAGTGCCTCAAAAAAGTAAAAATCTTTGAGTGACCGGTTTTACCATACTCGTTTTCCCCAATAGACTGTAGTGTTATGAAAACCGTTTAGCAAACTGTTTTCAAATTTGTAATTCTAATCATAAATATCTTGATAATCAAACAGGCGATCGGCTTGTAAAATTCATGGGGTTCCTGACTGACTGAAGGTTTATAATTATCATTGCAGCATGAGCTAAATCCAGTTTTTTGTTTCAGAATCTGAGACAAGGTTACCGGATCCCTTTAAAGCATTTATGATTACAAGAATGGAATGAGAGTGAAGGAAAGAAAATGTCACCATATTTATAAAGGACAAAAATCATTCTCTTGTATGATATTCTTGTTTTGACTACTGGTACCAACCAAAGATGTAACGTTGATACAATGAGAACAGCTTTAGAGATTTTGACTTCTGTACAATCATGATGGCATTGAAAGATGATATCTTTAAAGTTTGGTGATCACTTCATTTAATAAATATTTTTATTTGGAGATTCTATGTTTCATCTTGATGTTTATTGTATTATGTTTTTATCTTGTAATTTCTATATTTGTATCGAGTCAAGTTCCTCTTTTCAAAAGACAAATATTGTGTTATGTCATGCCAGGTGAACACATCTGGATTGTGCTTGACGGTCCAGTGGATGCCATCTGGATTGAGAACCTCAACAGTGTGCTGGATGACAACAGGACCTTGACCCTGGCCAACGGCGATCGTATCCCCATGTCACCAAACTGCAAGGTGGTCTTTGAAGTGCACAACATCGACAACGCTTCTCCAGCCACTGTATCAAGGAATGGCATGGTGTACATGAGTAGTTCAGCTCTGGACTGGAGACCAATCCTTCAGGTTAGTTATGAATAATAATAATAATGATATGTCTTGTTTACCCAGGGTAGCCTCATCAGTATTCATACTGTTCTCCCTGAGGGCCCTGCAATCATATTATTACCCCAGTCATCGGATTCAGGCTTACCCGCACACATGCACATTCTCCACTACCTGGGGAGCATTCCAGCCAGGCGTCATTTTTACAAGCGCACACTTGCTAATCTAAGCACATTAGCTTCAGCATCCTACCGGGAATCTATTCTTCATATTGCACCTACATGTACATGTATGCTGCTAATTCTGCTGCTGTGGCTCCTGGGACCGTTTCACAAAGCCTTTTTTCAGTGACAAACGACAAAAACAGTGAAAAATTGCTGATAGCCAATCAGAAGCAAGGATTTCACTATAGCTTATAGCAAAAACTGTCATTAGTCACTGATGATAAGTTTTGTGAAATGGGGGCCCTGCTCTTCCTTCTCCTTTTTCTCCTTTTCCTGATCTTCATGCTGCTCCTGCTATTTATGCCATTTATGCTGCTGGGACCCATTTCGCAAAGCCTGTTTTCAATGACAAATGACAAAAAACAGTGACAAATCTGCTGATAACCAATCAGAATCAAGGATTTCACTAGCTAATTAAAGAAACTGTCATTTGTCACTGATGATAGTTTTGTGAAATGGGGGCCCTGCTCTTCCTCTTTTTCCTGTTCTTCATGCTGCTCCTACTGATTGCTCCTGCCGCTCCAAATGACCATGACAGTGCTGAGTGAATCCTAGTCAAATGAATGCCATTTCTGAAGATGTATTGAGAAATTTGACAATGTCCTTTTGCAGTCTTCTTGCTTCTTTGTTTGATACCATGATTACTTTGTAGAGTGCCAGTTACTCCATATGGTCGGAAGACCTATATCTTCATATCTACTGAAGATTGCTAATGTTACAGTTAAGAAAAAATTATAAGCTCTTGTGTTGTCTTAAGAATTATAGTCCCTACTGTAAACCTTAATCACTGTAGAGATGTCATGGTCGAGTGGATATATCACCGGACTAGATCACAAGGTCCGCAGTTCAAGTCCCGCTGCGGCACTAATGTCCTTTTGCAAGACATTGATCTACATTTGCCACTCTCCACCCAGGCATTAAATGGATACCCAAGTGTGCGCTTGTAAAAATGACGCCTGGCTGAAATGCTCGCCAGGGAGTGGAGAATGTGCATACATTGTGTGCGGGTAAGCTGAATCTGTTGACCGGGGTAATAATATGTCTTTAAAGCGCTTTGAGAGGGCCAGCGGTCTTGTAATGCGCTATAAAAGAACGAACTATTATCATTATTATCTGATACAAATATTTGTTTCTCTCTTTAAATCTCAGAGCTGGTTGAACAAGCGTTCAGCAGGTGAGGCATCCATCTTACATAACTTGTTTCACAAATGCTTTGATGATATCTACGTGTATGTGTCACACAACCTCTTGCCCAAGATGGAGACCTTGGAGTGTAACTACATCAAACAGGTTAGCTACTTTGCAGATTGTTTTAGTCCCTTTACCGGCCGTGCCCATCCAGCTAAGATTTTCATGGATTAAATAAGTTTGAAGAAATACATTGTACTGCCATGTTCAGTCTGTATCAATCTTAAGTTGAAACATATCTCTGTTGGTAGAGGGTTTGATTCATTAGGGAGTCCATGTTTGCAGTTTGGTATTCTTAGGTAAGATCCTACTGTCCTCCCATCTCAGGAACTGAGTTAGGACTGTCCCTTAGCCAGAATTAAAGGAACACTGACTTGGTTTATGATCCAGGATTTCCCTTTCTTGAGGAAACTACTCTGATCATCAAGCTGTATCACACATTGCACCTTCTTATGCACACCACAAAACAAGCAAAAAGGAGACAAAAAGTTTGGGAAATGCTACGTGTATAACCATAAATTGCGATCAGTTAATCTGATGTATATCAATTATTGAGAGTTCATATCTACTGCAGATATATGTAAGCCATAATCATCATCAATAGTGTTCTGACAGGTTCAGTGACCCAATCAAAATTCTATATCTAGTGTCTCTCCAAGTTCCTTGATCTTGAGCCATCCGTTTCAGCGTTTCATACCCTGTTGCTCCACATTCTGTGATTACATCGTCTAGAAAGCCTTTTAGAGGTTTTCCCCTCTTCTTCTTTCCATGAATATGACCTTCTATGACTCTGAGCATCCAGCCCTCATCATGCCGCATTATGTGTCCAAGCCATTTCTTCTGTCTATCTCTAATCGTATGTAAGCCATACTGAAGTAAATGAAAATCAACCCAAACCCCTTTAGGCTGTCGACCTGTTGGAAGGACTGATCCCTAAGAAAGATGAGCATGACCACTCCACTATGCCTGCAGCTCACCTGGAGAAACTCTTCATCTTTGCCGTCATGTGGAGCCTTGGTGCACTGCTGGAGCTGGAAGACAGAGCAAGGATGGAGGAGTTCATGACACAACATGAAAGCAAGCTGGATCTTCCTCGCGTCACGGAAGAAAGCGGACAAACCATCTTTGAGTATGTGGTGACCAAGGACGGTGAGTTCAGCCCTTCTAGCATGTTCAGATTTAGAGCTCCATATTAAACTTATTATTGTTTACCATCTATCCAATGAGTGTACAAATAATCTTTTTTGTTTACGCCTCATTATGTATTTCAATCATATTTAAGTGAACAGTATCACATTCTCATCTTGGGTTGGAAAGAAAATCACTTTCGTGGTTCAATGTAGGATATTTCGCTGATGATTAAACTCAAGATTTTTTTTTTAAATCAAAATATTTGTGTAATCCAATTCAGCACCCAAGGCTCATGTATTTTGTTCTCTGTTTTTTGTAATTACAGTCAAACCTGTCTTAGCGACCACCCGTCTATAACGACCACTTAAAATCCCAGTGAAATTTCATGTACTTAAGAACCCGTGCACAACAACCACCTGCCTAATGCTACCAGCGGCCACTCATTTTGCTTCCGCTGGCCACCAACAAAACAAAACGACCACTTTTTGTGTTTCCCTTGGGCGGTCGCTATAGACGGGTTCGACTGTATTATTATTATTATCCTTTCAATTTATCCATCTTAGGAACTTGGGAGCACTGGTCTAATCGAGTCCAGGAATATTTGTACCCAGATGACTCTGTCCCTGAGTACTCATCCATCCTTGTACCCAATGTTGACAATGTCTGCACAAACTTCCTCATGGAAGCAATCTCCAAGCAGCACAAGGTCAGAATATTCTTCATCATTGAAGTAGTAACTCCAAATTTGATCAAACAATCACATACTGTAAAATAGTGTCTGATAATGACTCGGTTGTCATTAGGTATGGGAGGAGATAAATACAAAGTTCATTCTTGAAATCTTTATACACAAGTTTTCCACAGAATTGGAGTTCATGAAATTCTTTGGCAATGATTTTGTTTTTGCAAAAATTAAAGTTGGAAATAAAAAAATTGATGAAAACTATTTTATTCTCAGTCGTAGTATTTATATTTTATGAGAATGATTAAACTCACTCATTGAAAAACAAATTCAAGAAGAGGACTACAGTTTGTTCAACTACATGTACTTGAACTTCAGCTCTTTTAAAAACTGTTGTTTTCCACAAAAGAATCAACAGTAATCCTTAATAGGACTCCCACATGTTGTTACCACTAAATCTAATCATACAACATTATCAATGAAGTCAAAAATTGTTTACTGCATTACATTTTGAAGTAAGCATTAGCTTTAGAAGAATATCGTGCTGTGGCTCCTTGAGCCAAATAGCACTCGGCCAACTAGTCACAATTCTTGTTGAGCAAAACAAGACTCATGAAAAACGCCCTCTTTTGGTGGTTAAGTGTGCGTACCTATGATTCAAATATTTGCTATTCCATTTTAATACTGCATGATACCAAATAAATTATCACATTATTTTTGTATTGCTCTGTTCTTCACCTTTTTTTAAATTTGAAGGCTGTGCTTTTGATTGGAGAACAAGGAACAGCTAAGACAGTCATGATCAAAGGCTATATGTCTAATTACAATCCTGATGCACATGTTAGTAAGAGCTTCAATTTCTCCTCAGCCACAATACCCATGATGTTCCAGGTAACTATTTTCCTTTTCTCTGTATGTCTCTGTCATTCCCACTTTTTCTTTACTAAAACACAAACTTATTCCTTTTTCCTCAACACACATCCTTTACCTCATATTACAGTGTATATTCTTAATACATGTGTTATTCTATTTGTCTGTGTACCATTTGATATTCATATTTTGTTTTGTTCCATTAAATTATTTGTAGGGTTCGTTTTTAGGCATATTTCTGTATATTTATATAGACACAATTATGGTAACTAAAGATGTAATACTGTAGTTTTTAGATCCCTGTACTTGTTTGATATAATAGGATATATCTAAAATCAGTGTTTTGATTGTAGAGAACTATTGATTGATAATTAAATTTGTATGCCTCGACCCACAGAAGGGCACAGGCATATCGGACACGCAGTGGCATTTATCTTGTTTCCTATAATTTACCATGTCACAATTTTAATTCACAGCGTACCATTGAAAGCTATGTGGACAAACGTATGGGAAGCACTTATGGACCACCAGCAGGAAGAAAGATGACTGTCTTCGTTGATGACATCAACATGCCGGTCATCAATGAATGGGGAGACCAGGTATCTCTGTCGTTTCCTTTTCACAATATATTTCTTGTTTCTAATTCTTAGAGACAACGTTTGCTATACATGCTGAATGCGTATTTTAGTGTAAAGGGTATTTCATATTTCAACGTGAGAATTTACTTATTCATCTCTAGGATGATGATTTGACATTTGTTCCTGTGAAATTCCCACTGGGCTTTATCTTGTAAAATGTGTAAGTTTGGGGTTAGGATTACAATCAAGTTTTAGGTTAGGTGTTGGTAGTTGGTAAGGGCCTAGGTATTGTGTTGAGTACATGGTTGAAGTTGAGAATTTGTTAGATACAGAAATTGGGATTATACGACACCTGCTGCAGCGACCATTGTTCAGCGGTCAATTTCATACAGTAACCAAATTCCTAACTTCAACCCTGCCCCAAATACTATACCTAACCCTACATCTTTGAAGAAATAAAGCCCTGGATCAATTGCTGTACAACCCAAAGTATGTACATTGTCATTTCTAAAGTGCTGCACTCTGTATTTCTTAAAGGTGACTAATGAGATTGTGAGACAGATGATGGAGATGCATGGCATGTACAGCTTGGATAAGCCAGGTGACTTCACCAACATCGTTGACGTCCAATTCATTGGGGCCATGATCCAGCCTGGTGGAGGTCGTAACGACATCCCTCAGAGGCTCAAGAGACAGTTCTCCATCTTTAACTGCACTCTTCCTTCAAATGCCTCCATTGACAAGATATTTGGTAAAAGAAAAGAAACGTTTATACCTGAATGGTTTTTCAATATCTGTTTGTTTTAAAATCCAGTCATGATAGTATAAATGTAGTACAAAGTCAAGAGGAGCTATGATATTGAAAGGCACTGTTTGAAATAAACTCAATTTAAAAGTTTTATTTTGGTGATAATAAAATGATTTGGATACTATGGATCTTTGGCTGTTTGGGAGCTTAATACTAAGATTAGAAACCATTATGCAACAAAAAAGCAATCAAAGTTAGGTTCCGACAAAAATAAAAATTGTATCCATTTATAAATGTTGACAACTTAACATTCTTAGCGTTGACTTGTTTTGGCAACTACTTCATACAATCTAACCTCAGAATTAATTGTACTTGCCTGAACAGCGATTTCATGAAAATATATGTATTTGACCTATTTGTAGGTGCCTGCTCACGGGGGTATATTTCTGTTGGAAGGGTAATCCCCATCACATTCATTTATTAATTTAACTTTCTTATTTCGATTTCCAGGAATCATTGGCAGTGGGTATTTCTGTCCTACTAGATTTGGTGAGGAAGTCATGGAGCTGATCAAAGAGCTTGTGCCTGTCACTCGAGTTCTGTGGCAGCAAACCAAGGTATTCTGCCCTCTATATATAAGAAGCATGTAATATTGGATTGCTCTGTGTTCATTTTCTACTCAATAAAGACATTTTACAAATTATTTGTAGACTTTAAGAAAGTGTTGATATTACAGGGTTTGAAACGGAAACTTAACATGTATTCTTTGACAAATTTCTATAAAAAGTTTTGCAGTCATACCAGCAAAAGCATGTGGATTTCTGCTGTATGTTCCATTCATAATCAACAATTGGATTAGGTTGGCATAATCCAATAAACTGTTGTCTGTCTATAAACTGTCTATCTATTTAGTGCATGCAGCTCTGCAGGGTTTAGAATTACAACAGTTTACACCCCAACTAATCACTGGCTCACATTTTCACCGTGCTTTATAGAAGTACGAGACATGTTCTAGCTATAGGGATTCTAACCCTATGTCTGTTTGGTTAACTCTGCTTCTTTTTATTAACTCCAGGGCCCCGTCTTACAAAGAGTTGCGATTGATCCAAATCAGTCGTAAGTCCTCCAATCAATCGCAAGTTTGCAGTCTCCTATCTCTTATTTACATAGTTGCGATTGATATCAATTGCAAATAAGTTGTGATTGATATCAACTCTTTGGTAATTATGATTTGATTTTTTTTTGTGTGTGTAAAACAATTATCTTCTGTGTTTATTCTTCCAATAACAACATTAGGTCAAGATGCTTCCTACTCCAGCCAAGTTCCACTACATCTTCAACCTTCGTGACCTGTCCCGTATCTGGCAAGGTATGCTGCACATTGCCAGGGAGGAGTGCTCAGACCAGGCCACTGTGCTTGCTCTCTGGAAGCATGAATGTACCAGGGTCATTGCTGACAGGTTAGTGCCAGGCTGACTTTTTAATGTCAGTAGGGATTAGGGAATACAATCCATTCCAAAAGAGATATCTTTAGGGCCTGTTTGTTTCAGTTACAAGGCGTTGTACACATGGATCCATGTTTTGGGTAATTTACAATAGATAGCTCCAAAAGAATTTATAGCTGCGCTGATGTGTAGCCATACTCTGTAGAAAAATCAGTTGGACTTCAGGATTTAGTCAACTTGTCAGGAGGAAAGACAAGCAGGTTAACAGTTATTCACTTAAGGGAATGATGGTTAACAGATTCTAACTGAATTATTCATATTCAAGCAGTTTCTGAGAAGAGAGAAAGTTTATGTATATTGATTATCCAGTATTGCACATACATACCTTGAGAGCAATCTTAGCATGAACATATTGGTAATATTATGTATCTTCCTAAGATTCTTACCAAAAATCTTTTATTCTGTTCAATATCTATACATTTCGAAACTTTGCACCTATTTTCCGTACATTATACTTGATTTGAAATCTTTAATTCTTTTGTGTGTGTAATCTACGCTTATACGCTTGTATAAAATTTAAAAATAGTTTTTTGATGTAAATGTGGAACAAATTAACTTCAAACTTCAAACTATATCTGTGTTAAAACATTTCCATGCCCCTCAGATTCACTACCCAGGCAGACAAGAACTGGTTTGAGAATGCTACCTCTAGAGTCCTGAATGAGCAGCTGGGCAAGACCTATGTAGACCAGCTAGCCCAAGAACCCTACTTTGTGGACTTCTTAAGAGATCCACCTGAACCAACGGGAGAAGAGGAAGATGATGCCAACATGGATGCTCCAAAAATCAACGAGCTTGTAATGAATCTAATATACAGCATTTGATAAGTTCACATTCACTAGATTAAATCTTCAGTGTTCTTAACTTTGTATTTTATTCTATATTATTATAGGGGGAAAAAACCCAAAACATTAATTACAGTGTAATGTTAATGACAGTTTATAAAGAAATAAATGTTTAATATAGCATATGGGTACTGTAACTGTCGGTACTTACTGTGCAGCCATACATAAAGGTAGGGGAATGTACACTAAAAATTAATCTCTTATAGTTATTTCAATGACAACCAATAAATCCAATCATATCTCGTGCATTACTGCCAAATGATTTATGAATTAACCATTTCTAATGATTTCTTGTAGACAGATCTTGGCCTGCTTCTTGATAAGGCATTCAATAATTCAAATTGGTATATATATTTGATGTTTGAGAATAGTATTATAAATAGTGAGAATAGAATTGTAATTTGAATGTAGTTTTCATTAGACATTTTTCTTATGTGAACAAAATTAATTACACGAAATATGAAACAAAATTATAAATATTGATTGTCTTCATTGCGACCTCTCTTCACCCCCATGATGAACACAGGTTCCTGACTTGGGGTTCCTTTCTGATAAGCTGCAGCAGTACATGTCCATGTACAATGATGCAATACGTGGAGCACACATGGACCTTGTCTTCTTCAAGGATGCTATGACTCATCTTGTTAAGGCAAGTAATACCCCCCCCCCCTTGTTTTCCCTAAGACATCAATTAAAAGGGGATGTGGGGTGCATCTTCCCCCCCCCCCCCCTCCCCTTTAAGAATTTGTTTGTGCATGTTTTCTCTCCTTTTGCTTGCTCATTGAACAAATTTCAGCTACCTCGTCAGCAAACTTGGTCCAACACCCCTCCCCCTCCCCATTTGTATTCGTCTATCGACACCCCTTGCATTTTTATGAGTAGGAAATGTGTTTAATCAGAGCATTTTGTAAACTTATTCTTCATCTTTTAAATGAGGGTCAAGAGACAAATGCAACAAATAACAGAATAACTGATTTGGACAGCAGTTGACATTATAAGGAAATCTGCATGTTCTGTAAATTAGATTTGTAATTTTCAGAGTCTTTAATCTAGACCTGTATCTCTAAAAAAACAAATAATCTGTTAGTACAAAGTACATCTACAACTGAATTTGAAACCCTTTGAAGTTGTTTCTTTTTTAAAAGGGGATGAAAGAAAATGAGCATCAATTTAATCAAATCGTTCAGCAGTTTAAAGATGCTACTGAAATACATACTACAAATACGGTAGACAGATACAATAGATAGATATGATAGATAAATGGATTTTATTAACATCTTCGTGTCTGGCAGTTACAAACTGAAATGAACTTGAATTACAAAACAAATTTCCAAAGAACATTCACATAATAATATGAGATACCAATAGGTCACTTCCACAATGCACTCAAATGCAGTCGAATGGAAATACCAACGAGCTTTCACACTCGCCCGCCGAGGGACACTGCACTCCAATAGCCAGGGCGCAGACCGCATACATCAGCCGCCGCTAGACCGGGCAAGCTATAATGCTCGTCCAGCCCAGCAACGACTAATGCACACAATCCGCACCCCGACAACCAAAACACAGCAATCCCCAGCAGGCGAATGCGATCATTCATCTCCAGGCACTCCATAAACACTTGCATATAATCTGAATACATTAGAGAATGGTATTGCTTAAAACATTAAAAATATAAATCTGTGGGTATTTTTTTTTTTATGGACAAAAAGTTAAAAAGGTGTATAGTTCATACTAATTAGGGGATAAATACATTGTATTCTTCATTTCAATGTGCTGTATATTGCACAAATATTTCTTATTTCTTACTTCCAATAGAAAATATGAATATTAAGATATATAAAAATACAAAATTGTATTGGAGCAAAGTAACTGAATAATTGTCACGGTTTACATTCTTTACCCAGTTCAACTTCACGTGTTGTATATTGCACAAATTGTAATTTCTAATGAAAACAATTAAAGCCCCTGTAAATGCACCAAGAGCTCCAAGAGAAACTTGAATATTGAGTTGAGAAAATACAAACTTATGCTAAAAAAATTGTGTCTTTTGTCATAACGGGTTAAAAAGTAATGCGTTGGAGTGCATTAGAGCAAATTAACTTGGGTAATTCCAATTTACATTATTTACCCAGTTTATAGCCGATATTCGTCCAACAGATTATTACAAAAATGGTAATAATATTCTCCAGGCCAATGTATTTGAACACTGTATTGCATAATGATACAAATTATTAATAAAATCATATATAAGTTAAAATCCAGAATACAAAGAGAACATATATACAACCTATGCTGAAACCATTGATAAACATATCATACGGTTCAACGTTATGCATTAAAAGAAGTCAATTGCCACAGTTAATGTTCTATACTCAGTTACTCAGTTCATAGTCCATATTCATTTAGCAATCTATGAAAATATGGGACAGGACTGTTTCTAAGTCTGCTAGTTCTGCATCTTGGTTCTACACAGACACGCTGTTTCCTGAGAGTTCTACGCTGTTCAGCTGGGTTGAACCATCCGTGTATTGTGTTCGATTTAAACGCATCACGAGCAAAAGAAAGACACAGCTGATCCCGACGGTCAGACAACGTCAGCAAATTTGTCAAAGTAAGGGCATGTTGGTAGGAAATGTACCAATTAGACAGAATGATTCGTAGGGCGCGTTTCTGGACTCTCTCAATAGCCATTGCTTGTTGCTGGGTGATAGAACTATGCCACACTGGACATGCGTATTCCAGCACAGGTCTGATGAAGCTGGTAAACACAGTTATCATGTCATCAGGAGGACAAGAAAATGGCTTTAACGATCGCAACATGAAGAGGCGGCGGTTTGCATGAGAAACAATGGCCTCTATATGTGTATCCCATTTAAGATTGTCCTGAATTGTAATGCCTAGGATTTTGGTGTCATTCACTTGCTGAACCTTAACCTGACACCACTCAATGTCAGGTGTGCGACAGCGGTTTTACTGAAAGACACCTTAAAGGTGACACACTTGCTTGGGTTTAGCTTAACGTAGTTGTCTTCACACCAAACTTCCAGACATGACAATGCATGACGCAATGTTTCATCTTGGTCACAAACTTTTTGTGAGCTGGCAATGGACATATCATCAACATATTTCCAGTGATTCACCAATTGATTCCGCATGAGATCATCGGTCAACACAAGAAAAATCAGTGGGCCCAGACGCGTGCCCTGCGGCACTCCGGCTTCGATGCGCTGCCATGCTGATCTAGTGTCGTGATAACGAACGCTGTACTCACGCCCTGTTAGGAAATCACAGATCCAAGAGATGACTGCGGGCCGTACACCAAGGTGGATCAGTTTCGTCATGGCAACTGTATGGCTCACGCGATCGAAGGCTTTTTCAGAGTCAGTGCAGATCACGGTAGACATGTAGGTTGTGGTTTCAGCCTTCTTTGCAAGGAAATTGATAAAATCAACAAGGTAGTGAGTAGTTGACAGCCCAGCTCGGCAACCACTGCTTCGGATCAAGCTTTGCAGAAATATCGTGGATGACCTGCTTGGCGATAAAAAGTTCTGCGATCTTTGCAAAATGGTCCGTCAAGGATATTGGGCGTAATTTATCAACTGTCACTGGTGGAGGCTCCTTGGGTATTGGAACTAGAATGGCTTTCTTCCAACAAGATGGTACACTACATGTCGCGTATGACATATTTAGGATGTGACACAATGGGGTGGCAAGAAAGATTGCGAACTCTCGGATGAGTTGGGCTGGTATCCCATCAGGACCACCGGATTTGCCAGGTTTGATCTGCTTCAACTAATTGTATACCTGCCAAACAGTTACTTGTTTAGGAGCATCTGGTGAAGGAAGATATGCAGGCAAATCATGTGGGTCAAGAGGCGGGATATCCGCGTTCACATCCGCAAAGAAAGTTTTGATGTCCTCTGCTATCTGTGCATCCAAATCTTCTGACGCAGCATCACAGGAGCCATCAACTATTTCCAGCGGTGTACTCCTGTTACCAGTCAGTATTTTGAGATGTCTGTACCAACTGGCAGGGTTCTCATCTTTCAGTTGCTTTACTCTTCCTAAGTAGAAGTTAGCCTTCAGCTTCTGCTTTTCCTTCTGGACTTGATTTTGAAGTATTCTCCACTGGGCATTATTGCCTTGTGCAAATGCATCCTGTCTTTTCTTTATAAGTGATTTCAGGTAAGGTGTTACCCAAGGTTTGTCACGAACGTGGATCTTAACTTTCTTCGATGGAAAGCATCTGTTCATGTGGGATGTTACTCGCTCGTAGAAGGTATCACAGGCAGACTGGGCATTTTCATCAGTAAGAACTTCTGCCCAGTCATCATGTGAGATACAGTCACCAAATCGCTGTATGTCAGAGGCTCTCATTGGTCGGATTACTCTCGTCATAGTCTTATTGTTCCTCTTAACGCTTGCAGACTTAGGTGACCAGAGTATGCAATTGTGGTCCGAAGAGCCAATGGGGGACAGGATTTGAGGCTGGCAATACAAATATTTAAGCAACGTGTATGATTCCTTATTCACATGTTGATCCCTGATTCAGATCTCTCGCATCATACGGACTGACAGAGGCAGTGCCCTGCTGGTAGGAGTTGGAGGTTCAGGCAAGCAGAGTCTCACTAGGTTGGCTTCCTTCATAGCAGGGTACAAGATCTTCCAAATCACTCTCACTCGGTAAGTCTGCACACTTATTGATTGTCAGTGTTTCATTGATGGATTTTACTTTTCTATAATATATGGTGCTTAATTTTCCCACTAACACCATTCCAGAATGTTTTCTTTCAGCTATTTTGGCTCTTTAATTGCATGATATTAGCTGAAATTTGCACTAACTAGAAAAGATTAGCCGGTTTAATGATGGAAGATATTGTTTGTACCACATGATCATTACATTCACTCATGTATTTTATAATTAATTAATATTGAGGATTATGTTACTCTGTTAAACTGTACCAAAGGCAATTTGTTCCTGTGAAGTTACTAAAAAATGTTCTGTCAAATATTTGGGTGTCTTTGCTCAAAATAGAATTTTTCATTAAAAAAAATACTTTTGTTGGGAGTTGTGACTGCTCATTTACACAGAGCATTCATTTTCTAGTTCCTTGTTTATTGATATTTGTTCACTTGTGTTTGTTACTTGATGCAGTTTTTGCATGCATTTTTATCCAGTTTAACTTTCTCTAGTTTTCTCTTTTTTGTTGAATTTGATTCATTGTTGATTTATCTCCAGAGCAGCCCACACAATAACAAAGGTAATCATTCTTACTTTATGTGTCTTTTTTTCTGATGTAGATGTGACAATAGTAATAGTTTTCTTCATTCAGGTAGATGCTTGAGAATTATCAGAGGTTTTATGATATGCCTTTGTAATTTTTACCCTCTTAAAATGACTGATTACTTTTGGCATACCCCTTGTACATGGTGTTTTGCTTAACAATTAAACTAGTCAATACTTTTCTTTTTTGTATGCCTCTGTTACGAAGTAGCCGGAGGCATTATGTTTTCGGGTTGTCCGTCCGTCCGTACGTACGTCCCGTTCTCGTGATCGCGTTATCTCAAGAACCGACTGATGGATTCCTACCAAACTTTGGTCATGTATGTAACTTGCAGAGCCAATGAATTGATTAGATTTTGGGGTCAAAGGTCACAGAGGGTCATTATGTATGCCAAAAAAGCTTGTGATCGCGTTATCTCAAGAACCGACTGATGGATTCCTACCAAACTTTGGTCATGTATGTAACTTGCAGAGCCAATGAATTGATTAGATTTTGGGGTCAAAGGTCACAGGGCTCATTATGTATGCAAAAATAGCTTGTGATCGCGTTATCTAAAGAACTGATTGATGAATTCCTGCCAAACTTAGGTCATGTATGTATCTTGCAGAGCCAATGAATTGATTAGATTTAGGGGTCATGAGGTCATAGGTCAAAGGGCTCATTATGTATGCAAAAATAGCTTGTGATCACATTATCATTAGAACAGATGGACAGATTACCATGAAACTCAGGACATGTATGTATCTTGCTGAGGCAATGAACTGATTAGATTTTGGGGTCATGAGGTCAAGGTCAAAGGTCATGGCGCTCATTATGTATGCAAAAATAGCTTGTGATTGCATTATCATTAGAACCGATGGATGGATTACCATCAAACTCAAGACATATGTATCTTGCATTTGGGGTCATAAGGTCAAAGATCAAAGGGTCATACATATATATGAGAAATAGCTTGTAATCACGATATTCTGAGAACCTGTTTATGGATTTCAACCGAACTTGAATTTGAAAAATTTCTTTCATTTTGGTTTCTAAAATTGCTCTATGACGGAGGCATCACTTTCGACTGCGCGCAGTCGAAGTTCCATCTAGTTTAATGTATACACTAATGCATATTTGACTAGATGAATCTTTATAGCAGACTTGTTATATCATTATTAATTAATGTAGGCCTGCTATGACCCTTTGAACTAAAAATGTAGTAGGCTGTCTGATGGCAATAGGTTAGATTTAATGAATGTGTAGTCCCATTAATTCAGCTGGTTGAATGATACAGAAAGAAGCTTTTTCTTTGAATATATATGAATAATATACTTTTAAGTAAATTAATCCCAACCACCCTGTGGCAACTGACCTAACGTTCCGAATGACAGTTATTACTTAATTACACCCCTGGGCCCCGTACAAGTTACGATTGATTACAATCGCAAGTCCTCCAATCAATCGCAAGTTTGCAGTCTCCTATCTCTTATGTACATAGTTGTGATTGATATCAATCGCAAATAAGTTGCAATCGGTATCAACTCTTTGTAAGACGGGGCCCTGATCTTCACTTTAGTGGTGAAAAATGTGCCCTAGCTAGACCTTGACTTTATTACTGGTTTGATATAGGTCATACAATACCAGCAACTTGATGGATGACCTGAAGTACCTGTACCGTGTAGCTGGAGCGGAGGGTCGTGGTATCACCTTCATCTTCACTGACAATGAAATCAAGGACGAGGCCTTCCTAGAATACCTTAACAATATCCTGTCATCTGGAGAGGTAAGGTGTCTCAAAGCAACATGATCACATTTCCTTTCTCATTTAGATACAAGTACAATACAAAAACACTGACTTCTCCATACCCAGGAGAAAAGTGTAAGATACTTTTACTCCAATTTACTTTGTTGTATGCAACAAACTTTAATGACGGCCTCCAATATACTCAAAAACATTTCATAGAAGGCAATGTATAATTGAATTCATTTCTTATATAAAACATGTGAGTTCTATGTTAGTGATGTTAGTTCTGATTGTGCTAGGAGTCTTGCACTTTTGCTCTGTTTCTCTCCTTCTCCCTTCCTATCTCTGTTTTTTTTTGGGGGTGGGGGTTGTTGCTGTTTCCTATCTCTCCTGTGCCTAGTCTTTTTCTCTGTTTGTGTATCTCTTATGTTGTCTCTTTCTCCTTCTCCCTTTCTCTACATTACTCTGTCCATTTATCCCTCTACACTGTCCCCTTACTCTCTCTCTCTTTCTTTGTCATACGCAGGTTTCCAACCTATTTGCCAAAGATGAACTTGATGAGATCACACAGGAATTGATCTCTGTCATGAAGAAAGAGTTTCCCAGACGACCTCCAACCAATGACAACTTGTATGACTACTTCATATCCAGAGCATGCAAGAACCTCCATATTGTTCTCTGCTTCTCTCCAGTAAGTACGACTAGGTCATCACATTCTTTCTTCATTTGATCACCTAACAAATTTCATCTATTATGCTGTAGCTGATGTTCTTCTATTATATTCTGTCTGATAGATAAATGAAACTTGTCTACAAAGGCCACCCTAGGTAAAACAAAAGTTTTTTTTTTAGTTTTTTTTTTAAATACAGACAATTTACTTTTCTAGGCAGTTCCTACAATTGTTATGCCTCCGTTACGAAGTAGCCGGAGGCATTATGTTTTCGGGTTGTCCGTCCGTACGTCCCGTTCTCGTGATCGCGTTATCTCAAGAACCAATTGATGGATTCCTGCCAAACTTTGGTCATGTATGTATCTTGCAGAGCCGATGAACTGATTAGATTTTGGGGTCACGAGGTCAAAGGTCACAGGGCTCATTATGTATGCAAAAACAGCTCGTGATCGCGTTATCTCAAGAACTGATTGATGGATTCCTGCAAAACCTTGGTCATGTATGTATCTTGCAGAGCCGAAGAACTGATTAGATTTTGGGGGTCACGAGGTCAAAGGTCACAGGGCTCATTATGTATGCAAAAACAGCTCGTGATCGCGTTATCTCAAGAACCGATTGATGGATTCCTGCCAAACTTAGGTCATGTATGTTACTTGCAGAGCCGATGAACTGATTAGATTTTGGGGTCATGAGGTCATGGTCAAAGGTCATGCGGCTCATTATGTATGCAAAAATAGCTTGTGATCGCATTATCATGAGAACAGATTGATGGATTCTTGCCAAACTTAGATCATGTATGTTTCTTGCAGAGCCAATAAACTGAGTAGATTCTTGGGTCATGAGGTCAAAGGTCAAATGTCATGGGCTCATTATGTATGCAAAAATAGCTTGTGAATGCATTCTCATTAGAACTGACAGATGGATTACTATTGAACTGAGGACATCTTGCAGAGCCAATGAACTGAGTAGATTTTAGGGTCATGAGGTCAAAGATCAAAGGGTCATATATGTATATGAGAAATTGCTTGTTATCACAATATTCTGAGAACCTGTTAATGGATTACAATGAAACTTGAATTTGAAAAATTTCTTCTGTTTTGGTTTGTAAACTTGCTCTATGACGGAGGCATCATTTTCGACTGCGCGCAGTCGAAGTTCCATCTAGTTTTTTCTTTTTCCGACAGGCAGACTCTTACACAAAGATGATTATATGATGTTTGACAGTACATCAGATTTATATCTCTCTCTTTCTCTCTCTCTCTCTCTCTCTCTGCTTTGGCACACAATGTTCATTGTATGATTACTCTTAACTCCATTTTGATTGTTTGCTTCGTCTACACCAACATCAACACAAACATTTTACTTCAAATGCTCACCAGGTTGGAGAGAAATTTTGCAACCGCTCCCTCAAGTTCCCTGGGCTCATCTCTGGCTGCACGATGGACTGGTTCACCCGCTGGCCCAAAGATGCCCTCGTTGCGGTATCCAACCATTTCCTATCCAAGTTTGAGATCATCTGCCCCACAGAGACCAAGTTTGAGGTGGTACAGACCATGGGTGAGGTGCACGATGGAGTGGCCACTACCTGCATCGAGTACTTTGAAAGGTGAGTTAAATGGTCTGATTTGTAGATTTAAAGCCTGTCTGTACTAGTTTGGCCGGGGGGGGGTTAGACTTCGCTGTAAGGTCACTGACAGGTGGTTGTCTAATCAAATCAGCTCTCAATTAAAATAAGAAAAAGAGGATCATGGGGGACCAACAGGCACCGATTAGCAGAGCTGCCAACCATTCCGTTTTTCTCGGAATTATTCAGTTTTTTAATCCCAATTACGTTTTTTTTTCACAAAATACGTTGTTTTTTTTTTTTTTTTTTTTTTACATACCGCACGTCAAACAACTGCCCTAATATGTTATTTTGATCACAAATTCAATAGAAAACTAAGGTTGAAACATACTTGAAGAGAAAAGTATTCTCAAAAAGAAGCATTGGAATTGTGTTGCGAGTGGTTGTAAGTTTTGTTTTAATGAATTCCTTTTTTTTGCCATCATGATTCCTTTTTTTGGTCGCACAAGGTTGGCAGCTCTGGATTAGGCATTGTTTGCAATATAGTGGGCTATAAGTAGCTATAGGAAGTGCAGTGGCGCTTTAAATGCATGGTCTTATTTTGTAGATACATGGAATTTTTGATTTTCTAAGAGCCAGAAGGGCGTGCTTTCACATTGTTGTGCAAAGAGTTAACTCCCTTCTATAGCCCTAAGAATTCAAGATCTTTAATATGTCAGTGTAAACATGTCAGCTGAGACAAGAATGCATTATGATGCCTATTGTACTGGAGAGAAACACTGTCCATATCTGTTATTTTCCTATGGGATGACTGAGGTATGCATTATGTTCATAATAGAAGTTCACGTCCAAGATTGGCTTTAGAAAAAGCTAAAGTTTGAAAAATATCGTGCTGTGAAGAAAAGAATGTTACACATAAATTTAGTTAGTGTTTGAATAAAAAACATGATCACAAAAATGATTTGCACTAAGATATCAGTTTTGGTACATTCAATTATTTTCTGGGACAAAATAATGATAGGCTCTAATTGTCCCAACCTTATCCTTCTGGTTCTTTTCATCAGGTACCGTCGTCAAGCCCATGTAACTCCAAAGTCCTACTTGTCTTTCCTGGATGGCTACAAGTCCATATATCTTGAGAAATATTCTGAGATCTCTGAGTTGGCTCAGCGTATGACCACCGGTCTGAACAAGCTGATTGAGGCTAGTGAGTCTGTCGCAGAGCTGTCCATCCAGCTGGTCGTCAAAGAGAAAGAACTGGAAATAGCCTCCAAGAATGCTGACCTGGTAAACATAACATTGCAAACCAGAGCAAAATAACACTTGAGTTCCTATAGGAAATCTATTTATTCAGATGGTCATATCTCAGCCAATATTTAACATATTCAATTGGTTTTCGACATTTGGACATTATTTTGATGCTCTTTCGGAAAATGAAGTTAAAATTGAGAAATTCTAAAAATAGATTTTTGATGACGTCACACTTGACTTCACCACTCTATTGAGATAATGCAGAGGCATCCCCTCTTTACTCGCTATAAATCAATACTGCAGAATACTACATATATACACTACTTAATTGTGACAAAAGTTGATAGTGGCAGTCCGCTGTTTGTTCCTTTTGTCCACCAAAAGCTTAGAAAGAGTTAAATAAAGGTATTGGGGACTACTATCATGACAAGGTATGAATCTGATTAAGAGTTGTGATTAAAGGTAATACAAAGTTTTGGTATATTTGGAATTTGGTTCAAATGAACATATTGGACGCATATGCGGTCCTACAATATTCAGTGATCGTTGTCGCGGATGAAATCGAGTCCAAAGTTATGAAATTGTAAATAATAAACTCTTTATGTTGTATAGCTCCCTCTCAAGGCCAAGATATAAATTAAGCTATAAAACAATGTCAGAGGTGCCAACCAGTACGATAATAAAAGTGGAAACATGTACAAGTAAACCCCTGCAACCCCAACAAAAACTTTGCTTTACTATTTTCTTTCAAAATTTTAATGAAAGAGCAAACATTTTACTTGACCGTACGTACCAGTATCACATTTTTCTGAACCTGCCGTTGGTAGTGTCAAGTTTTCATGAAAATCTGATTTTCCTCTCCAAAATCTGATTTTTTTTTTTTTTTAGGATACTCAGTCTGTTTTTTGTGTCAAGAGGTTGGCATCTCTGCAATGTTTCTTGACTAAAATCTACCGATTAGTTGTTCCCATTTGGAAATTATATATCACAACTACATATTCTGAGATTTTCATGGTCGCAGCTACCATTGTACAGCCGTAGGCGCTATTTGAAATTTATCAAAATTTACCGGGAGCACCGGTAAATTTTTATATTAAATTTTTCTCAAAAGCAGAAGTACTTTAGGGGCTCATTTTTCTAGTGCTTATAATACATCCATATATATCAAATATATCAAAATTGTAAAGAATCACTTTCCACCCAATTTTCAAAATTTCCCAAAACTTTGTATTACCTTTAATGGATGAATGTGAAATATAAACCTGACCATTTGACCGTAATTAGATCTCTTCTAACAAGTCTACATCCAAAACCACTGTACCCATGGTTTCTTCTTTATCTAATTGTAACATAAATAATATTTTCATTTTTTTTTAACTAGGAAAAGACAGATGTGTGTAATCAGTTGACCAATGATACTTTTATGCAAAAGAACTTCAGCAAACTACTTAAGGCTCAACATTTTTTTTTTTTCTTTTTATAGTACTGTTCATACGTACAATAGATATGATGTTGATGTGTACAATCATTGGCTTTATATCAATTAGGTGTTAGCAGAAGTGACCGTCTTGGCTCAAGCAGCTGAGAAAGTGAAAGCCTCCGTTCAGGTGGTGAAGGACAAGGCCCAACACATTGTGACTTCCATTGAAGCAGAGAAATCCGTCGCCGAGGGCAAGCTAGAGGCTGCCCGACCTGCCCTGGAGGAAGCTGAGAATGCCCTCAACACCATCAAGCCCACCCACATCTCCACCGTGAGGAAGCTGGCCAAACCTCCCCATCTCATCATGCGCATCATGGATTCAGTGCTCATCCTCTTTCAGAAGAGAGTTGATCCTACTTCCCTTGACCCAGAGAGGCCTTCTCCCAAACCATCTTGGAGTGAAGGTTTGAAGGTTTGTATTCCCCCATTCTTTTGTCTTTTCTTTTCTTTTCTTTTTTTATGGGTTTTTCATGAAAAGTCCTTTTCAATTGGATTTATCTTATATTTTGCAGAATTTGCCCAAATCATATTGCAATATGATATATGTAACTCACAAAAGTTTCTTGCAATGAAAATTGCTCTCGTTTACAAATCACAAGTTTCACGTCATCAAAGTTTCTGGCTTAAATTTTAGCCTGTGTGTGTTTTGTTTCTATCCAGTTGATGAGTGGAAGTGGGTTCTTGAATGCTCTGCAAAACTTTGCTAAGGATTCTATCACAGGCGAGACAGTGGAGCTTCTTCACCCTTACCTGAGCATGGAAGACTACTCATTTGCGAATGCCAAGAAAGTCTGTGGAGATGTTGCTGGGCTGTGCTCGTGGACATGTGCTATGTCAACGTTCTATGGAATCAACAAAGAAGTTTTGCCCTTAAAGGTAAGCCAATGTATTGGCCTAGGTATTGATTTTCATGCAATGAAACTTGTATGCATGCTCCAAATGATTTCTCGTTAAAGCACCCCTCTTCATTCAGTGTTGTACTTTTAATTTTTCTCAAGAACTTAAAATTAATTAAATATTAAGGAAGACAAAAAAACATATTTTAACTGAATTTCTCCATCCCTATGAAATGGTTACTATGTACCATGTTCAAGTGATGGTGATTCTTACCCTGTGAAATATAGAAAAGGACAATAGCCAACATAAATACTTGTGTATGAATAGAGGAGAAAGAAGACTTGGGGTAAAAAAAAAATATATATAAAAAAAGGAAATAATATGTAGATGGAGGTGAAGGCTGAGGTACCAGCTTTTTGATACATGTATGTGGAAAAAAAAAGTATTGCTGAGAGGATAGAAAAACAATGAATAACAATATAAAAATTGGTACACGAGTCTGCTCTCAACAGGAATTGGGGCTAATCATACTGTATTGCCTGATCTTAGGCACTGAAAGTAAACTGATTATTTAAAAACATCATGATGCCATTTCAGTCTATCCCTTTACATTTGTAAGGCCAATCTTGCAATCTCAGAGGCCAAGTTGAACATTGCATCTAGAGAGTTGGCAAAAGCCCAAGGTCAGCTCGATGAAAAGCAGAGGGAACTGGATGAAGTCCAGGCCAAGTTTGATGCAGCCATGTTAGAAAAGCAGGTTGGTATTGTTTTCAACTTCATTCTAGTGAGTTTTACAGCAGTTCAGGTCGGTAACACAACACTACTTATACAGTGTGAGTAAAAAAAAAGTTTACACCTAGAAAATTGCTAATTATTTTATAAATCATCTATAAACAGTAGATTATTATACATCTTATGAAAGAGTGTTATATCCTGAATTGCAAATCCATTTTTGCACTCTCGCAAACAATGCCTCCTGTGCATCCAAGCGTGAAAACATATCACACAAAAATGATCCCAAATGATTTGGGATAAAAGTAAAAATGCTCTCTCATAAGATGTATAATAATTTGCTGTTCATACTCTGTAGATGAGTTTTTAAATATTAGCAATTTTTCTAGGTGTAAACTTTTTTTTTGACTCGCATGGTATAAACACTGTTGTCCCTACCAGTGGTGTGGAACATGATTCTTACTATGATATTTTAAAATGACTTCATATATATTCTCCAAATTATATCAGAGGCATTATAAAGAGAGGGTTTATAGCAGAGTTAATGCAAGAGTAGCATCAAGTACAGCTGGCTGGAATGCTCCTCAGGGAGTGGAGATTGTGCACACAGTGTGTGCGGGAAAGTATTGAATCCAATGACCGGGGTAATAGTATATCTGTAAAGCTCTTATACCCTTTTCACATCTATTTTTCTTAACCCCGGACTATCCTTAACCCCATACTATCCTTAACCCCATACTATTTTTTTTGCTGTTCACATCTATTTTCTTAACCCCGGACTATGTGCTTAGCCGGGGTTAAGAAATTTCATGCGATTCACACTACGTTTGCCTTAGCCCCGGACTATTCGATAGCTCATGAATATTAATGCTTTTGCTACCGCGCATGCGCCTTTCGACTAAATGAAGGGGAAAAACCCGCGCGCTAAATTCAATATAAATATAAATTCAATTCCGATTGATCAATTAAAATCAGGAGACAATCAATGCAACAATTGAACTATAATCAATATCGGTCAACGAACTCTTTGCTTGTGGTAAAAAGACCAACAATATACAGTACGGTACGTAATAATTTTAGCTCGCTCGTGTTGTGTTATCCAGCCTTGCGCAAAGCGTTTTCCCTTTATTATTTTACCGATACAAATCAATTACCCATTTTTCATCCAATTCACTTGATAAATTTACCTACGTAAATATGACTGATAATGATAAATGCAATAAAAAATTATGAGCTACATGTTCTTTCACTATTTTTTTAAATCAATTTTATAATAAAGATTTTTTCATAATGACCTCTGCCTCGTAAAAGACTAAACGTCAATACAGAGAGCATGCATGCGTAACGTGAACTGCATGCATGCGTAACGTGAACTGCATGCATAGCGCGCGATAAATGCAAATTCACGACCACACGACCACGCTGTCTGTGATTGGCTGTTGCTTAGCCCCGCTTCTCCTTAGCCCGGTTCGGATTCACACTACGCAGCTTAGCACCACAATTGCCCGGCTAACCCCGCAATTGCCCGGCTAACCCTGCTATTTTGCAGGGCCAGATAGTCCCGTACTATTTGTGGGGTTAGCCCACTTTGGCAAAACGTAATGTGAACAGAAAGCCGGCTAAAATTACCCCGGGTAATTGGTGGGGCTAAGGAAGGAATTGGTGGGGCTAAGAGCCCCCTTAGCCCCACCTATTTCCCGGGGTTAAGCAATATTTGGTAGATGTGAAAAGGGTATAAGAGACATTTGTATTAAGCACTATATAAAAGTGGAATATTATTATTATTACTGAGGCATAAATCGCCCTCTGCAATTAAATCTCAGAAAAGTATAAGAAATACGTTTTAATATACAGGTCGTTTATTTTACATTTGTAAAAGTGAGATTGCTCCTCGTTGATTTTCTGCTGTCTTATGTTCTTTTAAGATGAAATCATAATGTTACATGTAGTGTTGTGTACATGTGTACATGTGCGATTAAGAAGGATGTCATCAGGAAGGACTCTTGTTAATGGGAGATCAATGGGTACCGCTTAGGCATTGTTGGCTCTATAGAGGGCGCAAGTAGCTATAAGTAGTGCAGTGGGGCTTAAAGTGTATCAATCACCGGGAATAATAATTTGTTAACAGTGCTATTTGAATGAACTGAATATGAAAGAGACGATTCAAAAATTGTTCAAAATGGCAAATTGTGATGTTAGGCAAAAACTACATGGCTGCAAACTGGTATTTAACAAACATTATGTATTGTGGGTTTTTTCAGACTCTGTTGGCTGATGCAGAGTCTTGTAGGCATAAGATGACGGCGGCATCAGCGCTCATCAATGGTCTTGGAGGAGAGAAGATTCGATGGACTCAGCAGAGCAAGGAGTTTAAATCCCAAATCAACAGGTCAGAGAGGGAGGGAAAATGTCAGAGAATGGATGTCAATAGAAGAATGATATAGAATTACAAAGAAAAAGACATTCTCATTTACTCTGAATCAAGAGTTGAGATATCTGATATATCGTAAACCATTAGCAATAGTACATGGACATTCATTGTAGCTTCCATGATAATAACTAGTCACTTGAACATTGCGTAGAGGCAGAAATAACTGAATCATTATTATTGATAACAATAATATTAGCTAATGTAATAGTTCCTTTTCCACTGAATTACAGAGCAATAAAATGTATACATGTGTATGTTAAAGATTATTTTTCAATGGACTTTCAATATTCAATTCAATGGTTAAACTCGAGCAGAATTCTGATTCCATGCATGTTTCTATGCAAATCGGGCATCATGAAATAATTCTTCACATCCCTAACCCATTTGTCCTCCTTTTTCTTGTTGTTATATTTGACTGGTAGGCGATTTACTGCTTGCTACTGTTTCAATGTATGTTTCTTTGCAAATAGGGCATCATGTAATAATTCATCACACCCCAAAACCATTTTTCGTCCTCCTTTTCTTTTTGTTACATTAGACTGGTAGGTGACGTCCTGCTTGCTACTGGTTTCCTCTCCTACTCTGGTCCATTCAATCAAGTCTTCCGTCTCATGATGATGGACGAGTGGTCCAAAGAGCTTTCCAAGAGACGCATTCCTTTCTCAAGAAACCTCAATGTCACTAACATGCTGGTCGATGCACCTACTGTAAGTCAATTGAAATATTAAAGTTTGTATTATCCAAAACCATTCTCCTTTTTTTAGTAGGGCATCAATCCAAGAAGTAGAAACTAACTGTTTCAATTTCAGCTGATTTTACAACGTATTGTGGTAGTCAAACACCTAATATTATAACTGCATACATATATTTTAATAAGCAGTTTTGCGATATTGCTATAGTATTGCATTGTATATATGTACAGGGCCCTCTTGCATAAGTCGCTAAAAGGATATTAGGATAAGTCCTAAAAATCAAACACAACTTTGCTTTTGATTGCAATTCCATTGCATTAAGAGTTGCTTTCAAGTGAAACTTTTCCAGATCAAACGCAACCTTATGATAGACATATGGCCAAATGCAAAGTTGTTCTTGAAAATCAAACATAACTCTCTTTATGCAATGCGCAGTTGCATTTGATTGCAAGTTGCGTATGATATTTGCGTTTGATCTGAGTTGCAACCAATCGCAACTTGACTTTTTATGCAAGAGGGCCCAGAGGCCATAGAAAATTGCTTACCCATGTATATTGGGAATGCTATTTGCGTATAAGAACAAAATTCCTCTTTATCAAAGAATTAATTGGATTATTTTATTATAGTAATTTTTGTTGGAACAGTTTAATTTTATTATTATTATTTTTTTTTTTAGATTGGAGAATGGAATCTTCAGGGTCTACCCAATGATGAGCTATCTATTCAGAATGGTATCATTGTGACCAAGGCTACCCGCTACCCTCTATTGATTGATCCGCAAGGTCAAGGAAAAGTCTGGATTAAGAATAGGGAGAGTGACAATGGGCTCCAGGTAAATTCACCCAAATCTTAGGAAACCAGGGGAGTGTTTCACAAAGACTAAGATCAACTTTAAGTTGGACTTAACAATGGCAGGCAGTTCATTCCACCGATTGCTCTCACCATTTTGATCTTTAGATAATATTTTTTCCTTCAATAATGAATTATAAAAAAATGTAGATTTGTGACTATGATTTGTACGTCCCTTGAGAGACAAATGCCAGTAAATGGTGAGAGCAAAAAGTGGCAAGAATGGCCTGCCATAGTTAAATTCAACTTAAAGTCGATCTTAGTATTTGTGAAACACCCCCCTGCATCCTCCTTAGATGTAATATTCAAAGTGTACCAATCACCTGGAAGAATAATTTGTGAATAGCTAGAATGTATAAAAACCAATCAAAAAAAAACTCTGCCTGGCATTCTATAGATAAACAGACAAGGAGTATAAAGAAATTGTAAGATGATATAAAATACTGCATATAGGGCTCACATGGAAACAATGTCTGACATGGGGTGCATGTCCTTTGCTATGCGCTACCATATGCATGAGTTAACTAGTCTACTCAACAATATATTTTACTGTTCATTTATAGTTGTATTCAAACTGCAATATCTCTTTTTATAAATAATATTTGGAGCTTCTATATTTCAAATACAAAAAAGCAACATGGAACCCCTTACATCAAGAGCAAAACTTGTTCCAGTGATTGGTACACATTTATGTTTTACAATCCTAACACAACATGTGAACTATAGAATATGTTAATATTTATAAACAAAATAATTTCAGAACATTTTAATGCTATCAATATCACCCTTTTAACATTACATTTGTCCATTTCTGGTACCATTTTACTACTTTAATACTATCAATTTCATGTTTAATATGCACTTCCAGTAAGTTTAGTTTTCAATAGATTAAAGAATGATAACCATTTGAAAGCTATCAGTGATATGGATAAAATTCCATCTTCCTAGGAATTAAATACCATCAAACGCTCAGTATAAAACTTACAGTGGTAACACACATCATTGTTATAAAATTAGCAAGGCAGGTATCTGAAAAAAATGGTTGTGCATCCCGTGCAAAAAGTTATAAGTGGTTACTTTCTTGACAATAGGTTACATCGCTGAACCACAAGTACTTCAGAACCCATCTAGAAGATGCCCTGTCCCTTGGGAGACCTCTCTACATTGAAGATGTTGGTGAAGATTTGGATCCTGCCCTTGATAATGTCCTTGAAAAGAACTTCATCAAATCTGGCAGCACGTTTAAGGTAACAATTTGTAGATGTTTAACGAGACAAAATGTTCTTCTATGTTAGTTTAACAATACCAGTTAGGATAAAAGTGTCTTTGCGAAAACTATTTCATTTCTATGTTATGACTATAAGGTTTTCTTGTACCTCTTGTATCTTAATTTTCTAGAAGACAACTCAATGTATTCATATTCAAAAGTTGAGAGACAATGTTGTATAACATCTTTAAAATGAATGTTGAAAAGTTGATAATGAGTTAAGATTACATGTACATTAAATTAGTTTTCCTAATGCTTTCTTGTAAGTTTTACGAGTAAAATATAGTGATTGCATACCTGAGATAATAATAGACGTGGGATTAGTAATTACTAGATTTCATAACATTTCAAAGATGAAATGATGAAGGATTTACAGGTTCCTGCAGCTCAATTCAATATTTCAATAAGGGTCTTGGTGAAGGTCATTAATCTGTCAGCCATGTAGGTTCTTGCACTCTTGGTCTTGTCGGAAAGCCTTTGTTCCTTTGCCAATACGTATAGTGATGTCTTATTACTAAACGTAATTATATTCCACTAGTAAACTTTTAAATACTGAAAAGATTTTAACTCTTAAGCTGCCACCCATACAATGCACCCAGTGCCACAGTGCTAATTCCTATTGTGCCCGCCACAAATCTCCTGTGTGCCAAGTTAATTTTAAGGTTGGTTCAAGTGCGTGTTATTTAAATCTTTACAAAAAACAAATCGCTGAATTACTCGAGAAAATCCAATCTGACTGTTGTATACAAAGATGCGTAATCCAAAGCCGATAATCTGATGCACGTGATGGTACTTTCAATAGCGCTGCAAAAGCACTCAGCACGGTGCAATGGGCATGAACAATAACTGTTATTACATATGCGCGCTAGCGTGAACGAAGCAGTGTAGCGGTGGCTCGCTAGCATGAACGTGGCAGTCAATCGATAGCACGCTCGCATGCACACGGCACTATAACAATAGCGCGCTATCAGTCTCATGGCAGGATAAGAGTTAACAGAGTTTTGTCTTGTCATCTTTTGCCAGGTGAAAGTAGGAGACAAAGAGTGCGATGTGATGACTGGTTTTACGCTCTACATGACCACCAAGCTTGCTAACCCTACCTACACACCAGAGGTAAACACATACCTTCTTCAAGTTTTCAGTATTTTGTTCTAATAGGATGGATTCACAATTAACAGGTCCCCTTTGGGTATATAACAATGCCACAGCTGATATTAAACTTTTTTCCCGTAATGCATCACATGAAATTGACGAATACACCGTTGTTGCTAGATAGTGCTGTGAATTCGAATTAAATGGTATTGTAATACATGTAAAAAATGATATCAGTTCTATCAATATTTGTTGATTTTTTTTTTTTACATTGACTCGACACATAGTGCCAACAAATGTTTACGTCTACCTAAGATAACATTGGCAACATTTTCATTGATCTGTTTTTAATTTGTAGATGACGCCCAATGTGTTATCAAGCAATATAAGGCTCTATAGAAATGCACACATGTATCTTCCATTAGTAATATAATGAATGGTACCTAGTTGTCACAAAAGATTTACATCTATTCAAGATAGTGGTATTGGTGTCTATTACCCAGTTTGATATATTGCAGTTGTCAAGCAGTGTCATAAAAAGGTTTAGGCTAGATTTACCCAAAGGAGTGTAATTAGCGTGTTTTTTCCCCACTGACATATTTTACACATTCACGTTTAAGTCAGTAGGTTTACATCTACCCAAGATTGTCTCATTTGTACATACATGTATTACTTTTTTCCCTAATTAATGATGGACTCCCAGTGTTAACATGATTTATATTTACCTTTATAGGTGACATGAACACATTTTTTCTATTCTCTTTTAATGTGAGGGAAACCATTTGTTATCCCCTCACCGTGCGTGCATCCGTCCGTCCGTTCGTAACAAATTTGGTTTCCGATCGATAACTTTAGTAATGTTTGACGGATTTTAATGAAATTTGATATGAAGGTACATGATATCAAAATACAGGCTAAGTTCGATTTCGGAGTATGTGGGTCAAAGGACATAGCTCATTAAATATGCGAATCTGGTTTTCGATCCATAACTTTAGTATTGTTTGACGGATTTTAATGAAATTTGATATGAAGGTTCATGGTATCAAAACACAGCCGAATTTTGATTTCGGAGTATGTAGGTTAAAGGTCATAGCTCATTAAATATGCAAATCTGGTTTCCATTCGATAACTTGAGTAATGTTTGACAAATTTTAATGAAATTTAATATGAAGGTACATAGTATCAAAATACATGTACAACCTAAGTTCAATTTCTGAGTATGTAGGTCAAAGGAAAAAGGTCATAGCTCATTAAATATGAAAAAACACCTAATTATATATGTGAAAATGTGGTAATGTCCAATGGAGGTAACTTATTCTGACGTATATAGGCCATTTGTACCCTGCAAGGGGATGCTACGCTTTGCGTTGACTTGTTACAAGAGGTTTACATCTACTGAAGATGGTTTTAGTTGTTCATGATATGATCAACAAGACCTATTTACAAGAGTTAAGTGTCTACAAGAAAGATAATAATGAAGAAGACAACTAATTTAAGCAAACCTAACATGGAATAAATAATTCCTTGAATTGTTATAAACTATGGAGAGCCAAGTTTTGAATTACATAGGCTATCTACTATTAGAAAACTATCTATTGATGTATCTTTGTATATTTTTTCTAAATTGTACTTGTTTTTTAACTTATTTATTACTTGTTTAATCTTTATTTGGCAGGTATCAGCCAAAGCCTCTATTATTGACTTCACTGTTACCATGAAGGGTCTAGAAGATCAGCTGCTTGGTAGAGTTATCCAGACAGAAAAGCAGGTACATGTCCTTGTGACATCCATATGTATCACATATATGAGGAGAACAGTTGGATCAAACGAATTTGTTTTTATGCCTCCGCAACAAAGTAGCCGGAGGCTTTATGTTTTCTGGTTGTCCGTCCGTCCGTACGTCCCGTTCTTGTGATCGCGTTATCTCAAGAACCGATTGATGGATTACCGTCAAACTTGAATCATGCATGTATCTTGCAGAGCCAATGAACTAAGTAGATTTTGGGGTCACGAGGTCAAAGGTCACAGGGCTAATTATGTATGCAAAATAGCTTGTGATCACGTTATCTCTAGAACCCATTGATGGATTCCTGCCAAACTTGAATCATGCATGTATCTTGCAAAGCCAATGAACTGATTAGATTTTGGGGTCACGAGGTCAAAGTTCAAAGGTCACAGGACTCATTATGTATGCAAAATAATTGTGATCGCGTTATCTCTAGAACCGATTGATGGATTCCTGCCAAAATTAAATCATGCATGTATCTTGCAGAGCTAATGAAGTGATTAGATTTTGGGGTCACGAGGTCAAAGGTCACAGGGCTCATTATGTATGCAAAATAGCTCGTTATAGCGTTCTCTAGAACCGATTGATGGATTCCTGCCAAAATTAAATCATGCATGTATCTTGCAGAGCTAATGAAGTGATTAGATTTTGGGGTCACGAGGTCAAAGGTCACAGGGCTCATTATGTATGCAAAATAGCTCGTTATCGCGTTCTCTAGAACTGATTGATGGATTCCTGCCCAAATTAAATCATGCATGTATCTTGCAGAGCTAATGAAGTGATTAGATTTTGGGGTCATGAGGTCAAAGGTCACAGGGCTCATTATGTATGCACAAATAGCTTGTGATCAATTATCATGAGAACCAAAAGACAGATTACTATCAAACTCAAGACATGTATATGTATCTTCCAGAGCCAATGAACTGATTAGATTTTAGGGTCATGGGGCTCATTAAGGATGCCTATAAATAGCTTGTGAATGCATTATTAAAGACGACAGATGGATTACAATCAAACTTTTGTTGCTTCTGTTTTGGTTTGTAAAATTGCTCTATGGCGGAGGCATCATTTTCGACTGCGTGCAGTCGAAGTTCCATCTAGTTTATATCTCAATTATGGATTGCCATGTCCATTCCCAGGGCCCTGTTCTTTAAAGAGCTACAATTGATTAAAATTCATCAGAACTGTGTACTTAGGAGATAGGAATTGTGATTAGTTCAAGTTGAGATTGAATCGAATCACAACTCTTTATAAGACAGAGGCCCCTTATCTACATTGAAATTGCACTACAAGTATGAGTTGTTGCTTGTTGTTAAGGAATGTGTAACATGCATTGCCAACAAATGGATAATTGCCATTATTTCGTATTTGAAAGATGTGTGTTTGAGGGACAATGAAGAAGCTGATAATGTTTCTAAAAATTACAGAATTGTTCTAAATCTTTGTACCTGGTAAAATATACATACTTTTACAAAAGATGTGTGTCAATATGTGATCTGAGTATGACAAAAGTATGTATAAATACTGTTTTCAGAAGTAGAATGCCCTAAAAACGGTCAACTGCTTTCTTTTTTTTTAATCTAGGAATTGGAATCCGAAAGAATTGCTCTGATGGAGGATGTGACGGCCAACAAACGAAAGATGAAGGAACTTGAAGATAATCTCCTCTACAGACTTACAAGTACACAGGTAAGTACGTGACCATCAGTTTGACAGTGGTTTTCATACTTTAAAGCCCCACTGCACTACTTATAGCTACTTGCGCCCTCTATACAGCCAACAATGTATTGTATTGTATTTATTAACATTTATTTCCTTCTCAACAGTACAATATGAAACACAATGTATATGTAACAATTATTTCAACATAGAGTATACAGTAAATAATTCAGATATGGAAGGAGGCGAAAACCCGGAAAGCATAGCTTGAGTTGGGAACGCCCATAATAAATTAACCCAGTTACCGAAAGAACATTATAGATATTATTATGAAAATTACATTTTATATAACAGAAAGTTGATAGGAAAGAATAAAAATAGTAAATGGAACAGAGGGAGGAAGAAAAAAAAAACGTACTCGTTGATCCCCATGATGCCCTTTTTCTTATGTTATTTGAGAGCTGATTTGATGGGATAACCACCTGCCAGTGACCTTGCAGGGAGGTCTAATCCCTCCATGCCAAACTAGTGCAGAGGGGCTTTAAGATGAATGGTCAGAAGCTGTGTTGATGAAAATTCATTGTGTGAATGTATTATAGAATGGGGAAGAGGTTTATACTGATGTTACAGTGTTACTGTTTTTTTGATAAATAAGGCTGAATGTAGAGCAATATGAAGTACATTACTTGAGGGGGACATGTTAGACTTTATGGATACACTGAAAATATGGTGTTTTACAGTCATGAAGATCAGTTGCTACCTTGTTACTTTTGATAGTTGAGATGAAACATATATTTGGTAAAGAAAGATATGTACATTTATTTTTTCTGTACCGGACAGGAATATAAGTTAATGAGATGTCTTTTGCTCTAATTTAAAGTTGCTCAAGCGTTGGTATATAGAGGGCAGCACACGGACGTACGCATAGGAGCGTAATACCCATTGGCTCAGTGTTATGTAGTGATTGCTAAGTTGCCTACTTCACGAACGACTATATCCACACATGGACATCTTCAAAGTAATTGATGCTTCAAACGGTTTGTTACTAATGTTTGTTGATATCTCTTCCTCTCATTGTGCTGGCTGAATAGGGTTCCCTGGTTGAAGACGAGTCTCTCATCACCGTGCTTGCATCTACCAAAGTGACAGCTGAAGAAGTGTCAGAGAAACTAGTGGTGGCAGCAGATACTGAACTCAAGATCAATGAAGCAAGAGAAGAATTCAGACCAGGCAAGGAATACAAATTGTTCAAACAAACTCGCCTCTAAATAGAATTTGATAAGTCCAAGGTAACCTCGGATCAAAACATGCTAGAATACATGTTTAAGTCAAATTAAATTCTCTCCTCTGGGTGAAATCTGCAATGACACATGTAATCATCCTTTGCTTCATCCAAGCATTATTCTTTTTTCTAAACAGCTAATATAAATTCTCAATCATGTGATTAAATTCCAATCGAACATGACATGGTACATCACCTTTAAACAAAATGTTTAAAAGATGCAGCAAAGGAAATTTAACCATTTGTATGCAAATAAATTGTAAGTACAGGGTCCCATTTTACAAAACTTATCATCAGTGACAAATGACACTTTTCTTTATAAGCTACTGAAATCCTTGCTTCTGATTGGTTATCAGCAGATTTGTCATTGCAAAAAGGCTTTGTGAAATGGATCCAAGGTGACTTAAATAAAAGCACACACCCACCAGTGGTGCCTACAATTACTTTGTGATATTTGTGGTAAAATGTGCATAATTATAATGAAAACTATATGTAAAGTCATTTTTATTTCTAATGATTAATGATTGTTTCATTTAATTGCTTCATTTAGTGGCTAATCGAGGTAGCATCCTGTACTTCTTGATCACTGAGATGAGCATGGTTAACGTCATGTACCAGACGTCCCTAAAGCAGTTCCTTGGTATCTTTGATCTCTCCATGGCAAGGTAAGTCATTATCTGTTTCTCATTATAACCCCATGAACTACTCCATTCTCTTATTGTGATAGGTGTAATACAGGGACCACTTGGTTCCCTCAATTTTTTACAAAATTTTGTAGTAATTAGGATATATAATTGATCAAAAGTAATGTTATAGTGTTGTCTCCTCTTTAAATACAAAAATCATCTTTGATTTGGTTCTGTTGAGAAAGAAAACAAAATTGGTTCATATTTTGTTTCACTGTTTTAAAAAAGAATTTGACATTTTACTTTATTTGTTCGCACTGAGAAGGAAACAAATTTAGATCTTAGATTGTTTTTCTGTGTGAAACAAAACATTTACACCCAATGTTTCTTTGTACTTTCAAAAGATATACCAGTCATACATATTCTTCTGATTATAATTGCTTGCTGTTTTTACTTTTGCTGCATGCTACAACTGCAATACATTGCACAAGCAAGGGAACCATGCCACTTTCAATGTACGTTTCTTTTAATTTTATTCATATTCTCTTCATAGATCTGAGAAGTCACCCATACCAGCCAAGCGCATTGCAAACATCATCAGCCAGCTAACATATGAAGTGTTCAGGTACTCCTGCAGGGGCCTCTATGAGAACCACAAGTTTCTCTTTACTCTCCTCATTGCCCTCAAGATTGATCAACAACTGGGCAATGTCAAAATCAAGGAATTTCAAACTCTGATCAAAGGTATGCATAATAATCTAGTTCATTCTGTTTACATCATTCACACCTTGTACATATATAGGATGGTATTTTCTGCTTGAAGAATATGAGTATATATTCAAACCTGCTATAGTGACAACCTGTCTACATAGACCACGTTTTTGTTGTCCTTGTAAATGGTTTCTCCTTGAAACATGTATTATAGGCACCTGTACACAAAGACCACCTGCCTATAGAAACCACTTTTCTTGTCTCCCTAGGGTGGTCTTTGTAGACAGGTTTTACTGTATATATCCAAAGATTCCCACTTGTACAAAAACATGTAAATTCTTTAAGATGAAGAATGATTGATGGTGATTCGTTTAAATTTGTTACTGAACAGAGAAGTTGGTAATGTTTGACTTGCCTAAAGTTCTAAAGTCATGAATTATCTTCAAACTCGATATAAGGAGAACCGGTTCAAGTAGATATTCAGAGGATCTGATTGTAAAGTAAAAGTAAATTGGAAAAATTGAAGCAGCAAACTAGGATCATTCAAGCATTAAACATTGTGGAATGTGTCAGAGTCCTGATTGATCCATTAATTAACCTATCAGACATCTTGCAGCTAATACAGTCAAACCTGCTTTAGTGACCACCTGTCTACAAAGATCACTTACACAAAATTTGTCAGAAATTGGTTCATTACTAAATTTGTACCATTGAATGTATTACATTTAGGTGGTGCTGCTCTGGACTTGAAAGCCTGTCCACCCAAGCCATCAAAGTGGATCACAGATGTCACCTGGCTTAACCTGGTAGAACTGAGCAAGCTACCTCAGTACTCAGAAATACTTACACAGGTACATATAACTCCTTCTATCTAGTTGAAATAACATTCAACGATTAACCTGTTCACTGCTGAATTCTCTCCTTTGACAAGACTTAATAGAGAAAGCATCCAGATACAATATTTGAGGCTATACAAAGCCTGATCATTTTCAGATTTGTTTTTCTTTTTTTCTTCCCAAAATTGATTGTCCCTGAAATCAATGTAAATCCTGATTAAAATTAGGTGAGGTGAGGTGAGGTGCCGTTTTTTACTTGCCTGAAGGCCTCAAACAAGCGCTAGGAGTTCTTAAAAAAAATAATTAAACTCTAACTATCACCCCTGGCTATAAACTTGTATGGATATAAGCATAGTAAGAACTTTATATATTCCATACTTTGTTGAGTTCTGAAAGTTTCAAATCGCTTAAACTTGAATTTCATTCTAGGCCCCAATCATTTTGTCATTGTTTGGGCACGTTTTGCTGAGCAGCCACATCGATTGTATATATATATATATATACATTTTCATAATATGTGACTTAACCAACATCATTAAATGCATTAATTCATCAGCTTCTGAACAAGCAGTGCACCGTTTTTCCTTCTTTTGTTTCAGTTTAATATCAATTAAAACTTGTAAACAAAATTATAGCATAACTGACTATCAAGAACGAATCTATGATAGCATGTCTGCCCTATTTCCATAATCGTCTTTGCTATCTATAGATCCAGCGCAATGAGAAAACCTGGAAGGTATGGTTTGACAAAGATGCCCCTGAAGAGGAGATTATCCCTGATGGATATAACAGTTCATTGGACACGTTCCGGAAACTTCTTCTCATCAGGTAAGGGCTTCTTGTAATAATAATAATAATATTCAGTTCTTGTATAGCGCACCATACATTATGAAATATTAAACCTCTCTATGCGCTTCCAAAGAGCTTTTGGAAGTTATTACCCTAGCTTTAGCTCCGGCAGCCGTTATCAGCGCACAGTGCATTTCAAGGAATAATCCTACCAGGTACCCATTTATCTCACCTGGGTTGATTGAGGCAAATGTAGATTAATGCCTTGCCAAAGGACATTAGTGCCGCAGCTATTTATGTAAAGTGCAAACAATTATTTCATTATTTTACTGTATAAAGAGACCAACACCAGACTGGAAATAGACCAATCAATGTCATTACTGTGAATGGCCTGGATTTTGTTAGTTATCAATGGGAGGGTAATACATGTGAATGTTTAGTGGTGTGGACATGGTATCCTGTTCCAGCTCTGTCTCGCATCTGGATATTACTGAAGGTCTTTTAGTGATACATAACTGGTATCAAAGTAGATTTTTAAAAGCTGGTTGTGTTCTAATCATGCACAGTGTTATTAATGCAGGAATATGAAAGCTGCTGGCGGAAATCATCAAAATTGATGGACAGCGCCAACAAACTAAACCCAACAAGTGTTGGTTCTGCATCTGGCAAACCACAACTATGTTCTTACAATTAGCAAGGTTAAATTCCTTGTACATGTACATACATACTTAAATTTATAACAAAATAAGACAGAATGATGGATAAGAAAGAAAATATACAGTATATGTCAGCACATGTTTATTTACAGTAGGTTTACAGTTGCACCATGTGAGAGAGAGAGGGAGGATTGGGGAGTCCTGAAAAGGACTGTCGGTAATCTGTTTTTCTTGAAAGTGTGTGTAGTCCTGAAAAAGACTGTTAGTAATATTTCTTGAGCTTATAGTTCTAAGGAGAACTTTAGCGTCGTTTGGAGAGGATGGGTAGTGGATTGGCTCAACGTTTCGAATAGGTTGACTATCCGTCGCCAGGAGATCAGATCCTACCATATGTTCATTGTTTCAAGATTCACGCATCTCCCACCATTCATTTCTCCATGCATCTCAGATCTTGGTGTACAGATCGTACCATCCCACAAGCAAGAAAGTACATCGCAGACTCCATGGGAAGCAGGTATGCTGACCCGGTCATCCTGGACCTTGAGAAGACATGGGAAGAGAGCGATGTCCATACCCCTCTCATCTGCTTCCTATCAATGGGATCAGATCCTACCTCTCAGATTGAAGGACTAGGCAAGAAGCTCAAAGTTGGTAAGTGCCCTGGATATACATTTATTTATTTATTTCTGATATTTATACGGGGTGGCACATATCACTAATTTGGTGGTCTTTCATGATTTCCTGTTTGGTAAGAATAAAACAAATAACAGCAGCAAAATCAAAATAGATAAATACACAAGCATATAAACAGGTAAAATACAAATCAATTGGTATCCTCATGAAATAACTGATCATTCAAGAATTAGCCTTGGTGATTTACAAGAAATATGTGAATGGAATTTTCAATTTAAATAGAAAATACATTTAAGAAATGAAAATAAAATAAAAAATAGATGATAACCACATATTTAAAAGAATTTAAACATGTGTTTATACATCTACATGTACAATACAATTTAACAGATGTATGCCCATGTCATTTTATACAAATGTTATTAGCCTCCTTTAGAGTCTTGTAAATGTCATGACAGTGGGACAAAAAAACTTTCCAAAGTGTTCCATTATAATGAGAGAACTTTGGAAAGTGCATTCTTTCGGTAAGAATCCAGGAGGTTTTCTTGGAGAATCGAAGTGTCTTACACAAACACACATGCTCTCATGACTGATATAATGATTTCAAAGCACATGTTTTACACTTTTCTCCCACACACAAACAAAGGAGGGTTTCCCCCACAATCCAAGGCAGCAACATGGTTGTTTTCAGTCAGTATTGATATATCTGGGACTATGAAAATATGACTAAGGTTGTATATTTATTTCATGAGTCCAATACAGATACACCTATGTTGGCGCAAGTAAATGATGCATATTTTAAAAATATATTGATGAATATAATATTTTGAAGTCCATTTTTCCCCTCTTTAGCCTGCAGATCTATTTCCATGGGACAAGGTCAAGAAGTGCATGCAAGGAGACTCATACACCAGTCCCAAGTGGGGGTAAGTTTACTCAACAGAAAACATCATTAAGGCATCGTTTAACAATGTTAAATCTGAGATGCATGGCCCTACGTGATATCAGTGTCTGTGATACAGTGTATTATTGAAGCCCTTAAAAAAATGTGATTCAAAATGATCATGAAGTGCCTCAAAAAAGTAGAAATCTTTGAGTGACTGGTTTTTACCATACTCATTTTTATGCCTCCGCTACAAAGTAGCCAGAGGTATTATGTTTTCGGGCTGTCCTTCCATCCATATGCCCGTTCTCGTGATCGCGTTATCTCAAGAACCGATCGTTGGATTCCCACTAAACTTTTTTTTTTTTTTTTTTCCATTTTTTGGACCCTCCAACAGGCCATTTATTGAAAATCAATCTCAAGATAACATATTTGAACACATGTTCCAATGAATATCATATAATATTTCAGAATAAGATATACATAACGAATATCAACCATAATACTGTATATACAGAACATACATGTAGATTAGGGAAAGAAAAACAAAATAAATAAGAATGCAACATCATGACTGAAAATGATGTGGGAAATTCAATATACTCCTATTAAAGGATCAAAATCCTCTCAAAATTTATCCATTTTTTATCGAATTTGTCGGTTTTGTTAGCAAATATACTAACTTGCCTCTCATTTGTGTAACTATTCTTGATATATTGTTTTATTGTCCGAAAGGATGGTACAGACTTTTGTATTCGAGAAAAATATAATTGTTGTTTAGTCCAAATTATTATACAGTTTAAAGCATCATTTCTTTTTTCAATGAAACCTAACAAAACATGTATTAAGGACAGTTTTATTCTACAGAGTGTTACTATAGTTAACCAGTCAGTCAAACAACTCCAAATCAATTTGGTCATGTTACAGGAGTTACAAAGGGAACAGTTCTTATTTAAAATTATGTTAATTTTCACAAGATCTTTATTCAAATATAGTATCTTATTCAAAAGTCTGTACTGAAAGTACCGAACTGTTGTATGCGTTGTACAGCGAAAAATAACCCTGAAATAATATTGCATATATTTATCATCAAATATAAACCATCTGCATGCCATCTATTACATAATTTATTCAAATGTTCATCCTTTTCTTTTAACATAATTTGATAAATATGTCTACATCCTTTTTCATCTTTCAACAAGCATGAAATATATGCAGGGCACAATGGTCCATTTACCTTCATAATACAACTTTCCAATTGGGACTTGTATTTGCATTTAATTATTTGACAAAGTGCATAATAATGAAGAAACTGTATTTTGATTGAAAACTTTTTTTCACACTCTTCTCTTGCTAAGATTTGTCCTTGATCATCTAATAAATCGTTTAAAAATCGAATACCTTTATCACACCATTCTTTTAAAAATATACCCTTTCCTCCAATTTTAATCTCAGAATTATACCAAATAGAAATAGCTTTCCAAAAAGGAGTAGTAGTACATTGAACCTGGCGGACAAAATAAGCTAGTATTTGGAAAAGTTCTTTCCAAAAACAGTTTCTTAGCATAAATGATAATTTAGTGAAATATATATCACCTTTACCCCATTCCAATGATGATAGTGGACGTAAGAAAGCGTACATTAAATGGGTAACGTCTTCACATGAGTTCAACAATATTCTTCTAATCCAGGTCAGTTTCAAAGCTCTAGAAAATTGTACAACATCAACCATTTTCAATCCACCATTTTCGTAAGAACAAACCATCTGTTTTCTGCTAATCTTATCAGGTTTCCCTTTCCAAATGAATTTAAAAAAAGAGACATTTATTGCTTTTAAAAGATGTTCAGAAGGGTTAGGAATGGACATAAATAAATGGTTAAATTGCGAGACTAGCATTGATTTCACCAAGACCACGCGACCAAAAACAGAAATGTTACGTTTCGACCAAGATATCATTTGCCTTTTTAGTTTATCAAATATTCTGTCGTAGTTGAAATCCGGAAGCTTTTCTAAATCAATACCAAAGTCTATTCCCAAATACCTTATGAATCCCCTGTTAACCAACGATATGTCAGTCCCATGAACCTGATATAAATCAATATTTACAGTTTTTTTCAAGGAACCGATACACAATATCTGTGTCTTATTTATATTAAGATTTAAACCTGAATACTGAGAAAAGAACTCCAATAGCTCCAGAGCATAGTGTAAACTTTCTGTACTATCGAGACACAACACTGTATCATCAGCGTATTGTAATATTCTATATTCCTTGTTTTCTATAACTAAACCTTTTATCTTGTGGGATTTTCTGACCATCATGCCTAAAATTTCTGCACATAATAGAAACAAATATGGAGAAAGCGGATCTCCTTGTCGGCAACCCCTTTTAATATTAAAACGCGAGGTTAAACAACCGTTAATTAACACATTTGAAGCAGAATTTGAATATAGTAATTTGATCCATTGGATAATTTTATCCCCGTAATTAAAGAAATTCCCACTAAACTTGGGTCATGTATGTATCTTGCAGAGCCAATGAACTGATTAGATTTTAGGGTCCTGAGGTCAAAGATCAGAGGGTCATACATATATGAAAAATAGCTGGTAATCAAGATATTCTGGATTACAATCAATCATAAAAATTGCTTCTGTTTTTGTTTGTAAAATCGCTCTATGGCGGAGCCATCATTTTCGACTGCACGCAGTCAAAGATCCATCTAGTTTTTTTGTTTATCCTTCTTTAACTTTCATGTAATCATGGTCTGTACTTATATACAGTGTTCATTTCATACCTTTATGTAATGATTGTCTATGCATACAGGGTGGTTGGGTGATGCTTCAGAACTGTCATCTTGGTCTAGAGTTCATGGACGAGCTGCTGGACACTGTGACTGGATATGAGAACCCCCATGCCAGCTTCAGAGTGTGGATCACAACAGAGGTTCATCCACAGTTTCCTATCAGCTTACTCCAGGTGCGTTCCAAACTAAATTTTCTATTAAAAGCCAAAGGGCATTAATGTTGGGTTAAAAAAGGTGAGTACACTTGTACAAGCATTGCTTTTTAGTGGACCCCTCTGTTGCCAATGTGTATTTCTACATTTGTTGTAAATGTTCATAATTGATTTGTAATGTTTTTTTGGAAACATAAATAAATTGAATTGAATTGAATTGAAAACTAATTTTTGCCTTTCAATAGACATTATTATCCTATGGTTTATGGTTCGGATAATTTTAGTATTGGATCTTGAAACCGAATGCTTATTAAAGATCTTTTCTAAATATCGTATCTTCGAAAAAACAGGCTTTTTTGTCCTTATCCTGTGAATAAGTTCCAATATCAAAACAAATATTTAATATGTTCTGTTTTCTTTCTACATAAAATGGATTGATTAAGAAATTATACTGGACATCAAAATACTGCAATATCTGGTTTGTTTGTGTGTTTGTTCTTACTTGTGATTGATAATTAATAACTTTGAATTGAATTAAATATCTTTTTATTGACGCAGCATTCCATCAAGTTTACCAATGAGCCACCACAAGGAATGAAAGCAGGTCTGAAGAGAACCTTTGCATCTATCACTCAGGATCAGCTCGATGTCATCAACCTACCTCAGTGGAGACCTATGCTCTATGGTGTTGCCTTCCTGCATACCTGTGTTCAGGTACGTAGTATACAAATATATAATACCTTTCGAGGGTCTAGCAAAAACTATGAGCTAATGAAGAGGCATAAATAGTAACTTTCCCGAGGGCAAATTTAAAGTCAAATTTACTATAGTATAGTAATAATAAATTTGATATAAAGTTTCCTTGAGGGAAAGTTACTATTTTTTGCCTTTGAGTGCTCATAGTTTGCTAGAGCCAAGAAAGACATTGTATATCTGTTTTATATCCCTCATGAGTATCTCACCATTAAAAAGAATTATTAACTGTATCAGACATCTGAGCAGGGCAATTTTTAAATGTTATTGCCCTCAAGGTTTGATGGATAAGCCAACAAAATTACTATAAGTTAGTCCGCTCAGAAAAGTCAATAGGATTTTGTGTGTAATTTGCCGGGCAATATAGGTTATACAGTAAACCAATGAGCAAATATTTTAGCCCGCTCAGAACAGTCAATGGGATTTGTGTGTAATTTGCCGGGCAATATATACAGTAAACCAATGGACAAATATTTTAGCCCGCTCTGAAAAGTCAATGGAAAAATGCGTGTTAAACTAGTGCGCAATAATATAGAGCTAGTTGTAATTTACATCACGCATCAGCTACTGTAATCTACATCGCGCATCGTGTATAAGAAAATGCGCACTTTGCGCGAACTCTATTGTGACGTAACAATCACACCCAAGGCAAACTGTTTGCAGTGTATCGAAAATCTGTCAAACACTGGATGAACAGTGCTGGTTTGACAATGTTTTTGCAACTTCTAATGCTAGGAAACCCTGTATAGCCTACATAATTTAAAAGTATAAGATATTAAGAGTTTCTTGTTTGCTCTAGATCTCTGATGTGGTTAATAATAGTAATATTGACTGCCTAATTCAGGGCAATACGACTTGTCATATATCACCCTCACCTTCGGTTCGGGCGATATATGTCGTATTGCCCAGAAGGCAGTCAATATTACTTAAATATATGTACTGTGAGCATTCAGCAGCATTGGCCTAACTTAAATAAAGAGGGAAGAAAAGGTAAATGACTTACCAGATTAAAATTCCTTCTCCTTAGTTTCCAGAAAAATCTAAATTCATCCAAGTCGAGTGACTTTCACAAAAGCAAGTTTTTAAATGTCTGAACTTCCAAGTAACAGTCTCAAAGTCAAAGCAAAAACACAAACGTATTTACATGGATGGCTTTTCTTTGTTTTACTTGTTTTAAATATTGACCGTACAGCTGTGACAGTTATATTCTGGCTGTCGATTCTTAATGACGTTAATCGTGTAGGAGGCTCTGGTACTGGTGCTCCCAGTAGTGACTGTTGTGGTGGTCTGTCGATTGAATGGAAATAGATCAGGTATTTGATCGAAAACCCGCTCCAGCTGACTATCAGTTAATGGTATGTTTTCAGCTTCGGGCTCAGCTTTCATGTCCTCAGTGACAGTCATCTTAAATGTAGATGGTTGTTCCTCAACATTTGCACTGCCACTGGTCGTTAGGTTTGTGGGGTAGATTTCTGACAATGTTTCTGACATCTTCTTTTTCTTGGCTTCACTTGTGCGTGCATCATTCTTAATAGAACTTTAAGTTCTATGGCCAGACACTGTCATTATGGCTCTGGATGGGTATCCTGCTGTCATTTCCTTCGTTAAATTTCAACACTTCTTCCAAATTTAACAGGTGAAAACGGGGATAGTGGGCAGCAATTTCATCACGCTCACTACTGGAAGCAGCCATTTTGTTGAACTATGTTTTTGCAGCTGCTTTTCTCAATGTGCTATTCTACACTCACGCCGCGCCGGAACTATCCCGATGGCTCTGCACACCATACCGGCTGAAGAAACTTCAAGCCGGGGATTGAGCTGGCGCGCTTGTTGCACTCCAATATCGGTGATCGCGGGTGGAAATGTGGATTCCAGAATTTACTATTCCACGCCAAATAGGAGATTTTCTCCCGCTCTCAAATTTATAGTGAAACTATCCCTTTTTTGTGCTCCGTACAATCGTAATGCAAAAAACTAAACATGAGGGAAATAATAAGAACTAAAATAATGAAAGGAAAACAAAAGCAGATCTGACAAATAAAAAGAGCTCTGTATAGTGCTCCATTCATGCACTCACCATCTAGCTATCTACTTATATACACCATGTCATTGTGTTACAGTTTTCATATCGGCGTTATCAGTTTTCATATCGGCGCCAAATTCTTGACAAAATTGTAAACAAGCTTATTATTGCATCACCATGGCCAGCAAAACCAAAACAAAGAGCGAGTGGCTTACCAGCCGTGAATAAATATTTTTGAAAGAGTTTATAACTCTTTAAAATTTCTAATGGTCAGAAAACTTACAAGTTCATCAAGTATTCAGATATATCATAACATTTATAAAACTTCTTGTATTTTTCTGATAGAGGAATGATATATCCCTGTTTTTTCTGATCAACTACAAATGTTCCCTAAAACTTTCTTGAAATCCCTTCCAGGAGCGTCGTAAGTTCGGCCCTCTTGGTTGGAACATCCCGTATGAATTCAACTCAGCAGATCAAGCAGCTAGTGTACAGTTTGTACAGAACCATCTTGATGACATCGATCCCAAGAAGGTACAACTTTTCTTTATTAGTCATTCCTTCCATGTGCTGCCAAAAACAACTATTTCATTACCCACTCCCTTTCCCCTCAAAAAAAGAGACAGCAAAATGATTTATATCATCTTTGAATAATTTAAGAAAATTCAATTGAAGTAAAAAATAATCTTTATTGGTTCAATTAATAGAAATGTTCATGGTTGCAGTCATCCCAATTAATGGAAGAAATAAAGACTTAGGATCAAACTAGTTTCATTTCATAATTTTCCATGAAAAAAGTACATAGGGAGACCTGTCAATGATTAAAGTTCAATTTAGGCTCACTGGAACAGAAAGCACTGATTAAATGATGTTAATATAGAAGTATATGGAAGACTAGTTTTCTTAAAAAATGAAAAGTCTTATTTGAAAAATAGTTACTAATATGATATGTAATCCATATTCTCACAAAATCATGCTACTGTTTCACCCTCCAGGAATGTCAAGTTTTGCTATTAGTTGGATGATACATTAAATCTGATAAATCCAATTGACCTTGTGTATTGGTATAGGGTGTATCTTGGAACACTGTGAGGTACATGCTTGGCGAAGTGCAGTATGGTGGAAGGGTAACCGATGACTATGACAAGAGGCTTCTCAACACATTTGCAAAGGTAAGCAAGTACCCTGATATATGTTCAATAGCATAGTCAGAGTTAACAAGTAATGTGTCACTATTCATCCAGTTTCATTATTCAAATAGCCATTGAAGTTGGTGATAGTGATGTCTTTCCCTATACCCTTCACCTTTTGCATATAAATTATTCAATTTGAGTGATAAACTCAATGACGTAGGTATCAACTTTACATCCTTAATTTGATTTTTTGTTAAGGAAAAGACAACATAAGACTTGCGATTGATCCAAATCGATCGAAAGTTCTCCACTCAATCGCAAGTTTGCAGTATTCTATTTCATTTGTATATAGTTGCAGATGCAAATGAGCTAAGATTAATATCAACTCTTTATAAGACAGGGCCTAGGTGTTCATTAATCAAATAATGACCTTTCTTGAGTTAGCTGTACATGTACAGCTACATGTCTTCTGTGACCTTTAAGTTTAGTATCAAAGGTCTGTTGAGAAACAGAAGGGCATTAACTTTATTGTATAGTATACATATATATATATAATGTATGTGTGTAGATTTTTTTTGACGTATATATGAGTTAACACCCTTCTGGCTGTGAACGTACAACATTTGTTATCTACTGAAGATGTGAGCTTAGTAGTTTTCTGCCTAATGTCGTTCTATATGATGATGATGATGATGAACAGCATTTGTATGGCGCCATATATCTGTTTAAAAAAAACATTCAAAGGCGCGAGCTCCTCCAATAAATTTAGCATTTAAATGTCTGAAGGAAGATGTGAGTTTTGAGTGAAGCTTTGAAGTGGTCCAGGTTGTCAATTTCGCTAATAGATGATGGGAGGGAATTCCACAGGCGGAAAATGCCCTTTATCTCTTCATCCCCTTTGTATATATTTCTGTAAGAATTGTCTTTCCATATGTATTTGTTTCTCTTTTCCTCTCAATATCCTTTCTTCTCTTCTGTTCTTTACTTTCCTTATCCCGTTTTTTGTGTGTGATTCATTTCTCGACGTCAATTTTTGTCTTCAACTTTCTTTTTCCTTTGTATTATTCACACTTTGTTGATGACCCCTAGGTGTGGTTTGGAGATCACATGTTCCAGGAATCCTTCATGTTCTACACGGGCTACATCATTCCCAAGTGCAAGACCATAATCGATTTCCTAGAGGTTATTGAGACCCTCCCGCTCACCGACTCCCCGGAGGTGTTTGGGCTTCATCCCAATGCAGACATCACGTAAGTATGTCATTTAAGATCGTAATCAAATGCAGGCTGCTAAAAAGTAACCAATGAGAATTCTTTTGAAAGCTCGTAGTGGTAAACACAATCAAGTCGAATTATAAAGTCAGTTCACTGTAGAATCACCAACATCTAAAGAATTAATCACACCTGACATGGTAACCACCTACGGTATTAAAAAAATATTTAAAAAAAAAAAAAAATTATGTGCAGATGAATAGCAAGTTGGGTTACAAAAAAAGTAGCCTGACCAACACAGACCATATTAGGTATTCATTTATTTTTTTAGTAAGATACAGATATGTTAGGTGCTCACATGCTCCATGCCCTACGCTCATGTCATGTCATGTTAAATACCTGCCAACCCTTCCAAATCATCCAGAATGTGCTGATTTTTCAAAATTTCGAAATTTTTCTTCTAATTTTTGTGTGTGTGTGTGTGTGTGTGTGTTTAAGCCAAATTAAGCTTGTTTTGTCATGTGCCGCAACTTGAGAGTTCATGTATTGTGTGCGTTGAATGGCTGCATGATCGAGCAGCGAATTTGTATTCGCTTTTTGGTACAGATTTACCGCGTATTGCCAGTTACACTGCCGATGCAAGTGCGATTTGTTATTTTCGAAGGCATACCGTGCTAAAAATTCCTAATTCTTATTTTCAAATGTTGGCAGGTATGATGTTATTTCCCTCTAGTGTTGTTTCTTGGTTTGGGTGTTTGTTTATTTCTCTCTCTCTCTCTTTCAGTTGACCATGTCATATTGGAGCAAGGCATAATGGTTGGCGGTCTACATTCATAGAAATTGTAAATAACTATTAAGTAGTAGTGAATGACACCAAATCTTTATTGATAGCTAGAACATTTGAACCTTGAACTGTTGTATAACCCCACTCGGTATCATCAATTGTCATGCAGCTATCAGAGTAACACAGCTAAAGAAGTCCTGGACACCATCCTCAACATCCAACCCAAGGACACAGGTGGAGGAAAAGGAGAGACGAGGGAATGCATCGTCTACAAGCTAGCTCAGGACATGCTGGAGAAACTACCCGCTGGATACATACCACATGAGGTATCTATCTCAAAGTTATTTGATGAACTTTGTGTTGAAAGGATAGAAAAGTCCATTGGTGTAGTTTAGAGTCACTTGCCATTTTCACACAGTCGTGAAAGTCATTGAATCATTCAGTAATTTGGCTAAGAATATAAAAAATATAGCAACCCTGATAGTTTCAAGAAACCTAATAAATATTTACAAAGGGATAATGTATACGGTATTTTCATTTATTTCAATGAAAATAAGAAGAATTTTATTCATTTCTTGGTAAAAAATTACCTGACAAGCCAATCGTAATCTTTCTTCCTATACAATTTTGGGATGATTTTGCACAGCGAAACTTTTACATACAGTTTAAATGTTAAAAAACAGCTTTAACTTTGACTTCACAAGGTAAATTGATGTTTAGCAGAGTACCGGTATGCATAACGCAAGGTTGTCGGGAACTATTAAAGGTAGGCGTTACTACTGCAGCTAGAAGGGATTAGACCACACAGCGAGCCAGCGAGGTCATTGTGACAGGTGGCTATCTCATTAACTCAGCTCTCATTTAACATAAGAAAAAGAGGATCATGGGGGACCAACAGGCACCGATTTGGGAAGTTTTCTATATAGAGGGAGCAAGTAGCTACAAGTAGGACAGTGTGCCTTTAAGCATTAACCCCAATTTTTGTTCACACTATTCAAATTGACAGGTCAAAGCTCGCCTAGTGAAGATGGGAGCCCTGACTTCTATGAACATCTTCCTTCGTCAGGAGTTAGATCGCATGCAGCGGGTTATCAGTCTTGTACGTACCACACTCACTGATCTCAGACTGGCTATAGAGGGCACCATCATCATGAGTGAGGTGGGTATATATATATTGAGATTGTATGCATTGCAGAAAGAATAACTTGCTTGTTATACAATTGTAAATATTTACAAAAAACATGTATTAGGTTTATTAATGATTTCGATGCAGAAACATATGTTAAGCTAATAAGACTTTTTTTTCCTTGTCATTAGGTATCTTCTCATAAGATAGAATGAATAAATATACCCATACACAAATTCACAGTTATATTAAATATATTTTGTATGGGCAGCCACTATTCTCTTTGTAATCTATTTGATGAAATATGATTTAACTAAACCACCTGTCAATTTCATCTGTATTTTATTGTATACCGTATATCGATATTTCCCATGTTTGTTATTGAAATGAATTATATATGATTAAAACAATTGCTTTTGAGATCTTCACAGTAAATAGATTTCGAAAAATTGATACAAACTTTTTGTAACATGTCAAAACTTTGTTATTTCCTGTAGATGTTTTAAATCATAAATGCCATTATTTCCACGTTCAAGTCAGTTACAGCATGTACTCCTTGCAAACAAAAACGTTTTCTTTTGTATTCTTTTAGAAAATTTCAAAGATATCCTCCATTATTCTTACAAGTTTTCATCACTATTCAGAACTTACGAGATGCTCTTGACAATATGTACGATGCCCGTGTACCGGCCCTGTGGAAGAAAGTATCTTGGGAGTCGTCTACTCTGGGATTCTGGTTTACAGAGCTCATTGAAAGGAATGCTCAGTTCTTTTCATGGTGCTTTGGAGGTAGACCTTGCGTCTTTTGGATGACTGGATTCTTCAATCCGCAAGGTAGATAGCAAATAAGTTCACTTGTATTTCATCTTATAAGTAGTACTTGACACTGTTAAGGTAGGTGTTACAGGAAATCCTGTACTCTGGTTTACGGAGCTCATTGAAGGGAGCGGTCAGTTCTTTTCATGGTGCTTTGAAGGTAGACCTTGTGTCTTCTGGATGACTGGATTCTTCAACCCACAAGTTATATATGTAGTATTTAATCTTCTAAGCAGGATTTGAACACTGTTAAGGTACTTGATGTTTGGAATTCTCTCTCTCTCTAAGTGCCATATCGTTTGACTTTGGCGATCATGCTGTTCCACAACCCTCGGCTCCTAGCCTTCTGTATTAGTACCACTCCCAGTTCTTTCACTCCTCTCTCTTCCAACAATTTCTGCAGACTGTCCATCCAAATAAGTTTAAGTTTTTGTATCAAAAGATGCATCAGACGAAAGACTTCATGGCACACACAAAATATTCTTGAACGTACTGTAATTAGCACATAGGGAGATTGATTCTGGCCTCTCCACACTCTCCTCTCCTCTGGACCCTTATGCTTTTATTTTCAAAATTTAATATCGTAATGCAACATTATTTTGTATTTTGCTGGTGTACATGTATTTTTCAACTTTTTTATAGATGTACATGATTTTATTTTATCATAAGCTGTGTGCATATACAGTCAAACCTGCTTAAGTGACCACCTGTCTACAAAGACCACCTGTCTACAAGGACCACAATTTTAGTTTCCCTTGAAAATGGTTTCTCATTGAAACATGTGTTAAAGGAACCTGTCTACAAAGACCACTTTTTGTGTTTACCTTGGGCACTCGCTATAGACAGGTTTGACTGTTTATAAATTTTTGGAAAAGTTCAAACTTATGCCCACAGTTTAATCAAGATTAGTGTGGCAGTCGGGTAGGAATACAAATTAACTTGTATAAACTTGCACCAAGATCAATGCACCAATAAGATAATGTTGTTCTGCTTGTGCTTGTCTTTTATTGTACAGGATTCCTGACAGCCATGCGACAAGAAGTGACAAGGGCTCACAAGGGTTGGGCCTTGGATTCTGTCACCTTGCACAATGATGTCACAAAGTCATTCAAAGAAGAAATTGGTGCACCCCCTAATGTAAGTACAATTATGGATATCATCAAGTTCGCAATGACTGCTGTGGTGATGACCCTCATTATCATGTTATTGGTGATAAAAGATTATTGCAGTAGTTGCTGGTTTGGTAGTATACGGTGATACTTTGACATTAGAAGACTAAATATTAGCTTGATATCAAAAATACCTGCTATTCTAGCACAACAAGGCCTGAGCAAGGTCAGAGTATCACCATGCATGTATCAGCTGGAGATAAAGAAAAGTTGACTATGATTTATATCTTGGTATTCATATTTTGTTGTATTTCACCATGCTACTTCTTTGAATGTAATGCTTTCAAGAACAATTAAAAATATCTACACAAAATAGAACATCTTTTGTATGCATCTAGATATATAATTAGTACTAAGGTTGAATGAATGACCTTTAACTACATTCCAGTCTAATGATTGTCTATTAATATCAATAGCTCAGTTGGTAGAGCAGTGGTCTCATAATCGGGTGACCCGGGTTCGAAACCAAGTCGATGCGCTAGTGCCCTTTGGTAAGCCATTAATCCTCATTACCAGGTCCCTCGGAGTGGACCTAAAGCCGTCGGTCCTCTGGTTGCTTACTAACAAGAATTTTATGCTTTCTTAGCAGTCAGGTAAAATAATTTAACTACCACTTGACATTTCCTTGTCTAAATGCAGGAAGGAGTATACATCCATGGTCTGTACCTAGATGGAGCCGGCTGGGACCGACGCGGTGCCAAGCTGATGGAACCCACCCCCAAGGTCCTCTTCACCCTCCTCCCAGTGATCCACATATTTGCCATCAACTCCACCGCCCCGAAAGATCCTCGCCTCTACCAGTGTCCCGTCTACAAGAAACCCTGCCGTACTGATCTCACTTTCATCACCTTCGTCATACTGAGGACCACTCCTTCACCGGACCACTGGACTCTGAGGGGTGTGGCACTGCTCTGTGATGTCAAGTAGATCTTCTCTAGTAAAGTCACACAATAAGTGGCTGTCTCATGGCTTATGAAATGTTTGCTGGAGCTATTCTGCTAAATTTTCATGTTAGTTTCCAGAAAGTTCCAAATAATTTGATTTTGCTCTGAAAATATAGTCTAATTCTTTGCTGAATCGGTGAAAGAGCTCTTTGAAATATGAAGTAAAAGTATAAATGAATTGAATAGGTTTGTATTTTGTTTGTGTTGAGTTTTGCTCCATGAGAAGTCGATAGCATCAATTATTTGGTCCAGAAGGAATGTAGTATTCTCTGCTGACAAAACTAATGAAACTGCAGCATTTATGGTTTGCCATCATTCTAAATTGTCGCTCAGTGAGAGAGCTCTCTAAAATATGAAAAAATATATTCATACATGAATTGAATAGGCTTGTATCGTGTTTGTGTTGAGTTTTGCTCCGTGAGAAGTTGATAGCATCAATAGTTTGGTCCAGAAGAAATGTAGTATTCTCTGCTGACAAAAAGTAATATATTGTGCAGCATGTATGGTTTGCCATCATTCTATAATGCAGATTGTCTATAAATAAGTTATTTCAGATATAGAAATGAGCAAGAATCACAATGTTGATCAAAAGAATGTGTATAATTGTCAAAATTTATCTCACTCATTCACAGTTTACCGACTGAAATTTCAACATCATAGATCTTCTATTTCAAGATGTACATCTTCCTGTAGAACAGGAAAATGTGCATTTGAATTTTATTTAGTTACAGAATGCCTACAATACAATACACGATAACTGAAGTGCTAAAATGAATGACGACTTGACTTACAGCTTACATTCCCTGCCAAATGTCGAGATAAACTTTTGCCATTTGATTGCCAATTTCAGACTGAAAATGAATCAATGGAGGGGGAAAAATGGCAATACTATTATTAATAATATGATATAATCTCTCTTTAAATTGAGTGTTTCCTTTAAATGTTTGCATTTCTTGCCATATTTGCAGAAATGCTAAAAAATTGTTACCTCTTCAAATAATAATTAAATTAATGTCACACTTGTAAATAGAAAATAACAAGCTTGGAAATGTCGCCTTAATGTACATTTTTTTAAATGTAATACTGTATAAAATACAACAATCATTTTACTTTTATTGTTTCGAGTTCTGAATTTTAATCTATTTTGAACAGAATTGTAAGTGTGATGAAATGTCATATTTATTTGTTTTCATGGTTCAGGTACATCTTGCTAGTTAATTTAAATGCATTTCTTGCCCACTTCCGATGAACTTCCAAAATGTCTTTATGAATAAATTTCTGCATGTTCCATACATATTTGCCTTTTGACATGATGAACATTTTCAGCATTTTGATTCAAATGAATCTTATAAACCCTTCAAATTGATATATCTATTTGAAATAAAGCAAGTTACAAATAAAAAAAAAAAATTTCTCTTTGTGCTTTGTCTACGTGGGTTGTTGCATTGGAATGATCACAATTCAGTTCACCATCATTATACAAAATATGAAAATGCATCTAGATGAGAAAGTGTGAATATAACTATGTGCCCATTTATATTCTATACAGTGTGAGTAACAACAAAAATAGAGACTTATTATTTAAAAAATCATCTATAAACAGTAAATTATTATACATCTTATTAAAGAGTGATTTGGGATGAAACCCTCTTTTATAAAATGTATAATAATTTACTGTTCATAATGTTTTTTAAATAATAAGCAATTATCTAGGTGTGAACATTTTTATTGACTTGCACTGTACAGCAAATAACACATATTCTCATTCCAAGTATTCCTCTTTTCTTTTTTCCCTTTTTTTTTTCTTTACAATTTGCAGAATGCACATTACTAGTATCAATACAATCTATATTTTACCATTAATAGTACCAATTCTGAATCTTTTTCATTTTCCTCAAGATTTCTTGACTTTATTCTGTTGAATCCATAGATCAGGACACATTTTCCCTGCTATTCAAATTTAAGCTGCATCTCTTTACTACCTACACATTTCTCTTCCTCGTTGTAACCAAAATACTTGGTCTATATATCTTTTTTGATTTTATTCATCCCTTTATTACAAATTCTGTCTCTTCTTAATTAGTTTGATTTTCTTTTCCTTTCTCTTCTTTTCTTATTTTTCATTTTCCTCTCCTTTTTCTTCTTCTTCCTCTTCTATTCTTCTTTTTTTTCTTTTTTTTCCATCCTCTTCTTTTCTTCTTTTTCATGTCCAAACCTCAATTTTTCATCATATCGAATTGCGTAATACAGGCGAGACAACCGAGAGCGTTTCCCTTGTTTTCTTCTTCATCCTTTTCTTTTCTTCTTTTTCATTTTCTTCTTCTCCTTTTTATTCTCTGTCCTCTTCTTTTCTCCTTTTTTTTAATTTTCTTCTCCTTTTTCTTCTCCTCCTGTTTTACTTCAACATCCTCTTCTTTTCTTCTCCTTTTTCTTCTTTCAGTATCGTTTCTACATATGTATTCAATTCTCTTTATTACTTAGCAGTGTTTACTTCTGTCTTTCGTTCTCGCTCTCCTTTCCCCTTACTGCCACATGCAGTCTCTTCCACACTTACACACTCTCTACTCTACTCTCCTCGGAGCAAATTCTCTCCTTTCTTCAATCCTTCGATTACTGTCTTACACACCCATACTGCACTCTTCACTCTATTTATCATAATGCTAGTCCCCTTTCTCCTTTCTTTCTCTCTTTTCTCTCTCTCTCTCTCTCTCTCTCTCTCTATCTATCTACTTATCTATCTATCTATTATCTCTCTCTCTTTCTTTATTTCTCTTTATCTATCTATCTATTTATCCATATCTCTCTCTATATCGCTATCTCTTTGTTCAATGTTTTCCCTACAGTAATCTCTTTGTTCTCTCATTTCATCATAGTAATTACAATCCTTGTTTAGTCTCTCCACCTCTTGTTTTCCTCTTTCGCTTTTTATGATCTCATTAAACATAATTATATTCCTCATTCGTGCAGACGGCTCTGTATCTCTTATCCTCCCTGCCCCTGTCCAATGTCTTTCCTGCCTACTTGCGCTCTTCTGTTTTCATTAAAACGGCAATCCTTGCATAGTCTTTTTCTTCCTTTCCCTTGGTTACCATAACGACAGTTCTTCCTGTTTCTCTGCTGTCTCTCTGCCTCCCCCCCCCCCCCCCACACACACCTTATCTCTCTCTCTCTCTCTCCCTCCCTCTCTCTTTCCCTCCCTCCCTCCCTCCCTCTTTTTCGCTCTCTCCCTCCCTCCGTCTTTCTCTCTCTTCCCCTCTCTCTCTCTCTCTCTCTCCCACACCCCCCCCCCACCCGCATTCCCTCTTTCTCCCTCCCTCTCCTTGTCTCGATCTCCTCTCGCTTCTGTCTCTGCCTCACCAGACAATAATCCCTCCGTCTATTGAATTTCCTCTCTCTGCTGGCTGTCTCCCATCCCTCTCTCCATTAGATGACATTTAGATGAAGGACGAGCAAACCGAGCGATGGAGTCAGTTACATGCAAGGCAAGATTCTCAGATTGTGGAGATAGGAGAATCAGCCTTATCTTGTCCCTCCGCATCTGTTTTCTTCTTTTTCATCATCATAATGCATCCATGCAATCTGTCTCCCCTTTTCTTCCCGTAATATTTCGCCATCACATTATGAAGGCATAGATTCGAAATATTCAATGCCTAGAAACCTTTCAGAAGCATGTTAAAAAGCTTTTATTTACTCAAAGTTTCTAATGCTATTATGTTGTCAAATTCTGGAGAAAGGTTTGCGTATTTTGTTTCGTATAGCATCTTGAGTAAGTAATAAGATAAGTGCGCTTTATAAGTATTTATTATTATCATTATCATTATCATTATTCATTTTCTGTATCAGAAATGTTGTCTCCATCATTACTTTTACCAGATAGCCAAAATAATGTGATACTTTCGCTATCTGCTTGATAGCAACATTAATCATGAAAGTGACTATCCAATCATGATGTTGTCAATATACTAATTAAATTAAAAAAAAAACATTATTATGATATATTGCTTTCATGGAGGTGATTAATTTCTTTTACTCCTAGCACACTCTTTCGTGCATTTGTTCTTAAATTTTATCAAAACAACCCATCAATCAATTCTCTGTTTTCCTATTCTCGTCATGACGGTTTGATAATTTTTAACTTATCACCTCATATAATTGTCTTTTCCTTTTTCTTTTTTTCTAAACATAAATCCACCACTGGGCAGTTTAATGTCCAACTCTGTTTCTATTGGATCATTTTATGTGTTGAATAACCATTTTTAATATGCCTTTATGTTTAATTCTCTATATGTTGTCCTTGTTTTATTAATTCGTCTCCTATTCTATACGCCACCTCTCTCTCCCTCTCTCTCTCTCTTTCTCTCTCTCTCCCACCTCCCCTCATCCCTCACCCTTTATCCCCCTCTCCCTCCTCCGTATCCGTCCCCCTTCTCATGTTCTCTCTATCTCTTCTCCCTCTATCTCTCTCTCTCTTCTCCCTCTCTCCCCCTTCTCTCTCATCCACCTTTACTTCCCCTCTCCCTCCACCCTATCCGTCCCCCTCTCTCTCTCCCTGTCTCTCTCATCTCTCTATCTCCTTCTTTCCCCCTTTATCTCCCCCTCCCCTCCCCCTCTTTTTTTTCTCCCTCTCTCTTCATCTCTCTCTCCCCGCTCCCCGCTCCCTTCCTCTCACTGTCTCTTCAATGTATTATTCCTCTTGTCTCGCCCACTTTCCACCGCCAGCAATCTAATCCTGCTTGTCTATTGAATTTCCTCCATCGCCTCCCTCCCTTTCTTTCCCTCTCCCTCGTCCCCTTTTCCATTAGATGACATTTAAATGAAGAACGAGAAAGCCGAGTAAAGGAGACAGTTATCTATCGCATGAAGCTATCTGAGGGAAAGATCGCTCTATATTGAGAGAAAGACTAGCTTTCTGCTTGGTTATACTCCTAACATGGAAGGGATGGGAATTCTTCCATTGCGCTCATCATCATACTCAGAAAATGGATATTCATCTGATTATCTCCCTTGTCTTATTTTCCTTTACCTGTTTAGGATAGTTTTATTTTTATTTTTTTCAAGTGATTGCAGATTATAAGTAGTACTACGATCTAGTAATGTTCTGTTGTCACCGTTACCAAAAAGAATGTTTTCATGATAATTATTTGTTTTCATGATTATTATAATTATTTGTTATTAGGATCATTTTGTTTGGTATCTAAGTTTTTCATGCATTCAATAGATAATATCAATAACATGGCATGGCCTGCAATCAAAATCCACTTGTTGCCCTTTCATCCGTAATTCCATCCTACAAAATATCCTATATCTATTGTCTATAATTGATTTGTATATACATGTACATGTACATTGTATGATAAATGTATAGGCATAACATTGATAATCCTAAAAGTATTTCTACCCATAATATAAGTAACTCCTTTTCTTCTTCAATTTAAAGCAGGTTCGTTAACCGAGCATAAAATCAATCGAAACAGAGCGTCAGTCTCAGGGGGCAGTTGCCCCTCATAGAAAGCCTAAACTTCGAGTATTAATCCCACCCCCCCCCCCCCCCAACCGAGAATAGATCAAAGCTTTTGCACAAAAATACTAACGTTTTTAATGTAGATTTGATTCTTAATAACTTTCCCAACATCAACATTCAGGCCTTGGTTATTTTCTATGTATTATGTTTATTCATATTTTATGGTTCCAATTTGTAGAAGCCAAATTATCCACTAGTTACAATTATTACAATTTTTGAACATGTATATCAAATACCTTCAGAGTAATTTCACTCCACACTTAATAATAATAAAGTCATTTTATATAGCGCACAATAATAAATTCTCTATGCGCTTTACAACAATCTATTAAACAATATATTACATGAGTAATGTAAAGATTTAATATATATTGTATACAATGATGAAAAAATCAGATATAATATATTATGGTATAAACTTATGAACCCAGTTATAATAGTTGAATAATTACGATCTTTTTGTAGTAAGGAAATAACATTATTTGACATCTTTCTTCATAAGATGAATTAACATTCGATTCGAACCTGAAAGGAGAAAAAAATAAAGTTGTTGGGACATCTGGATCGAGGGCAGAGGAAAGCCACCAAAAGCTTTTGACGATGTACGGATGGAGTGAAGGATGATAGGTGGATGAGAATTAAGTAGATAATATATCTAGATACAATTCGCTCTTTGGGGGAAAAACATCAGAGGATAACGTATACACAGGTATTATATTGTATAGTCCCTCTTCGCCACGTTATTTTATTCAGTCACTAATTTTGTCGAGCAATTTAGATAATGCATTTATGATTTCTAAAATAATTTGAAATAGTTTCATATTTATTTTATAGTACTAAAAATGGCTACGAGGAAACGAAAACTATGATAATTTTATTTGTTAGAATGACGGGACCAGGATTATCTGGCCAGGAGCGGAGGGGAAGGGCACACATCCGCATTTGAAGGTATTAAACATACTATGTTCCTTTTGCAGCCAACATCAAATTCTGTAGAAGTTTGCAGGAATTATGAAAATGTCATGTATGTCCTATTTGTGAAATTTAAACATTAGCAATGTCCTAGTATTCAAATTATGCAAGGAAACACGTTTACCTTCTAGACTTCACTGTCAGACACTTTATAGTGACTGACTGACATCTTTGTTTTCTTTGGTAATGACATACATATTGTAACAGGTCCATGCGCATTTGTCTACATCAATAACCCACTAGGCCTACTTGTAATAGCCAAAATTAAACTGATTGAATCTTGTGCAGCATAAAACGTACGACAATTCGGAAAAGGGTCTGAATATCAGACTATTACTTGCAATCACTAAATTCAATAGACAACTAATGGTTGTTATTTTCCACTAAAAGCCATTTTCAAGCCCTTTCGTTTTGAGGGAAGTTCTAAATTAGTATTGTCTTAGAAATACCATTGGAATTTAACCTTTTCATTTTTTTGGCCTTCAAATGGAATCGGGGCACTAAATGAAGGCACTTTTTTCCAATAAATTATTATCAGCTTTTAGTATTATTCATCTTTTTATTCAAATATTTATTCATTATTATTATTATTTATTTGTATCATTATTATTATTTATTTATTTATTTTTATTGTTTAGTTTTTTGTTGGGGGGCGGGGGGGGGGGGAGTCGGTAATTCAATGTGTATTTCTATATGCCAGATTTGCTTTTGCTTTTACCGGAAGCATGTGTGCCCGCCCCTCCCCCCCCCCCCCCCCCCCCCCCCCCCCATATCCCCAATTGAAGAAATACAACTTACATCGGCCGACCTCAATATCTTGCCACAAAAAATACCATAATTGTGAATCCTTTTTGCTGTGTTGTTATCATCCAACAATGCAATGACCAATAGAGAATTACAGACCATTTCACACAGGATGTGAATAATATTGTTTGTAAAAAACGAGCCTCTAATAATAATTGTTACAAAATAATTTACAACCATGCTTTCCATGAAAGACTTCGCGATGAATGAAACAGAAAGGCATCCGTACAAAGGTCTGAGAAGTGTAGACCAGTGGATTGGATTGGAAGGAGATCTATATGAAGGAGGAAAGAGGAAGTGAGCGAGGAGGAAGTGAGAGTCGATGATGGATAGATGGGCTGATGAAAAGGCACAGAGCCGAGATCGGGTGGTATATAGAAACATAGCAGGAAACATAAAGAAGAGATAAATACACTGCACGCATGTATGCATGTATGGGGAATAATAATTCCGCATTCCAGTAGCCCCAAATGTTATTCTTGAATACGCTTTCGTTTTATATAATTATTCCGTAGAGAATCATGCAGAGATGAATCTATGCATCGACATGTACATGTATGCTAATATTTACAAAGTTCATGTGTATTATGGGGAAATGGGAAATTATCAATGTTTTTAATAGTCGAATTTCATATCCACCTCCCACACTGCACGATATAGCAACAATCACAAATATTTTTCACTCAGAGCTCATTATCTCACCACTTTTTCACTTTTCACTTTCAATTTCACTTTCACTTTTTCACCACAAATAAGCATGTAATTGAAACATTGCATGACAAGGAAATATAGTATCTTTTCAAAAATTTTATTGTTAATGTAGTTAATGGACATGATGAATATATATATATATATATATATACAGTGCGTCCCAGAAAAAACGAAACCGAGAAGTATCGATGTTTTATTATAACTTAATCACAACCATAATTAATGAATGATACATATTTGGAAAGCTTAGAGTCTCCTCTTTCAGTTGATGCTACTTAGATGATGCATATTTCACGCATGAGTGATTAAAAGCAATTTGAAGGAAGGAAACCAAAAAGACATTTGGCGGGCGGTATCTGAATTTCGAAGGAAAATTAACATTTCTAGAAAGTTGAGTGAAAAATGAGCGAGGAATGACAAAGTTCTGTTTGTTCAAAGTAGTGCTTGCATTTCCATAATTTTATTAAACGAATTCGTTTTCACTGGCTGCCTGTCGTATCAATAAACGAAATTAACAAAAGACTTAACTCCGTTTCGTTGACAATCAGCCGTAGATGAGAGTCTTCATGCATGGCTGATTGTCAACGAAACGGAGTTAAGTCTTTTGTCAAATCTGCTTTTTGCTACGGCAGGCACCCAGTGAAAACGAATTCGTTTCAGGCGCGGATCTACGGGGGGGGTTTAGGGGGTTTAAACCCCCCCCTTGGGCGGCCCAAAAAAAAAAAAAAAAAAAAAAGGAAAAAAAAGAAAAAAAAAGAAAGAAAAAAGAACGCACGCTGGAGAGAAACCCTTTCAAGTGCAAATATTGTGAGAAGATATTCAACTCATCTGGTAACTTAACCAAACACATGATAACTCTGGATATAACTGTGTATTAAACTGTTACTTGATTTAAAAAGACGTTATCATGCACTGCTTTTTATGGTCTCCATTGTGTTAATAGATGCCAGGAAAACATCACTTACGGGGTTCAAATAAACACCCCCGAAAAAAATCGGCTCGCCGCTTCGCGGCTCGCTGGACGATGCTCCGCATCGTCATTATTTTGGTCAACCCCCCCCCCCCCTTAGCAAAAAGCTAGATCCGCCCCTGCGTTTGTTAAAATTATGAAAATGTAAGGGCTACTTTAAACAAACAGAACTTTGTTATTCCTCGCTCATTTTTCCTGATTGGGGTGTCATATGAAAGGGCAGAAACTCAACTTTCTAGAAATGTTAATTTTTCTTCGAAATTCAGATACCGCCCGCCAAATGTCTTTTTGGTTTCCTTCCTTCAAATTGCTTTTAATCACTCATGCGTGAAATATGCATCATCTGAGTAGCATCAACTGAAAGAGAAGACTCTAAGCTTTCCAAATATGTATCATTCATTAATTATGGTTGTGATTAAGTTATGATAAAACATCAATACTTCTCGGTTTCGTTTTTTCTGGGACGCACTGTATATAACAAATTAAAATTATTAAATTAAAAGCATTACTTGGCAATTTGTTCTATACCCTACACAAAACATATTATTTTACCAATGACAAAGGAAATAAATAAAATACAGAACAGAAATAAAATCATGGACTTGTGCTTTCATCTTATAGCCTCGTCCCAGAGTTTACGACCAGACTACGACAATATTTTGACCCCAATAGAATCAATAGGCTAATCTTCTTAAACCAATTACAATTCAGATTATTCTGTGAGGTCCTGAATAGTCATATCGTCTATTGAAAGCCAGAAGGGCGTTAAAGGTAAAGACCAGTATTGGAAACGCCCCAATTTCAAAAAATGAAATGGAAGCTCTCATTACCAATCATGTGAAAGAATATGTTTTGACTAATAAATGATGATAAAAAAATTGCCGGGAAACCGCCTACTAATTCATATATTTGGTAAATTTGTTTCTCTCATGGTCATGTGAGAGGTATAGGGTAGTCCCATATACATCTTTCTGTGTATAGTGCTTGTAACTTTACGAAGAATGGGCCAAATTTCTTATCATTTTGATGATCGATTCCACAACGTTTCTTTCACAATGCAATCGCATGACCAATACTGGTCTTTACCTTTAAGTCTTTTACAAAATAGGAGTTAATGCCCTTCTGGCTCCAAACAGACGATATGGATAATTAGAATTGTGGGGTCAACCTTCCAGTTTGAGAAAATGCCCTATCAGCTACTAGTATGAGTGAAGTCGAGAGACTGCTGTAATGCCATTGCAGCTTTAAACTACAGGCACAGACTCTACATTTACCACAATTCTTAAAACCCTGAGCAGAACCTAGCCGTGTAATGATAGCTCTGACTGTGTCGGGGCAGCTACAGTACAAAGCCTATGCAGCAAGATGTCAGCCTAGTCTTACAGTGCAGACACTGTTGTGCACAAAACTGCTAACTCTTGCAGCTCGTAGTTCTGCAACAATTCAGTTATTTTATCCAACTGAAAGGCGAAGAATATCCAGCCAGCTATTTGAATATCATTATTTATATGACCAATGGATGCCTGTACCAGAAAGAATCTACATTTTAAAAATCCTCACATCTGCATGTATACAAGTACTAATTCTATTGCAATTTCTTCGTATCTAGTCTTTAGTCTGGTCATAAGGTGTAAACTGGTTTTAACCATAAGAAGAAACAAGTCTTCAATTATTTTAATTCATACTCCTGATTTGGAGGAATCAGTTGAAAAAATCAAAACTCTTCATTTGTAGTATACTCAGCTGAGAAAGGCTTAGGAAATCCTAGTTTCCTACTTAAAATTAAAATCCATGATTTTTACATCATCTTAAATCGCAAACAAATTGGTAAGGAACAGTTTCAAACACTTCAATTAGGCAATATTTAGTACACTATTGAGGTAAGAGCAATTTGTAGAATTTCAACATTTCAATAAGGGATACATTTTCACAATTGTGTGTACATTCCTGTTTACAAGTGTAAATAAAATACACCAGCACTAAAAGTTGGCTGATGCATAATGAAACAGCAGTGAAAATGTAGGGTATATTCTATGGTACAATTTATTAATTGATACCCCTACCATGAAACTCTTTTGGAAGGGGTTAGCAATAAAAGTAATAGCTTCACAGTAATTAGTGGAACTTTATGACAAAGAACACTGTTTGAGCAAAACCCTTATTCTATCAAGGTAATCTTGCCAATCCCATGTACTTCTTCGCATCCTATTACCGGTATATTCCAGTTATAACCAGATATAACCAGATACCAAGTGGGGGTATTCCATGATGTGTGTGTGAACAGCCCAAAGCATAGCATTGCCCTTGTAACAAAATTTTGAGTTCACAAATTTTATAATAATGGCTTCAAATCATACAGGATTTGCACTGCTTTTTTGTTTTTGTTACACAAGAACAATTGTAAAGAGATATAAACTGAGTTGTGCATCTAATCACTAAAGAGGAAATAAATTAACAGATTATGTTAAAATGGATAGGTAGTCTGAAAATTAAATGTCAAGGCAGAAAGTAAAACAAACAAAAATTGAATTATCTGCTTTGGCACTTGGCGACAATATTCACTTTTGTTAAACAAAGGAGTATTAAATAACATATGACAATTTTAGAGGCAGTTCCTCCAGATTTGATTACAAAGTTCAATAGAAACTAGCCCCGATAGAGAAATTCATACCTTCTGTATAACGGTTAACTCTGCATACGGTAAGTCAAATCTGTTGGGACCTCAAAAAATTGTTCAACTTAAGCAAAATCTACTAAGTAAAAATGACACATTTTGCAAAGTCTGGTAAAAAAAAAAAAAAATGATTCGACTTGGGGTAAATCAAACTTGTGCAGAGAAAACTGTATATGTTTTACCTGCCATACTTCCAAATCCCAACAAAAACTAAAGGTAGGAATCTTTCAATGCAAAATTAGGAATAAGACAAAAATAGCGTGAATTTATGTAAACTTGTCGCTGCAGTACAGCGCCCAAGTTAATTTTGTATGCAGCATCACTAACTTTCGTGAGAGAGAAATCTCTGGTTCATAACATTAATTTGAAGGTCAAAACCACATGAAGCATTCATGCAAAGCAGGAATGGTCGGCAGCATTGAAATGTACATTACATTTAAAGGGAAAGTCCACCCTGAAATTAAGTTAGTTTTAATAGGAGTAGAAAAATGAGAGAAACAAGTCAGTGAAAGTTTGAGCAAATTCCGATTAAAAATAAGGAAGTTAGGATTTTTTAAGTTGTGATCAATCAAACACAAATTGGCAACTCTATGACGTAAAATGCGAGCTCAACTTCCATTTGCTTAGTACTAAAAAAATCTAAAATTTTCATTTTCCCTCGAGAATAATTTCAACCATACATGCACCCTAAATATAATAATTGCAAATATGTTTCTATACTCCCCCTGCAAGGAACAAATATATATTCCGTCATCAATAACGAAGAAAACATGATTTTATGGAATATTATGCACAAAGCAAATGAAGGAGAGCTCGTATAATACGTCACAGAGTTGCCAATTTGTATTTGATTGATCACAACTTCAATAATTCATAACTTTCTTATTTTCATTCAGAATTTGCTCAAACTTTCACTCACCTGATTTTCTTATTATTCTGCCTCTATCGAAACAAACTTATTTTGGGGGTGGACTTTCCCTTTAAGTGTTACAAAGGGCCCTCACATACATGTAGATGCTTATCAGATAAAGCACAAGGCAAATATGACAATTAAATAAATAAAGTTAAATTACATGCATTCAGTTTGGCAAATATTGAATTTGTAACTCTTTTATGCGACTCTTAGGACATACTCATGATTCCATTTTTCCCATTCTTAAATAAAATTAAAAGAAAGTGAGTTCGCTAGGCGTACACCAGTGGGAGCACACACAAAAGAATAACTCAACTGTTTTGGCAATTGTGCATTAAATACTAAGTAATACATGTAGATGTTAAAGTTTCATAATTCAACATATGATTATAAAAGAATGATTTTGTAAGCTTAAGAGGCATAAATCAGTACCACATCATGAACAAAAGAGTTTAGTAAATAAAATGTTAGTAATGTAACTTCAGATACTGGGCTACTTGTACAGTCTACAAACATATAATTTATCATAAATGTTAAACACAGGTACATGTATTTAACGTTATTCAACTTGATGGATGTGCCTCCCCTGTGACATAGGGACAAGGTACAGAACATTGTATTTAATTCAGCCATTTAAAATTTCTTTGTTTACATTGGGTGTTGCTATGTCAGGTAATCTTTTGGTTAGGTAAGGATAATTAAACTGAGGAATTTCATGTTCTCAAACTTAAGCCAAGAACCCCCCCCCCCCCCCCCCCTCCCCCCCCCCCCCCCCCCCCCCCCACCTGGTCCCACCTCCAGAATTAAATAATTTTTGTATTGGACAGTTGACCAGCACAATATATTCAAATGGTGGCAGAGTTGAAATTGGATTTAGAATTGGAATTCTCCATTTAAAATTTTCAAAAAATTAGGGGGGGGGGGGTAGGAGGCTTTGTTTTTGTTTGCGACTTGTAAAAATCTTTAAACTAAAAGAATAATTTCTTGACTGGCTACATTTATGAGCCTCATAAACATTTACACAAACAGAATTTTGTTATCAAAGAGAAAATAAAAATAAACAAAAATAAACATTAAATAGCATTTATAGTTACATGTACATGTATGCTTAGTTCTACATGTTTTTCTAGCCTACAAAATAAGGTACTTCAGTGTAGCGCCTACGTCAGATAAGAGGCATCAATTACAGTAATCATCTCGTCTGCACAGTGCGTACACATGTCCTCACTCTCCTACATGCCGATTTCACACTGTACAACGATTACAGTACAATGCACATTCAAATTTCTGAAAGACTAGATAATGCCATTAATATTATAAAGTATGTACATGTACATGTACGAGTACATTCTACTTCCTCAAAAGCATTACAGAACAAAGAAAAAAAAGCATACTTTGACTTTAAATGGTATAGTTAATCATAATTTACAAACTTTACACATTTACATGTTTTTCTCAATGTTAGAGTTTAGCTGTACAAATGCATTTTTTGTTTACAAATTCTATTTTCAAATTGCTATACAAGCATGTACAATACATGAGAATGTTTAACACTTCTTATTCATGTAGGTAAATATACACTGTAAACAATGTTGGTAATTGTTTATTTAAACCTACTCATTACCCCCTAATTCTCGCTACCCTAAATAGGTACGAAAATCTCGAAATTCGCGAGACGAGGTAATTTTCACTCTCTCGGGTCGTCACTACAACTTCCGGTATAGAGTCCCATCCCGCTGGCGCTAGCGCCTGTGTTCGCTGTGCAGAGTTTTCACGCACGCTAAAATCGATGCCAATCAGTGTAATTGGTACAGATTATAATATGCAATGGAAAGCTTCGGGCAGAATTAGTGACTTTAGCACAAAAGGCCGTTAAACTCTACCGTGAAAGAGAGGGTTGTGATCACGAACGCCTGCACAGGAAGCTGTAATGTCGAAAAGCTATCCCATAATGCAATGCGGATTTCAGGATTTTCCCCGGATCTCGGCAGAATCGCTATTTGGGGTAGCGAGAATTGGAAAGAAATAACATCTTTATATTTAGTAAACACTAAGTTCAAAACATGTGCAGCAATACAGACAGCATTCTACAACATTCATTTGAACAATGACATCTTACTTCAAAGTTCCTGCAAAAACCATTTTTCTTTCCATATAAAGTGTAAGCAAATCCGTAAATCACATACCATGAGCAATATCTTGTAAGTGGATTGTGGACCCCCCAGATATGTTACCTTCAATCTCATGCGGCCATCTATGGAAGATATCAATTATGTTGTAGAAGAATCCAATTTAAGATTATTTACCTCACCCCCCGTTTTGTACAAGGTCTACTTACACAGTGATTCACATTGGTAGTCCCATGTTAGAATGCATAAGCTGCATGGGGTTCTGTGGTGCCATGGCCTCCCCTTGTTCAATCTTGAACCTCTCCACGTGATGATAACCATGCCTTGGATAGGCTGCTTGGGCATGGTATGGCGGGTAACTGTCCCGACCACCCACTGGACCCACTGGGTCGCGAGGCACATAGCTGTCCAGATTTGTAGGACGATGGTGATCGGTGTAGACTAGGGGCTGGCGTGGAGGTTCGCGACCGACATAGTTCCGATGGTTGATGGCTTGGTCGTGATCAGGGAATGGGGGCTGAGGGTGAGCATGCTCTGGAGTTCTGTACGCCTCAGGGATTGCTAAACGCTCATGGCTCGGGTAGCTCGGCTGCCGGATGTATTCGCTGTTTCCGTAGCTCTCTGGAGTACGGGTTTGCTCTTGGTCTCCATAACTCTGTCTCCGTGGATGCTCTGGGTTTACATAGTCTTGTTGAGCCGGAGCTGGAGCCGGAGCTTCATCTGCTTCAGAATAATGTCTTTGGCTAACAGGACGTTCAGGCTCCTCGTAGCTTGATTGACTAACTGGACGTGGGTGATCATTAAAATGTTGTTGGGTAGAGCTCGGTTGGGGAGGTTGTTCATAAGTTTGCTGGTGTTTCACAGGTTGTGCGGGCTCCTCTTCATAGTCTTCTTGATTTGAAGAATCATAAGATGGTTGCTGTCCTGCTGCAGCTGCTAGAGGCTGTGGGGCTTCACTAAAGTTAGGTTGTGGGGTAGGGGGTACCTGCTCTTCAGTACTGTGTTCGCCTTCACTTGGAACTTGAGACACATCTGCTTCAACGTCCCCAGGAACCTCTCCACTTGAATCAAGATCAACCCTCCCTTCATCATCATCGACCTGCTGGCTCTCATCAGCATTCTCGCCACTTTCACCTTCCTCCTTCTCACCATCCGACTGCAAGTCAGCATCCAGACCATGCTTATTTTTTACATGTCTCTTGAGATTTCCCTTGTTGTTGTACTTGCTACCACAGATGGAACATTTAAAAGGCTTGTTCCCAAAATGGAGGTACACATGGCTGTCAAGATTCACCTTGCGACTGAACTTCTTGCCGCAAATGTTGCAGGAGAATGGTTTCTCGTCCTTGTGGACAACCATGTGATTACTAAGAGTCTGCTTTTGCGAGAAAGACTTGTCACAAACTTGGCATTTGTGTTGTCTGTTGTTGACATGGAGTTTGGCGTGACGAAGCATATTGGCCTTGAGAGCAAAGGCCCGATCGCAGATGTGACACCTAAAAGGTTTCAGACCAGTATGGATCAATTGATGTTGCTTCAGATGGTGCTCTTTGAAGAACTGGTGTCCACATTCAGTGCAGACGTAGGGCCGTACATCTCTGTGCCTTGCTAGGTGATCTCGCAACTCAAATGGGAACGCAAACTGCCTGCCACATTCTGTGCAAGTCAGTTCAGGTTTAAGTGGTGCACCTTTCTTCTTTACAGATTTTCTTTGGGGCTGGTTGTTAGGTGCTCTATTACGGAAACGTTGGGTTCCAGGACGGTTCCGCGCAGGATGGAATCGTAACGTTTCCATAGCATCAGGCTGGAGGACGGCTTTGCCTGCATCTGGATGAACAAGCTCTGGTTGGAACAGCTCTGCAGGAAGAAGACCGTCGTCATGTGGTCCATTTTCTGATCCTCGAGGAGACTGGGACCCACCATGACTAAACTGCTGTCTCATGTGATCATGTCCTCCTGGTGACATGGCACTACTCCTTGAAGACACACTATCCTGCCTCTGTGGCATATGATCACCTCCTGGTGGAGTCCGATTGTTTTTAGAATACATTTGATCATCTCCTTGACCATTGGGATCACTTCTTGGAGACATCCTATCATTTCTAGGAGACATCTGGGAGTGTCTTGGTGGGGTACGGTCATTTCTTGGTGACATGTGACTTGATCCATGTGGCATGTGGTCTCCTGGGGACATAGGCATGTGATCATTGGATGGTCCCCTTCCTGGTCCTACAGGCATTTTACCATACGCAGCATGCATTTGAGCGACCGCCTGTGCTTTCATAGCTTTTGTCCGTCTCCTTCCAGTTGGCATGTACTGCGTTCCCTGTGGAATGTTGGCATACCTGCCTTGTCTTTTGACACCACCACCAGGCCCCATCATTTGACCTTGAGAGGCCATCATTGGGTGCATGGTTGCAGAGGCATTGAAGTGCTGTAGGTTGTCCCCATCGTTGGAAGGACTTCGACTGTTCTTCTTGGGAGGGCCAGGTCGCTTCCTGTGCACCTTCTTGTGGTGAAACTGCAACTCTGAAGGGAAAGCAAACTTGCGACCACAAAGCTCACAAGTGCAGGCTACATTGATGTTGTGGGTGACCATGTGCCGCTTTAGGTGGACTCTCTGATTGAAGCCCCGCCCACAGATGGGACAAATGTGCTTCCTTCTGCCGGTATGAATTACCTACAAATAAAAAGGGGGGAAATAGAAACAAACAATCAATACAAGAATAGTGAGCAAGTACTTGTACATTTTTCTAAACACCAAATTTGAAATTGAAGAAACTTGTATTTCACAGCATGCACTTGTTAGCCTTTATCTAATAATGGCTTCTCATTTCTACCTGTGTGACCCTTTGATTCAAAGCAAATAATTTATCTTGCATGGTATGGTCTTCCACCAATACTAAGGTGAATAATCATAAATGTATTGATATCATAATGAACTTTACATCAAACTTGTTTTCTTTATCGAAATCATCATATACAACCCTAAGACCTGAAAAACTATTCAATCAATGTACTAATATAAATTGTGTGAAATTAATTTCACATAGTCCACACCGTAACTTTGAGAAATTCTTTACTTGCAATTAGCACCACTACTAAACTCATGAGCACCACTACTAAACTCATGAGCACCACTACTAAACTCATGAGCACCACTACTAAACTCATAAGACCACACTAAACTGTTAACAAAATGTTCTGGACTGGAAATTTGCTTTGCTTGCTCCAAAACAAATAGATGTATATTTTCAGTCTAATTCAGATTTTTCCACTCTTTTTATCCAATGCAATGACACATATATTGCTAGATTATTTGGGTAAGCAAATTACTGTGAATAGTCTCTTAAAGCCCCTCTGCACTAGTTCAGCCAGAAGGGATTAGACCTCCCTGCAAGGTCATTGGCAGGTGGTTATCTCATCAAATCAGCTCTCAATTAACATAAGAAAAAGAGGACTATGGGGGACCAACAGTCACCGCTTAGGCATTGCTTGCTATATAGAGGGCGCAAGTAGCTATAAGTAGTGCAGTGGGGCTTTAAATAATGAATGCATTTTGTAGAATGAATAGACTTACTCTGTGAGTGTTGAGGTGCGCGACCTGCTTGAAGCTCTTGCCACAAGCCAGACACATGTGAGGCTTGATCCCACAATGGTCCAGGAGATGGGCGATGAGATTACTCTTACTGGTGTAGCTCTTGGGACACTGGTTACACATCCACTGCCAGCTACCCCTCACCAAGATGGGGTTGGAGCTCTTGGTGTCAAAGAGATTGTGCGGGGCGTCGTTCTCGTCCTCCTCCCCACCGTCATACGATGCCATCATGTTGCCTTCCTCCATGCCCGCCTCTGGGAGATGCTTCTCTTCTGCTGCACCCTCCATGCTGCTGTTTAGGTTCTGGTTGGGGTCTGAATCCATCGGAACGTTGGAGTTAGAGTTCATGCCGGTGTTCAAGTTGGGATTGGGCTGCTCCATCCCAGGAGCAGAGCTGGGGTCTATGGTTCCTTGATGGTTAGGGTCCATGGCTGCCTGATGGTTAGGGTCCATGGCTGCCTGATGATGGGGGTCCATGGTGCTCTGGTGGTGCGGGTTAGGTTCCGGTTCCCTCTGCTCCGGGTATGCAGCCTGGGGCATGGAAGGCATCTTGTTGTGGATGTTGGGCACTGCAGCAAGAGGGGCGGTTGGGGGACCACCCTGCTGGTCTGCTGGAAGTATGTACCCATTCTCCCTGGAATTCATGGGCTGGTTGTATTCAACACCATGCACCATGGCTGCCTCTACTGCCTTGTTGTAATCCATGCTGAAGAAATGTCTTTTGAGATGCTGATGCTGCTGCTGATAAGATCTTAGAAGCCTCTATCCTGAAGGAGGATATCCAGATAGAGTAGATCTTGAGCTTCTGACTACATGATGTGAACGGTCACATGGTAGGCATCAAATACCTAAAGCAAATGGAGAAATATTCAAGTATTTAGTAGTGCAACTTAGTAAAACCCACAGTGTCTCATCAAGAGAGTAGTAAAGAATCACACAATTCATTGGCATTTCTTAGGTGAATTTTTTTTTCTCAAAATAGTTTGGATAGCTATAATTAATGTAGATGAAAAAGGTTGTGGGTTTTCAATATCATTTCAGAAGAAAGAGAAAAGAAGACAAATAAATAATAAATGAATAAAAATGAAAGTTTTCTACTCAGGAAGATTACCAGGAGAATAAGAGTACAGTGTAATTGTTCTCCCGAAAATCATTTGCAGAATGATTAGGACATGTGTAAGATGAGTCCTCTTTTTCCATTTATTTCATTTATCAAACAAAGAAAAATTTAAGTCTCTAAAATACAGCCACCACTCATCCTCAGTATCAGCGCACATTTTTTGTACAATTCCCCTATTCACACGTATGCGAGCTTGGTTAACATAAGTCTTTAAATTTTAGAATATTTAGCCATTGAATACAAATTCCTCTTCTAACTTCCTTGTACACACAAGATGTTACATGTAGCCTGCTTCATGTACAGTAGTATGTTATAGAAAACAGAGTTGATACACTTTTGTAAATTCATTTTTCTGTTTGATTTCTATGGATACCACGCTCTTCATTTAAAGAAAATTGGGATTCATTCCTTGAATTCTAAAATGTTTGTAGCCAAGTACCCTCAAATGTAGGACACATGTGCAAAAGTTATTTCTTGTTCAATGTTTTTTTTTTTTTTTATCTAGTGAGATCTGAACAATTGTTAAGTAGTTTGTTCGCTTGTTGATTTTTCTTTTATCGAGGGCATTTTGTTTTTCCTTTACTTCTCTCTCCATACATTACAGTACTTTCTTTTATCTACTAAAGCTATACAGTAGGTGAAAAAATTAACTTTGGCAATTTGAGATTCAAGGTAGTCTAATCATTTCAGTTTTTCACAAGTACAGTATGATAATTATAATATCAGAACACATCAGCATTGACGAATACATGACATCACTCTGAAGGTTCACAATCCATGTTTTGTCTTGGTTTTCTTGTTTTATAGACCTCTAGACCTATTTTTTTTTTTAAGCTAGATTTTGTAGTAAAAAATGTAGAGTCTACCGCTATTTGTTTATTATAGACCTGGACAGCATTTCACAAAGCAATCCCAAGACACACGTCACAAGTACAAGTTCCCCGACATCTGGTTGAAATGCGTGTATTAAATTTAACACATGATTCAATGGGATGTCAGTGAACTTGTATTATGATGCCTTGGACTCTACTGGTCAAACTCTAGGGAAAAACAAAGTACCTCACATTGACATTTTCATTGATGAAAATACTTTATGAATCGACACGACAGGGTCCTGGACTAGTCACACATGTCAATAGATCCTACCGTGGACAAATTCCAGACCATGTTTATTGTTAAGCTTTAGACACTTCTATATCATGAACCAAAGAATGAAAATGCAAATGATTGCTGAAGTAAAGTAGTTAAACATTTTTAATAACACAAGTTGATATCATCATACTCATAGACCCTCATCATGTGACTTTCAGTTTCACTTTGCCTTGACCGTAATTTAGAAGTCTAGAATTAAATAAACATTATTTCACATTAAACAGTCAAAAGCTTCAAATTCGCAAGGGGCCTAGGGTCTAGTCTACATCAAGAATGGACCAAGTTCACAGACCAAAGGCCAAAGTCACCCAACACATTTTGAAAAGCAGCTGTACATAAGCAATAGCCAATAACCCCTTCGCCTCGCATTCAATCTCTCTCCACTTGCACAGCAGCAATACACAATACACACAGCGTGTGTACGTACATGTATACACGACGGCATGCATGCAGACAGCAGTCCTTCATTTCCGCTTCCACTCCTTTCTCCTCCACCTCTTCTCCTTCACATACAAAGAACTCTGCGTTCACTGCCCGTGTGTAAGGAATGGCAGTCAGTGAGTGAAAACCAAAGAAGAAGTCGTAGCTTGCACAAACATTTCAACCATTTCACACCTGCAAATGCCCATGTAGTACACACGTTTTGGTAGATTGTTATTATGGTAATTGTAAACTTACCTGCATAATTCGGTAAATGAGCTGAATCAAGTTGAAAGACAAATAAAAATAAGCTATGTTGTGATTCTCCACTCGTTGATTTTCTTCCGCCCGACCTATTCTATCTTTACTCATCGCCAGAGGGCGCCAAAGTTTAACATCGAAATAGAAAGAAAGAAAGACAGACTATTTTTTCTTTTATTTTTATCTTCATTGTTTAGATGACCGCTCTCCTGGGAAGGGGGTGTCCTACATCGGACCCCCCCCCCCGAAAACAAACTATGATAATAACAATAATAATAATAAAATCCCCGAGAGCCCATGGGCTATTTCAGCTATCGAAAAAGGAGCCACGAATGGTTGAAAATAAGTATATAGGCCTTCACAATATTACATTACTTACCTATACCACGTACCGAAATATAATAAAAGCATCAAAAACTACAAACAAAACAAAGATAGAGTAGAGAGAGGGCAAGATCACGGGGTTGAATAAGGGGAATATTATGTCCTGTCATTGCCCCTTAACCCCTCCCCCTTCCCTCTCTCTCTCTCTCTCTGGTCGACTTTAATATCTATATATATATATATTTATCCATATCTATCTATCTATCTAGTAGCTAAAATGTTAAACAAATTAACTTATCCAAATTGCTTTCATTAAGTGTAGTATTATAGTAGACTTGATTCAAGCTCTATTATGCACATATTTATTGTAACAAAAATTTATCTCTCGAATTCTGTAACGATATCTTTAAACACTGAACAAATAATCGTAACATTATGATTAGCCTACTCCAAATCGTTATTCCAAATTGACTTTGAGTCCCAATTAAGCTTCCATTTTAATAGGGACTATAATAATGCAAAATACATTTTGAGGACTACTTATTTTTAGAAATGAACTCCAACTTTAAAAAAAAGGTCTGCTCATCAGTCTCGCAGTGGATAATTTTTTTATAAAAATGTATTGTCTAGAAACAATTTAAGTGATAGTCCTTAATTGCATCACAATGACATTACTAATAAGTCAATTCCAGATTCTTATAAACTGTAATAGACTTGATGATCTACACTTTTCATAACGTTATTATCTTCTAAACTTTCAAAAACCTTTCATAACAGTTGCATATATCTGATAATAAATAAGAAGATAAAAACTTCCTCCAATCTGTTTCTCTCATTGTTCTGCTTTCACCAAAACCTACGTTTACTATGGGTGTAATATTGATGATAATTTGATGATTTTGCAGGTCTGTAACTGAAGGGATGCTGGGGTGCGCACCTCCCCCCCCCCCCCCCCAACTAGCGGCAAGAGGTCCGCTAAAAAAAAAAAAAAAAAAAAAAGGGAAAGGAAACAAAAGAAAACGCCCCTCAAATATTATAATATTATGTGAATCAGTTATTTTTTGGACAACATGATAAGTCTTAAATTAAATTTGTTTTAAAAGGTGCATTAAATGATTATAGAAAATTGCTATTGGGTGATCCGATCAGCGTCATTGATGAAGCGTAGGCTACAACAAAGAACAAAAAGAAATGGAGATAGGAGTGGAAGATATAGAAGATATACAGGAAAAGAAACGAGTGAGAAACGAGTGAGAAAAGAGGAGAGAAGCGAATGACATGTTATATGATTGAAACGATTCAATACAGAAGGTTTTTTTTTCTCTCTGCCATGCAGGTTCTTATTTTTTAATTTTATATATACTTATGTTTTAGTACGTTTTAGAAATTCAACATATTCATCTTTCCTCTTCTTCCTCCTCCTCCTTCTCCTCCTCCTTTTCTTCTTCTCCTTCTTCTTTTTTTTTTTCTTTTTCTTCTTCCTTTTCTTCTTCTTCGTCTTCTTCTTTTTCTTTATCTTCTTATTCTTCTTGTACTTATCAGGCGCGGATCCAGGATTTTCCAATAGGGGGGGCCGGAAATTTGAAAATTGCGCAGACCGTTTTTCAACTCAACATACCAATACTGACAAGGTCATATTAGAAGCACCATACCGGTAATTTTTTTTGACATTTTCATGCCTCTTGCCCGAAAAAGTAATTTTCTGGTTTCACAATTCGGCTAGTGAGCGAAGCGAGCGAGCAAAAATTTGAGGATAAAGAAGACGATTCGTTGTACCGTTCTCGATTCTTAATCATTGTCTGAATTCAGTTTCCATACCCCCTCCCGCGCGAAGCGCGGAAGCTTTGACGTTTCATTAAATCATTAGAGAAAGAGTACCGTTCTCGACTCTTAATCCTTGTCTGAATTTAGTTTCCCCCCCCCCTCTCTCGCGCAAAGCGCGGAAGCTTTGACGTTTCATTAAATTATTAGAGAAAGAAGATGATTCGTTGTTCCGTTCTCGGTTCTTAATCATTGTCTGAATTCAGTTTCCCCCCTCCGCGCGAAGCGCAGAAGCTTAACCCTTCATTAAATTATTAGAGAAAGAAGATGATTCGTTGTACCGTTCTCGATTCTTAATCATTGTCTGAATTTAGTTTCCCCCCCCCCCCTCTCTCGCGCGAAGCGCGGAAGCTTTGACGTTTCATTAAATTATTAGAGAAAGAAGATGATTCGTTGTTCCGTTCTCGGTTCTTAATCATTGTCTGAATTCAGTTTCCCCCCCCCTCCGCGCGAAGCGCAGAAGCTTAACCCTTCATTAAATTATTAGAGAAAGAAGATGATTCGTTGTACCGTTCTCGATTCTTAATCATTGTCTGAATTCAGTTACCATACCCCCTCCCGCGCAAAGCGCGGAAGCTTTGACGTTTCATTAATTGATATTAGAGAAAAAAGACGATTTGTTGTACCATTCTCGACTCTTATTCCTTGTCTGAATTCAGTTTTCCCCCTCCCGCGCGAAGCGCTGAAGCATTGACCTTTCATAGTTTAATGAAATTATTAGAGAAAGAAGAGAATTCGTTGTTCCATTCTCGACCCTCAATCTTTCTCTGAATTCAGATTACCCCCTCCAGCGCAAAGCGCAGAAGCTTAACGTTTAATTAAATTATTAGAGAAAGAAGACGATTCGTTGTACCGTTCTCGATTCTTAATCATTGTCTGAATTCAGTTTCTATACCCCCTCCCGCGCGAAGCGCGGAAGCTTTGACGTTTCATTAAATCATTAAAGAAAGAGTACCGTTCTCGACTCTTTATCCTTGTCTGAATTGAGTTCCTCCCCCCCCCCCCCCCCCCCCCCTCTCCCGCGCGAAGCGCGGAAGCTTTGACGTTTCATTAAATTATTAGAGAAAGAAGACGATTCGTTGTACCGTTCTCGGTTGTTAATCATTGTCTGAATTCAGTTTTCCCCCTCCGCGCGAAGCGCGGAAGCTTTGACGTTTTATTGAATTATTAGAGAAAGAAGATGATTCGTTGTTCCATTCTCGACTCTAAATCCTTGTCTGAATTCAGTTTTCCTCCTCCCGCGCGTAGCGCGTAAGCTTCTGACGCTTCATTAAATTATGAGAGAAAGAAGATGATTCGTTGTCCCATTCTCGATTCTTAATCCTTGTTTGAATTCATTTTCCCCCTTCCGCGCGAGGCGCGGAAGCTTTGACCTTTCATAGTTTAATGAAATTATTAGAGAAAGAAGATAATTCGTTGTTCCATTCCCGACTTTTAATCCTTCTCTGAATTCAGTTCCCCCCCCCCCCCCCCCCAGCGCAAAGCGCAGAAGCTTAACGTTTCATTAATTATTATTAGAGAAAGAAGATGATTTGTTGTACCGTTTTAGACTTGTCAAAAATGTTTCTTTGTCTGCTCCTTTTTTCGTCCTATGTCCTCTTACTGCCCCTACCGCCCCTAGCTACGCATGCTTTAAAGGGAAAATGAAACAATCATGATTGTGATAGCATACAATTAGGTCAGTAGAAATGAAAGGGGAACAAAATTCTATTTATACACCAACCATGAAATAATCGCGACCGGGAGCGTCATATCTTAGTTTTGTGTTATCGGCTATTTGAAAGACATCCAAAACATTGTGCCCTTTTCAATTTTTTCAAAAAGCAGGGGCTGTTTGTAACGTTTAACTTTGAATCCGTGGCTCGAGTATTTATGCGGCCGGCCCGGCCCCCTCTATTCAATAACGTTTCCCAAGCCTTCTGGAATGACCCCAAATCTCCCGATTACAGTTTTTCCCTTATTCGTCGTTACTGTCACTTAGCGCCATTTCCTTGTCTTTCCCCCTTTCTCACCCGACTTTTCTCTTCCCCCCCCCCCCCCCCCACCCACTCAGTGTTATCTAGGGTACGCGCATGTATGTTCCCTCTCTTAGTTTGAAAGCACCCCTTTATCTTCGGTGTGTAAAGTCAGTGCGGGCCGGATTTGTGTGTATTACGGGCCGGACTTTGTTGCGTGAAAAGTAACCCTTTATCGGAAATTTTGGGAACACAAAATCGGTCCCTCCGACCCCGGAGTGGGAGTGAGGTGGGGGGGGGGGTATCTTCTTCTTTTTATCTTTCTCTCTCTCTCTCTTCTTTCTTTTCTCTTCTCTTTTCTTTTCTCTTCTCCTTTCTTTTCTCTTCTCCTTTTTTTTTTTTTTCTCTTTTTTTTTTGCGCCGCCAATAGGGGGGGGGGGGGGCCGCGGCCGTTTCGGCCCCCCTGGATCCGCCACTGCTTATCATTTATATCATTATTATTTTACTGTTTTTATTATTATTTATCATCATCATTAACTTTAATAAGTTTTTGTCTTATCTGTCTGTAAATAATACGATTTTAATTTATTAATTTTGTAGGTTTGTGTCGGAGACCCCACTGGAAATAAGCTCTCGCGCTTTCGTGTGTCATCCTGTTCAAGATGACTTAGTTTTTATCTGTTATTCTTTTAAATGGCTGTATATGAGGCTTGGCGAATAAAATCAATCAATCAATCTATGTGTGTCCGTTTCACTTTAATGTTCACAAAATTGTCCCACTCTAAATTATCTCCTCTGGGCCTGGTTATTCTGCCCCAAAACAAATTCTGCAAACAGGGAGTGTTTAGGGTGGTCAACCCCCCCCCCCCCTTGGCAAAAGGGGGTGTTTTAGAATGTTAAAGACATCCTTTATCTGTGATTCATTTATGGCCTCCACCCCCCCCCCCCCTCAATCAAACACTCTGCATCTACAATTCCAAATTCGCAATCAATTTTTTGTATTACTTTTCAATCAACGATTCAGTAAGTCAAACAATCAATCATTTCTCTATAAAATCAATGTTACATCATCAAATTGGATCAAACAGACAGAGCAAAACAGCCGATTCATCAAACATTTGACCAAATAATACATCAACAATTACAATCAATCATCTCATCCTCTCACTTGAAAAACAAAAAAAAAGGATTTTGCATTCATCTAATAGATTCTGCATTCATTCAATAGATTCTGCATTCATCCAATAGATTCTGCATTCATCCTGTAGATTCTGCATTCATTCAATATTCTGCATTCATCCAATATATTCTGCATTCATCCAATAGATTTTGTATTCTTCCAATAGATTTTGCATTCTTCCAATAGATTCTGCATTCATCCAATAGATTCTGCATTCACCCAATAGATTTTGCATTTATCCAATAGATTCTATGTTCATCCAATAGATTCTACGTTCATCCAATGATTCTGTGTTCACTCAATAGATTCTGCATTCATCCAACAGATTCTGCGTTCATCCAACAGATTCTGCGTTCATCCAATAGATTCTGCATTCATCCAACCGATTCTGCATTCATCCAACAGATTCTGCATTCATCCAATTGATTTTGCATTCGTCCAATAGATTCTTCATTCATCCAATCGATTCTGCATTCATCCAATAGCAAGCATGTACACCACAAAGTTTTTTTTTCTTCATGATATGCAACAAGTGCACGCCATTTTTCATTTATTTCATAATTTCAGTGACAAGTTCAGTACACAGAGTGTAGTAATACACTTCGCAAGTGGTTGATATATCATAGTACTATCCAGTACCAACGCATAATATCATTTCAGATCGATAATAAAGGCTTGTTCATATATGGCGCAATAAATCACGGTAAATCGTTGCAAAAAGGCCGCCATATTTTGTTTTTTTTATACCTTATGAATGGCAACTGCGTGCAACAAAGGAATTGTGCATATTCACTGAGCTCAGTGTTTTAAGATACAGAAATATAACATGTATTACATTTCACATAATCGTAAAATAATCACCGCAATTTTACCTTGCCATATCTGAACAAGCCATTACCAAGATATCAAATGAAAACATCATTTAAATTCTTTCTTTCAGCTGGAGAGAAAATGCTGTATATGTATCTCCATAATCTTGCCTTTTAATTTAATATAACAAAAGCACTTGAAATCAATACATTAATACTTTTTGTAAGTCATTTGACTTGTGTATAATGATTTTTTCGGTGCTCAGTGTGGTTTGTCTCAAAACTTTAGTCAATGGAATATAATGATGTGCAATTTATTTTACCAACCCACCAATTAATAATACAATATTTTAATTTACAGCAATGTACAATACAATTTATTTACATATTAACATAATAAATTCTTCACATCCCTCTTGCCTTGCATTGCATCGATATATCTTTATACAATATGAACAGAATATACAATTGGCATTATTTGAGAGGGACATTCTCATATCAATGTAATAAAAATATATTAAATTCCAAATTCAATCATACCAATAATATGGGGGATTGTGGATGTTATTAACTAACCTAACATTTCAGTTTGATGCTCTCTCCTTTTTATCTTACACAACATGACATCTAGTTTGATTTAGAAGAAGAAAAGGAATAAGAAAGAAGAAATGGAAAAAAGAAGAATAAAGAGAATATGGTGAAGAAAATGAAGAGAAGGAGAACAGAAATCTGTAAGTAAATTGAGAGGATTGCACAACCAATGTACATTAAATTTTCAGTTTCAGCCAATATTCAGCCGAAGTCGCAAAATATAATTGTTGATCTACCCTGTCTTTGGAAAATGTATGTGAAATAGATGTCGGATCATATCCAACAGGTTAAATTTATTGCTCTTATGGACAGGAAGAACATCATTACACACACACAATTATCGTCACTAAAGACAACTTTCTTATGAATAAATTAATAAATAAGGTCATTATTGAATAAATACATACACTCATCATCATGCACATGATCTGATAATGATGTTTCAGATTTCTTATGGAAGGCCACGATAAGTTTCACATGATTATGGAGCGTTGGAAGAGCTGTTCGACACTCCTATGGAATGCCTAGATAACTATGCAATTTGGCAGGAACTGTTCGCGACTCTTATGGAAGGCCATGACAGGGGTTTGATTAATTAGGCGCCATTGCAAAAGCATACCTCAAGTCTGTTACCAATGCACCTATCGCATAAGAAAACACGGGCAGATATAAAATCAGGAGATTAAAATTGAAAAGTTGCTATCCCTTGCAAATTCCTGATATTTGGAACCAATACTGATTGGAAAATGGAGCTCAGCTTTAAGAGGACATTTCAATCTATCAAGGAATGTACATCTCTCTACCTTCTCCACATTTAGAATCATAAAAAAGGCTTTAAAAAGATCATAAAAAGATTTCATCGCATTTTGGACGAATAGAAACAATTGAAGTGTAAATAATTTGAGTGCGAATTTTTCAGGTGCGTGACATAATCATGATATTCATGTATAATTTTTTCATCGTTTTTTAAATATTTTTCGTACTAATTTTTATATTTTCTTTTTTTTACATTCTAGTATTTCTTTTTTTCAAGTTATGGCATTCTTTCATTACTACACCAACAACTATACCACACCTAGGACGCAGCAAAATTACATGCAGTATCTTTGCATTTGATTACTTATAATTGGCACTTCTTCAGTTCAAACATTATAATTCAATCATTAACATACCAAAATTAGATATAAGCCCCACTGGCATGGTACCTATTTCAAAATGAGTGCATACTCAAACTTTGACATTCAACAAATCTCTGCAAAAGGCACATGAATACAACACAAGCAAAATATTTGGTATCATATACCAGCAAACAGCATTTCTTTTTAAAACTTTTTGATGAAAACGAGACAAGGAGATATATTCAATCTCTGTCCAATGCACAAACAAGAAGATTTGTCTTTATAAATCGGCATCTGAATTTTAAAGCAATGATGCACATAACATAGAATACAAAATGTCACTATTCATTTATCAGACTTTTATAGTTGCTCTTCTAGTTCCTCCTCTAGTAGTATACCCTGTTTCCTTTTCTTTGGAGAAAATTTTAACTTGCTCTTGCTCTTTTTAACTTCTTCTCCGCTGCTCTCAAAATCTGCATCATTGTCAAACTGATGATAGTGTCCATCGTTGGAAAACACAATGCTTTGAGGGTTAGGGGCCCCTTTGAATATAGTGTTGGCAATTATGGTCTTCTTGCCCAGGTTGCGTCTTCGTCGGATGTAGAGGGCAACCACGGCAACAATGATGATGATGGCTATGATTAAGATGATTATGAGCGTGGTATGTGAACCTACATGTTTGTGTTGGCCTAAACGAACAGGACCTGCAAGTACACAGAAATAAAATATAATCAATATTAATAATAATAATAATTTGGATTTATATAGCGCTTAATGCGGCTTTACAAATATCATCAATGAGACTAGCATTGAAAGATGTCATTCAAATCAAGGGTGATCCGACTAAGAAAAAAGTTGGATGGGATGAAAGCAAAGAATCAAAGAAACAAATCAGTTAATGTTAGGACCGTCATAAACGATTACATTGAAAACAGTACCGTAATGACTTTTGGAAGTGAAAAACACATTATGTTGCAAAGTCAATTTGGCAATCAAGGATTTATGGCATATATTAGAGCTTTGGTTAAGAATTGAGAATTTACTTTTTAAATGTTTTCATTGTGAATACATGTATACTTGTAAGATACCACCTTTCTTTGCAGCTTTTCCATCACAAAAAATAGCAATTAATGAATATACAGCTATAGATTGAGACAATTCTTCCTTTCGTGACAAATAGAACAAAAATAATGCTTACCAGTAATAGACACGTAAGCATTAGCGGAAACAGCTCCCTCTGTGTTGGTAGCTGTGCATACATAGAGGCCGCCATCCGCGGGGTCAACATCGGTCACCGTCAGGCTGCCATCGACCACATGATGGCGATCTTCGTTTATGATCTCCTCTCCGTTGTGCTGCCACGTTACGACAGGGTTGTAGGCACCGATCACTGTGCATGGTAATACCACCGTTTCACCCGTGACTCGTGTTTGGTTTGTGGGAGCCCGAGTTATGTGAGGGGGACCTATGGAATAGAATAAAGAGAAAGAAAAGAGTTGTCTGATTAACAGTTGTGGAAAAATGCTAACTCTTCAATCAGGTTTCATCTTTCATCTATCACAAAATGAGTAAAGATTATATCAAGTAATTATCAGGTAGGAAATCATCTCCACCTATAATTGAGTAAAATATACATTTCTGATAGTGATATTGCTACTGTAACTCATATCACTACTGCTCCTACTACTATGCTACTACAAATGATGTTGAATGCAGAAATGTTACAAGTCATTTCTCTTAGTATACTTAACATTATAACATGATCACAGTAATAGATACATACCCAAACATGAACTATTATATTTCTTATGACTAAAAAAGACAGGACATAAACCTAACACAAAACATACAATCTTTTCTTGAAAATATCTAATGGTTCAGATATAAATTTAAGAAAAAGTGTAGCGTTGTTATACGCCATCAAAAAAAGAAGTACAGGTATTATAACTCACCTATTATGAGAAGTTTGGCAATTCTAGCACTCGTCTGAACCTTGTTGGAAGCTATGCATGCATACTCCCCCATGTCTTCCCTTTGGCTCTTCTGAATCACAAGAGTGTTGTCTTCAAGAATGGTCACCCTAAAATGGAATAAATAAAAACATGGTGTAAAAACAAAATCTTAATTAAAGATGGATACGGTAATGTTACTCCCGCCGTCAAAAACTACGCTGCAAATTATGTTTAGTATACTGTACATGGCTCCTGACAGATTGTAGTCCTAGAAGGATCTCTTTTATTTTTATTTTTTTACTGTAACTTACGTCAGGTTTTATACATTCAGAAAGACAAGTCTACGGTTAATAGAGTCCAAAACAGATATTCAGACTCTCTATGGATAACGTCTGTTTATTATTGATATGTCAAGGAAATACCAACAACATAATCTTCATCAATGATGTCATACATGGATTTCAAACTTTCCGTGGAACTGTGTCGAGTAGATTTGATACAGAATTCAAATACTACACTAGTCTCCAAGCAGAATCATACTTCAAGTGAGTTCTTTTTTCACCTTTTAAGTCTAAAGTGATCAAATTCAAGGCAGGAATCCAGACCCAATCCTGTTTACGACATACCAAGACTATTATACAAAAGTTTCTTCATGAACCGTATTAAACGTATCATCCATCATATTTATCATGATAAACCTTTATTGATGCCTTGGGATACATGATTGTAAAAGAATCTACAATTCCTCTTTCTGGTTGCAAATTATTTCTTATTAATAAACCGTTTTAAAATCATTTCAAATTGGTGCCTTTACAGCCTTTGGAGTCTTTGATTAGATTTGAAACTGCAAAAAAAATTGGCTTACCTTCCATTTAGAGATATCATCTGACCATCTTTCTTCCATGTTAACTCAGGTTGAGGCACACCAGACACCACGCAGGGTATCCTGACATCAGAACCCGTTCTTACTTCCATCTCCTGGGGACCTTCGAGGAATGTGGGTACTTCTGCAGGGCAAAAAATAATCAAATTGTTAAAAGAATTATATATACTGCATTCATTTGTGCAAAATGTTGGTTTCTAGGCAATTCCGTCTCTTCATGTTCTGTCATCCTACTGAAACATACTTTGGAACAAACCATTATACTCCAATTCCATTGAGAATGCACAGGAATAGACGGGTTTACAAAATCTAGGTACTCATCAATCTAATGTAATATATGTATATTTTGTCCGGAAAAGGTTAAAATATTTATTGTGATGAGCAACGATGCATAGCACAATATCTTGAAGAATATGCCTTCTGAAGTAACGGTACAATTGATCTGATATGAGCACTTTAACTACATTTCAGTTTTCACCTTATCCTTTACTGAAATATTAAAGTAACCACTTAAGCACTCTCCAAAGGGTACAGTGAAGATATATAAACTTGCCACATACAGTCAAACCTGCTTTAGTGACCACCTGTCTACAAATACCACATTTTTTATTTCCCTCGAAAAAGGTTTTTCATTCAAAAATGTACTAAAGGAACCTGTACATAAAGACCACTTTTTGTGTCTCCCTTGGGAGGTCTTTATAGACAGGTCTCACTGTTTATACAATAAAATACCATGCACCCCTAGTGGATGTCCAAAGTTGTGTAAAGTCATCCACTTACCATAGACGGTCAGCTTCACCGACGCCTGGTCTTCACCGAGTTGATTGACAGCCACACACTCGTACATGCCGTTATCCTCAAGTCGCACATCTCTGATCAGCAGGGTCCCATTGTCACCGAAGCTCTGGAACCGTTCACCCATCAGGGGTTGTCCATTGCGTCTCCAGGAGACCGTCGACTCTGGGAGACCTACGACAATGCATCCGAGTTCGGCAGTCTCACCAAGGATGCGCCTGTCAGGATGTGTCGACATGATGTGGGGTCGTTCTAGATGAAAAAGGTAAGGAGAATGCAAGGAATTAGTTATAATTCAATTACGTATTCAGGATATTCATTCATTCATCCTGATTTTCAACTATGCAATCATACAAAACTTCATAATCTATTCAATTCAAATTTATTAATCATGCACAAATAAAATGGCATAAAAATCACTTTCCAGGCGTTTCTGCAAAAACGAAAAACAAACACACCAGAAAACAGCCGGATAGTCGCCGTTGAACAGTGCCCTCAAAGTGATGTGACCAAAGAATACAAAAGAATTAATGAACAAGAAAATTTTGAAATTTACTAGACACTAAAACATTACCAGACCAATTACCAACTTCTGAACTCTTATAACAAGGGTATAATTGATTCACATTTAAATCAATCATATAGCTTGCCATAATACATTCACACAGAACATTTAAAATGATAGGATAATGAAAGTATATTACTGCTTGGTATTGCTGGTATAAAAACTATTTGTGAATGATCCCATGCTATGAATATTCAAACTTATGTTTATGTACGCTTGATAAGTCTCTGTAACTCCCCAAAACATACCTTTGACAACCAGGAAAGCACTGGATGTGTTCACACCCTGGGTGTTTCTGATAACGCAGGTATAATTCCCAGAATCCTCTCTGCGGGTCCTGATAAACTGGAGAGAGCCTGATGAGGTGTAGACCTTCAAACGTCCGCTACTCAAGTCTCGCTGGGACAGGGGTTGACCGTCCTTGAGCCAACTGCTGACCGTGACCCTTGGAGTGGGTCGGCCATCAGCTTTGCAACGGAAGAGCGCCCCCGAGCCAGCGTTGATGGTGCGGTTCTTGGGTTCTTCAGCGAATGTGGGTGGATAGCTGGACACCACTGAAAATTTCAAATAAAAGACCAAAAATACTGTAAGCTTAAATTGTATGTCCAAATAGTTTACAGAGACATGGAATTTGATAGGAATCTTAGTAGCAACTTCAAAATCATAATCTAATAAATACCATTGTTTATATTATAAACAATGAAGCTAAGCTAAACTTAAAGCTAAGTTATAAAAAGAACAACAAATATTAACATCAGTTTCAAAGCCCAAAAGAATTAACGATTTTGTACCCTGAGAGCTAGAAGACTGTTGCCTCTAGGTTAAATATGATTTCCAGCCCTTCTGGTTATAAGCAAACAATTTACTTTAGTTTGTACCTCAAAGGTCTCTGTTACAGTGACTGACATGCCAAGACCTTCATAAACAGACAATTTGGGATTTTTCAAGCAACTACTTCACATTTTTTGGAGAGATAGTTTCATTAGCTTTATGTATCGATCCCACCGCTGCCATCGTGTTGTATCGTCTTTACGGTCGATGGTACCAACACTACATTAACCAAGAGTGAATGAGTATTTACTTCAGCCATTGTCTTGAGGTGTACTTGGGTCTCTTTTCCACTTCGACAGCACTTTTGTGCATCTTTGTGCACAGTCATGATGAAGTTCTACCCAACAACACTAGGCACTTTGTTATCAATGCCCTATGATTTGTACAAATGATTCATTGTACTGACTGGAAGAACGGAGGGGAAGGGGAGTGAGGGTAGAAGGAAGATTCTGTGATGTAGCTTCAGGAGTGGGATTTCTGAAAGTGGAATTGATGTTCAGGATAATGAATTACCTTATAGAATATGGGACATAGAGTTATGGCATTCCATGGTCGCCAACATCTCAGAACATGGCACGTAAAGAAGAAGAAGAATGATTTGTCTCCTATTTGTTCACACTCACCTGTACAGTCAATTCCATTGCCAACCTGTCCCTCTGGGCATTCCAAACAAACAGACTGGTCGTCGCTCACTGTTACACAATCCACCCCACTGCTGCAAGGCACACTGTCACAGGAAGACGAGGTAACCTGTCTGCATATGTTGCCTCTCTGTTGGTCATTCACTCCACTGCATCGAATGGCTGTGAATGGGGAAAAGAGTGAAATGCCATTATAACAAACAATCGACAAAGTCAGTTTTGAATCTTTATTTGATCAGCTCCACATTGAAAAATAAGAAAATTTGTATTCCGTTGATAAAGTGTCTTTCTTGCTATTATTAGGTGCAGGTATATTTTTACAATATGTAACACATGTCTCTAATGTGTGAGGTAATACAGACAACTTGGCAAACGGCATATTAACCTTATGGAGGCTGCTACGCTTGCAAAATGAGCAAATCTTCTTTAGTCTATATTCACTTTAAAAAACATGACAAACAGTTCGCAACCCAATGATCAATGGTAGACATACCAACATCACTGTAGTGTGAGCAGCCAGTATTGTCCCATCCACTGTTGACACACTGTGACAGACCCAGCTCCCAGCCTTTGCAGTCGACTCCAGTCAACCAGATTGGCGCGTCTGAGGATGCCTGGCCAAAGACACTACCTGTGAGGATCTCTTCTGCACTCCCCTGGCCAAGCTGATGACAAACAACCTGAACAAATAAAAGAAAGGATAAATGTAATGAATACTGACGGACAAAAGCCAAAGGAGAGCCAATCACATAACGTGAATCAAATCCAAGTACAGTGAAACCCGTCTATAAAGACCGCCCAAGGGAGACAAGAAAAGTGGACTTTATAGGCAGGTGGTCTTTATGTACAGGTTCCTTTAGAACGTGTTTCAATGAGAAACCATTTTCGAGGGAAACAAAAAAATTGATTTCTGTAGACAGGTGGTCTTTCTATTGAGGTGGTGGCGAAAGCAGGTTTGACTGTACAAAGAACAGGGAACAAGACTTCTCATATTTTTGAGACGGCATGCACAGAAAGATATGAATAGTGTTGTCCTCTACTGCCAACTAATCAGGCCTTGCTCATTTCAATGTTGAGGACTGGATTTTGAAAAGTTTCAGTCAATTACAACAGATTAATTATGTTAATTATAAAACTATTTATTGATGGTATGTTCTTTTTGGGGGTTTCCAAAATTTTCTTTTGATCTCATTCTCTTATACTTTTCATTCATTCCTCGAAATGCCCCACAAGTGAGTTCTATTGCCAAAAGTGTATATCATCAACCTTTTACGACACAGTTTTACCGTCAAGCTTTCAATTGTGAATATTCCTGGATTGTTACTCGATAAAAATCACAATTATGTCCAAGCCTGTAAGACATTCACCATAATACAAATCAGCCCTGAACCAGTAGTGTTGACTTTCAGTTGGACTTAACTATGGCAGGCCGCTCATGTCACTGGTTGCTTTCACTATTGGTCTCTCAATTATGATCTTTAAATAATATTTTATCCTTTAATAATGAACTATCGAAAAATGTAAATTCTGTGGATTTGTGACCATGATTTGTACGTCCCTTGAAAGACCAATGCCGGTAAATGGTGAGAGCAAACAGTTGCATGAATGGCCTGCCATAGTTAAGTACAACTTAAAGACGATCTTAGTCTTTGTGAAACACTCCCCTGAAATACTGTGTATGAACTTAACAGTATCTTACATGAAGCTAACACCTAGTATACATCCCAGTTTGACATGGAAAGGAAAGAACTGCATCACTTACATTTGCATCCACCAGGTCCCAGTTGTTGTTACAGACAGTCCCCCACTGGTCTCCGTGGGAGATCTCCACACGCCCCTCCCTAGGGTTGGCCCCTCCCACCAGACGCACCGGCTCACTCTGCCCAAGCAAGAGAAGGACTTCCCTCAATGGCTGGGAGCCATCGGAGCAACTAGAAACACAGGACCAACCTGTACCAAGAAATAGATTGAACAAAAGTGGATGATGCATGGCCTCATAGCTCAATAGGTTTTACATCTAGTATAAGGTTTGAAAGAGGAAATTTATTCATGGGAAAGACATTTCTCAATTGATTGTAAGCAAAATTACTTGCTTATCATGACAAGTTATTGGCATGTTGTCAGTATGTTTGCATACCAGTAAGTATTTCTGAATTTAAAAGGGGATAAGTAAAGCAGATTTTTTTTTTTTTTTTCATATACATGATTTTGGCGATCTGCAAATGGTATTGTTTTTTTAGCCCAATCATTATTTCCACCTTCATTAAAATATATCTTCATTCTATAATGCTCAAAGGTATATACATTATTTCATCAAGCTATACTCAGTTACAATCACCTGCATGTACATGTATATTCATCATTCATAGATATTTCCTTTCATACACTGCAAATATCATGATTAAATGATCACTTAAATTTAAGGAAAACAAATATTTAGGTTTTACCTTTTAGAAAGAAGTCAGGCTTGCACGTCTTGCACATGTCATTGGTCTGTCCATCGAAGCACTCGTCGCATGCATCATGACATGGCTCACAGGTGTGGCTGTGGATGTTCCCGTACTCGCCCCTGGGGCAGGATTCCACGCACCTGGTCCCGTTGAGAAAGGTAGGGGCGGAGCAGCTGGTACACGTGTCAGCAGTGCCCTCACAGGTCAGACAGGCATCGCTGCACATCTCGCATTCAGAATTGGCATTAGCGAAGTAGCTGATTGTGATTGAAGAAGAAAAAAAGAGTGCAATTGGAATAAAGCTCTGTATGGGATATCAGCTAAATCGGGTGGCAGAGAGTACATGTATGTAGTGTAGGTTTTGCTAGATCTTCATTACATACAGAAATCATACATCAGTCCATACATAAAGTCATATTTTGTCAGCCGAGGTCTATTCTTCTGAATTTTCAAAGAACAAACTACCATCAGCATGTTTATAAAAGTCATATTGTAAAAGAACACAGCACTTATTTGCACATAAATATTATATTTTGAAAGATCGAGAGACAGCTTAAGATAGAGAAATGTCTATTCCTCTGCTATTCTATATTGTGAAAGAATAAGAGATCGAAAGAATGCAGGTTGACTAATCTGTTAATCTATATCGAAAGGAAGGACATAACAAGACACAAAAAGATCAACGTTTGTTTAAACAAAAATGAAAGGACAAGAAAATTCTTGATACTTACCCATCATCACAGGTGGACACACACTTGAGCGACGTGTCCGGTCCCAAGCACCTCACACCCACATCCTCATTATGGTTGCAGTCGTGTCCCTGGATGCCGCTATGCATACACTCCAGCAAGGAACCCTCCTCCCCAGTGCACTTGAGTTCATCAAGCCAGATAGGACCTGAGCCGGGCGCGGAACCCAGGTAGAAGTTGAGGGCGTCGCCGAGGTCAAGTTGACGGCAGACGACCTGAGCGTCCAGGAGGTCAAAGTCATCATCGCAGACTGTTCCCCACTGGTTGTTGTGAAGAATCTAGGTTTGGCACAAGAAAAAGAGATAAATAATTAATAATCAGAATATTGTTTAAACATATTAGTGGCTTACACACAGTAAATAAGATCGTTTGATCGATCTGTAATTGAGAACAAGTCAGAATTTTTTTTTTTGAACCAGCAGGATTTCTTCAAGGAAGCATTACATTTTTTAAATCAGAATATTGTTCCTTTTTAGATACATTAAGTACATATGAAACATTGTTTCCATATGCTTCTAGAATGTTTTGGAAACCTGGCTTGACCATGTCTGCTGATTTCAGTTCATAGTACATTTCAAATCAATTTGCTTGAAGCTAGACTGCAAAGGATGGGCTTAATTAAATGCCACATGCATGTAACATCTATAGATGATCTTTTGCCAGCATACATGTAATATCAGCATTGAATAACTAATAAACATTCAACCAATCAATTAATCGGTCAATCAGCCAATCAGTCAGTCAATAGTCTATCAATCAATCAATCAATCAGTATGTCAGTCAATCAATTAATTTATAAATCAAACAACCCATCAATGTATTAATAGTCTATTTTTTTATCAACCAACCAAACAAACAAACAAGTTACTAATTAACCATCCAACTAACACAACAATCAACTCAGGTTTTGTTTCATGTCAATCAGTTGATAAGTAATTGAAATATAAATTATATTTACCTCTACTCTTCCTTCTAAAGCTGTCTGGCCCTGACTGAGTCTGATATTAGGGTTCCCCCTCATGACGAGCCCATCCGTACAAGATGAGTCGCAGCTCTGGGTTTCAGTATTCATGTAGTAGAGAGGGGGGCATTTCGTACACTGTGAGGCATGGCCAGTACATTCCAAACACTGCTCACTGTAAAATGACAAGCAAAAGGACGAAATAAGAAAAATATATACGGTAGCTTTCACTTTATACTTTAACTTTATACTAGACAGTCCTTGTGAAGACTATTTTCGATTTTGATATGATTTTGATTTTATTCATGCATTATTTGTTACTGTAAGACTTACAGCAAGTAAGACTTTAACCATAAGATCATCTAAAATTGATATGGCACAATTTCTCTTGTCACTAGGTTTCACTAAGCTTACAAGTTATTTGTTCATTTTACTGATTCACAAGTACAATAATAGTTGGCACATCATAAATATCTGGAATTAACGACATAGTAAATATAATAGACTTATTGAATTACCTTCTCTTTAGGGGCTTAAAAAACGATCTTGTACTATACAAGTAGAACAGGATCACTGATCATCGTTTATTTAGGAAAGCATGTACCAATCATAATACACTGTCCATTGCGTCATTTACCTGCATTTCTGACATTGATTTTTCTCATCTGAGTAGCTCCCTTCCTCGCATTCATCAGCACACGTGGAGTCGCCCTTCAGGACACGCCCAGGGGGGCACGTAGCACAATGGGTGGAGGTCTGGGAACAGGTGGCACAGTTGACGTCACACACCCCACAGCTCGTCGCATCGGCAGTGACATACTTTCCGTTGTTACACTGCGACGCGCTGATGCACGTGTTGGAGACGTCGGGGCCAGAGCACACAACTCCTGAAAAAGAAGAGGGAAGAAAAAAGAGGGAAGAAAAAAAAAAATCAGTTTTAGTTTATAACACAGTTTTGGACACAGAATTTTCTTCAATTCTTAGGGTTCTTCATCCCTGAAGAACAGAAAATAAACGTTTATCTCTACTTTATTATCATCTTGAGATTACAATTACATGACCACTCAGTATTCTTCACACACAATAATGAATACTTGATACAGTCGAACCTGTCTATAACGATAAAGAATGTTCTTTCTTCTCCAAGAGACCTGTGATCAGCATACAAATAAAAGCTGCCAATTCAAAAGCTATGGAGTTGTAAAATGTTTAGGGGTTTGACTTTATCACTAACAAACAGTGCTACAGATATTTAGAGGCCTTTTGGCAGACAAGTTTTATTTCACTGTTCAATCAGAAATGCACCGTAATTTATCTGTAACAATATTATACTTGCTCTTTTATTCATTAAAAAAATAAATACTGGTAACTAATTACCAGCATCTTCGCTATGGGTGCAGTCATTTTCTGGAGCTTGCGGACAGGCAAAAAGGTTGGTCTCTTCACCGGTACAGGCCAGATTGTCCAGAGCTATGATGTCCTGTCCAGAACCAAACCTACCAGTCAATCAAAAAAGAACAAATAATGCTAAATGATGAATCTTTTAAACCTATTGCCAATAGGGCCTTGGAGGATCCCGTATTGAATTTTTCAATGGAACGTACAGAATTCAGTAGTCAATGGGTTTGATTCAATTGGATTTGACTACATGCTAATTTTAAAGAGAATTCTTGAAGTACGTGAAGCATAATCCACTTTATGTCGTCATTGAAAACACTCCCGCATATCTACAATTATTATTATTATTAACACTGATGAAATCTCCTTTGACCCAACAAACCTAGCAAATGACGTTGGAACAAACAGCAGATCACTAAAATAAAACATACAATGCTTCTGGTGCATAAAAACCAATAAAGCTATTACATCAATGTCACGGTATCATAATCTTACTTTGCTTCAATGCTGGCCTCTAGAGCTACTCCCAGTCCAAGCTGCCTGCAGACGACCTGAGCATCCAGGATATCCCACTCATCATCACACACCGTCCCGTAGACACCACCGACTTTGACCTCTACACGACCTTCCAGAGAGGTGGAGCCTCCTACCAGCCGGATCACGTCGGTCTTCTCAAGCTTGTAGTCATTGCAGGTATCTACACAGGTGGTTCCTGAGGACATAGATCAGCAAGAGGGGTTTAGATTAGATTAGGGTTTAGATTAGATTAGGGTATCGATCATTTACTGCCTGTGCATCGAGATTGTGGAATGGTCTTCCCTGAATCCTTTGCTCCTGTCACCAGTTATCCACTTTCAGAACTCAACTTAAGACATACCTATTTCAGATTGCTTACAATTAGTCACTGCTTTTTGTCTTTCCCAGTTAGAATCATGAACAGACATTTTTGGTAGTTTTTCAGTCAGATCAGCGCCTTTGATAAGGCAACTAGATATTGGCGCTTTATAAATACCTGGATTGAATTGGATTAGATGTACGTCCATGCACATGTAAGATTTGCTGGTTTACTTATATGAGAACTTTGGTTCTACCAACATGGATACCCTTTGGTTTGACCTATTTTGCCAGAAAAGGGGCCCAAGCAAACTGGCATAAGTTATTCAAGACTGAATGATAAGATTTGCAAACAGTAGAACAGCAATAGTCCATAATTTTGTACAACATGAAGCCTAAAAGGGCCAAAAGAGATCTTTGAGAAGGCCTTGGGAGGTAACTAAGTGAATTATAACATTTAACACAGAGTCAATAACCTTCTGGTTCTCAACATATGAAACAGCCATTATATATCTACTTCAATATTGTATAGAGAGATTTCATGTACGATATAGTATGCTACGATTTTCACATGATTTTCATATTCTGCAGTGTTTAACAAGTCTTCTTTCGTGTCCATCCTCTGTGCTCAAATAATCTGCCAGGCTTTTGCACACCGAAGAGCCTTCTCATTTGCTGCCACTAGATCTTCCAGGCAGCATTGGTCATCTAGGAGTGGGCACTAGTGCCAAAGAGGTTCTTACCTTCCAGAAACTTGGATCCAGCACAGCTTGTGCAGTGCGTCGAATCCCCTTCACAGGTAGCGCAGTTATCGCTGCATGCGACACACACCCCACCACTGGTGAAGTGTCCTGGGCCACAGTCCTCCACACAGTCCATTCCAAGGAGGTGTGTGCCTGGTTTGCAGGCGGTGCAGGAGTAGTCCGATGGCGGACTGGCCTGACTGCAGGTCTGGCAGTGGACCCGACAGGGCTGGCAGGACCGGTCCGATTGGCTGGTGAAGAAGCCCAGAGGGCATTCCGACGTGCACTCGCGAAGGCCAGGACCTGTTAGGAATAGAGGACCAAAGTATATAATTTCAAGGTGATGTAAAAAAACATCAGTAACCAGAATTTCCTGTAAACTTATATATTTTACTGATGACAAAAGATGTCTTCTTCTTCTTCTTCTTTACTTTGTTGATTCATTGATGTGTTTTTATCCAGAATACTTAAAGAGCAGTTTGATGCTTTTGAACAAGTTCCTACAGTATCTATGGCTATTTCGTTCAACAGAAAAACTACATAAAGAGAGTTGCTTGCTTAATTAAGCCAATGAGCAATATAGTTCCCCATTCTAACAACAGTATTCTACATGCGCAAAATGTGCATCGATCCAAATACTAAAAACTTTTTTTCTTCTTTTAAATTGATTTAACACCTGAAACAAATGGAGAAAAAAAACTCACATAATAGCTGAAAACTCTCAATATCTAATTCCTATTTGACATAACGAAAATCAAGGTAAGCCATACATTTGATTTAACCAAAAAGAAATCCTACATTGATGGATTGATTGAGAGCTCACACAAGCTTACCAGAGCATTGTATAGCAGCATCTTGGTCATGATCACAGTTATGCTTGCCCCATTCAGTATGGAGGCAATCTTCAAGTCGATCCTCAGTGCCATCACAGAGAAGATTATCAAGCCAGATTAAACCATCGCTGGGTGGTATTCCTGATCCGGGTCCAACCTTCAGTAAGCCTACAGCATTTCCTGAATAATTAAAGTGAAAGAATGATAATATTGCATTTATTGGGCACTTTTGTTTGCATTTCATGTCATTCTATACAATACCATTATTAATTCTGTTTTCATTTGGAGTGACATGTTTATTTCTATCTGCACTATACTCATCCTCATTTCGATTGTCGTCACCCTAGCCCCAATCTCCACCTTCATCACCCTTATTCTCATCACCATCATCATTAAGCCTTAAAAAAAAAGATGTTGTATTGCTCTTTAGGTGCCAAAACATGGGTCGGTCGGTGAGAATTTTTTTTTTTTACTCCCTCTTTGGGCTGATATTTTTCAGTTTTGAAATGCTTTTAATACTTTTTTTCTTCTAAGAAACAGTAACAAAAAACCTTCATCAGCAGTAACATCATGTTATCATACTCTTCATTCTCATGACTACCATCTTTGTAGTCATAATCAAATTATCCGCACCATCAAATTATCATACTCGTCATTTCAATCAACACCGTCATCCTCATCATGACATCGATCATAACTGTCATCCTGCTTTCAACCCCCCCCCCCCTCCTCCTCCCCACCCCTCATCCTCATCATTGTTACTCCTGCCAACTGATCTCCATCATCACCATTCCTTTGCTAAGGATACTCACCTAGTCCTAGACTCTGGCAGGTGATATTGGCTGCGTTCTTGTCAAAGAAGTCTCCGCAGATAGTTCCCCATTGGTTATCATGGAGCACCTGATGAGCAAATAAAATAATTATTACAAAATCCTTCATCAATATTGAAAGTTTCTCATCTTGTCCTTATTTCATCCAATTCTGAACTTGTTTTCAGCAATGTGAATGTGGGCCCTGTTTCACAAAACATATATCAATAACAAATGCTAAATTTCTATGACACAATTGCTCTTAGCCAATCAAATACCACGATTTCAGTGGCTTTTATTGTAATTTGTTATCGATAACAAGCTTTGTGAAACAGGGCCCTGTTTGACTTCATAGTACCGTAGCCACACCGACAAGACCAACATCAATCCAACAAAAGACTGATCAAGAAGAAATACATTACTTCTAATCAGTTGGTTTAGAATTGATTTGGCAGAGCAGCTTAGATATCAGAAAATACAAAGTACATTGATACACGATGTTGCTTGTACTATAATATTTTTAATGACAATGTCAAACCATACAATAAAGTGTAAGGCTTTAAAACATTCATGACTTTGATATATCTATGGCTTCGAATATGAACTGCAAACAAAAAAATGTTTGCTTAATATTTTGTCAAAACCCATAGGTTTCAATTCTAAAATCGCTGAAGAGGTTCATCTCAATGGTGATATAATGTTGATAAATCATTCTTTTTTCAAAATCGGTATAAAAATTTCAAAAAAATAAAATCACCGGTTTTGTCAAGCTTTCTTCAATAAAAGTCTGCCAACGAACGGGCAGCATGCATGGCAAGTGAAACTTCAGATAATATTTTACAATTTTACAATTTTACAAAATATGCCAATCGTGAAAACTGACCTCTACTCTTCCTTGCAGGTGGCTATGTCCCCCGACCAGACGGATAGTTTGACCGGGCATGACGGAAGACGGGTCTATGATGGAAGCAAACTGACCAGCTGGACATTGGACAACACAGTCTCCAGAAGTGGTGTCCAAAATCTGATGTAAGATAAGATTTATTTTGTTGAGTTTTCACAGTCTACTTTTGGGGGGTATAAATATACTTTATTCTTGAAATTGAATGAAACTAAAGCATTTTTATGAACAGAATAATCTGCACCAAGTTAAACTCTACCACTGTAGAAAAATATTACAATACATAATCGCTGTCATGAATCGCAATTTAAGGAGATATATCTCTTAAAGTGCTACTATTATACACTAGTCATTCAAGAATGATTATAGTGAAAGCCTTTATAATACGGATAGCACGGTTCCGAGATCAAATTGGGGTGGTCAATAGTTTTAACTTTTACCCCTTGAAGCAGTTAATATTTGTAAAATATGTTCCATTCTCCAAAAAGACCGAATTCGCTAGCCTACCTTTGGGGGCTTGCAGGTAATACACTGGACATTCGATGTATCAACATAGCCGCAGGACAGACACTGAGCCTCGCATGGTTCGCAGGCAAACATGTTAGGGTTGGAATAGTTTCCGATGCCACAATCGTCCACACACGTATTGTCTTGAAGGAACATGTCAGGGCCACAGTTTAAAACACATTCTGAATCCTAAAGGGGATCAAAACAATTCAATAGTTAGTGTCATTAATTAAAGCATATAAGAGGTGAAAGGTTACTAAAGTTTGATACTCCTTTAATAATACTTTGCAGCCCTAATCAAAATCTGTACCCTGTAATTTTTCAAATAAAGACTAACAAACAATCGCAGTATCCAAAACAACTATTATTATCACATCGCTTATAAAGTGTCATCTTAAATAGGCTTTGTATAATGATGATGATGTCAGAAATGTCATCATCTATCATTACTTGCGCTAACCTGTCGGACAAGATTGATGTTGGTAATACATATGCCATTCAATAGACTCCAGACCAAGATATCCCCGGTTAAGTATTCAGCAAGTTAAATTTGGTTCAGCTATTTGTCCTGTAACCTAACAAGTTGTCTATTTAGACCACAAAGTGGGTTAAATTGTGTATTAAACTTACAACAGAGCTAATGTCCTGCTGGCTCCAAAGAAACGCTTTGTGCAAGCATTTTTTTCTTTTCTTAAAGTGGGACTGCACTTCTTGTAGCTAATTGCACCCTCTATATAGCCAACAATGCCTAAGCGGTACCCAGTGATCCCCCATGGTCCCCTTTTTCTTATGTTAATTGAGAGCTGATTTGATGAGATAACCACCTGGCCATGACCATGCAGGGAAGTCTAATCCCTCCTGGCCAAACTAGTGCAGATGGGCTTTAATCTATTGACTTTCTTATTATTACCATAATTGTAATCACTCTAGCTGACATAAAAGGCATGAAAAAGTTTCTTCCCGAGTGATGTGACCATTACCTTCATGTATCTTCCTTGTGGACAGGACGTACAGATGTCGCTCCTATCACCATCAGCACAAGAATCACAAACATCCCTGTCACATGCCTCGCATCGAGAGGTCAAGGTGTTGCCAAACTGACCAACGCCGCATTCGTTGACGCATGATGAACCCTGTAGAAGAGAGGAAAGGTCGAGACTGCTTGAAAAAATAGATACATGTAGTTATAAAAAAAACATTATTATTTTGATGAAAAGTTTTGAACCAACCAGATAAATCAGCATATTTTGTGCTTTGAGCTAAAGTTCCCAGATGACCGTGCAGGGAGGGAAGGGGGGAGAAAGAGAATGAGAGAGAGAGAGAGAGAGAGAGAGAGAGAGAGATAAAGAAATTCCATTTTATGTGTTAAAGGGATCCGGTAACTTTGTCTCAGATTCTGAAACAAAATTCTGGATTTAGCTCATGATGCAATGATAATTATAAACCTTTAGGTCAATCAGGAACCCCATGACTTTTACAAGCCGATCGCCTGTCTGATTATCAAGATATTTATGATTGGAATTACAAATTTTGAAAACCGTTCGCCTGACGGTTTTCATAACACTACAGTCTATTGGGGAAAACGAGTATGGTAAAACCGGTCACTCAAAGATTTTTTACTTTTTTGAGGCACTTCTTGATCATTTTGAAGCGCATTTTTTTTAGGGCTTCAATATTAAACCATATCACAGACACTGATAACACGTAAGGCCATGTATCTCAGATTTAACATTGTTAAACGATCCCTTTAACGATTGTTTCACCCAAAAATTCTGCATTACTCAACAATGACATTTCCTCATTTCTGATAAACTCCATATTTCTGGTATCTAATCATCAAATCCAGCTTCCCAAGTTAAGTGATGCTTCTATTATTCAACTGTATTTTTCTCACGATATATACGTCAAAAACAAATTACTGATATGTGATAACCGCTATGACGTCCAGCTCCTAAAGTTTGTCTGCCTTTTTTGGGCGTTGCCAGCAGATACTTCAGACAGTTTTTGTCCCCCAAAACACCTAGATTGGGGCATTGGTGACAACTACGGTATTCCTAACAATATTTGTCGACAAACACGTCTATATCCTCTGAATTTCTCGGAACCTGCCGACGTACATTACCCCAAACCCTTGAACGAAAGCTGACAGATGGTCTCAAACGCTCACTACTTAACCCACTCAGTGGCATACAAGCTTCTTTTCCACTGCAGTCTCACATCAGTTCGATCATTTGACAGCGAAAGACTTAATTCAATGCAAACTCAACATATGGCTGCATTGATTTTGTCTACTACCCACCCACTATCGTAATTGCTGTCTATGTCATCAGCTGTTCCTTGATTAATTGTTTGTTTGTATAGTGCATGTAGGAGAGAGACGTAACATTTCCATTCCATCTGTTGTTATCATATAGATCAGGGTCATATGTTTACAAATGCCGATTGCGTTTTGTATTATACCATGAATATATAAACTAATTAATACACAAATATAGAGATATGAAAGGAGAGGCATGCTCAATTTGTAAATATTACCCTCCTATATTCAACTTTTAAAGGTCGCACTGAGTTGAATGGATGAATGACCTTTAATCACATGTAATATGGCCGAGTGTGAGGGGGAAACATTCACTCACTGATTAACAATTTCAATATTTTCAAGAAGAATGCCATTGATTGAAAATAAAGAAATCACCAGACAAATCAACATTCATTGCTACAAGAAATTTGGTGAAAAAAGATAATTTAGGATTAATTTGAGACATTTTGAGTCAAAATTCTATGAGAAAGTGAGAAAACATTAATACACAAAATGAGGCCAACTGGTGAATAAACTAGATAAAGGCTTTTATATATTTATTCACGTGTAATTGTTGAACAGATTATACTTTAATGACGAACAAATATATTGTGCATTTTGAACAACCTACAAAGAAGTATTTCACAACGGAAGTTTGCCTTACCTGAAGGAAAGAGGGCGCTTTACAAGCCGTACATAGGTTTGATGCATCAGCACAGTCTAGACAGTTTGCGTCACATGCAAGGCATTGTGGGTCATTGGCGTAGTATCCCACCTCACAGCTGTCTACACACGCACCTGTTGCTCCTAAAAAAAGGGGTTGACGTAAAAAGGATGAAAACAAATGGAACGGTTATATTTTGTAGCATTTAATATTTACTTTCCATTAATTTGATGGTAGTACATTTTGCTTTCTCTTTTGCATCTCATTTACATTTCAGCTCATGGCCTCCATTCCTCTCCCCACCTTCACCCATCACTCTCATTGCCATTGCCACACCTTGTTTCTTCCATTCCGTTTCCACTTTAAATGGTTCTATCGTTTAAGTTCTCATTTATATTCAGAACACCATGATCACCCTTTCAAACTGTATTGGTTCTTTCTTTTCCCTGTGTTTTTCCATTATCTTATATTATTCCATTCTTATGTTTCCGATTGGTTCTGTATTTATGATGTCATTTATGTTCTGATCTGTTAAAATTGAGTTTCTCTTAATAAAGGCAGTGCAACTCAGGATCTGATCTAGTCAAAACACCCTTTTATTTTTGTCTCTTTTTAATAAGACTCAGCTGTTTATTTAAGAGCAAGAGTTTATAAGATGATTTCAGCATGAATTTTTTTTAAATGCCATTATATCCTTTCACTAATCTGCAGACTTGATTTTTTTTTAAATAAAACAATTAGTGGAAATTATACTAGCATATGATCATCTGAAATCATTCAACTTGAAACTAAACTTTTAACCAGTTTGGAATTAAATAAACAAATTGTATCTAAATAAATTAAAAGAAAATACTTAAGTGTACATCAAAACAAAGCAATGTTATTGTCTCTAGTTCAACCTAAGAGACAAAACAAGACATTCTTGCATTACAAAATATATCCAAAAAAATAAAACACAAATTTATCCAACACAAAAATAGAAATAAGAGAGAATGCAAAAGTATGCAGCAAAGCAGCACAAATACATATCAAATTTCTATTTTTTTCTCCTTTTATTTGTCAACAAATGATGATAATTTCTTCATTTTTTTATCAGTACTGATCTATCTATACAAAATATGACACCCAAATCATTGTGTTAAAGGGCAATAATACAATATCTATTATATTACAATGTGCTTATAAAAAGAAAAAATGCTGAACTAAACAAAAAAAGTATACTTCATTGAAGCATTCCAAAGATATCTCTTTCTTTGTATTCACTTATGAACTCTGTACACATAATTCATCGTCCCCACAGACTATGGTTTTGCAACAGAGTTGAATAAAATAAAGGTGTGTCTTCATTTCATCATCCGTGATTTCATCATCCAATAGCGCGAGCCCCCTCATTATGAATGGAATAGTCCCTGTGAATACGAATGGACGCTTTGTATACAAACACAGACCTCACTACTGCCAGTCATCACAATCACATCGACAGAAGGTGATTTTCAGTGTGTGAATGTATATGTGTACTCAAATTGAACTGCGAGTGAACCCTCCAGAAAAATTCCCGCAGACGAGAAAATAGTTAAGAAATCGCACCCTACTACATCATGCTATGCCATTTCCACTTCCAAGGAGGGGATCTTGGGGAGCCGTAAGATATAATTAATAGTCTGATTGTCAGTACATGCTTTGCTTGCATGCATATTGGGAGAAAAAAGAAAGTCTGAATGTTGCGATCATTATTCACATTGAGTGTTGTGATTAATGAATGACTCAGTCTTAAAGAGCTCTAATTTACATGTTATACTTTTGTCTTGTTTTAAACATGTGAATTTTCTTTCAATATATACATTTCTGCTGGTGACTGATTACAGTTTTTGCTGAAAATAATATAAATTTCTTTTTTTTTCTTCAGATTTGTTGTATAACAAAATACATATAATGATTACTGAGCAGAGTTAAGTGCATATGAGAAAGTGGTGCATTAAAAAGAAGTGTATAAGTATAAACTCTACTTCTAATTAATGAACAGGATGATTTCCTTGTTGGCTTCCAAATCATATCCTTGCAAATTCTTTGAAGGCGTTTCAATCATAATCATTGAAAGTGCAACTTCCTTTTCCTCAAAAAGACGCAAACATTGAATTGATTTTAGTCAAAAGTATTCTTTAGACTAGAACTGTCTGTGAAAAGACATTCTGTTTTAAGTGAAAGTTAATAAAGAAAAACATGACAATGCTATTCTAAAAGTAAATAAATACTCACTATGAGTACTAAACAATATCTAATTGTGAAGTAGTTTTACGTCATATGTCTGTTTAAATACATGAGTTTGCAGTTTTTCAGAATGAAAACAGGACATAGAAGCCACAGAAAAGGTAAATAAGATTTTAATTCTAAAGTGTAAAGGAATTTCTGGTTTGCATGATGTACAAAAGATCATTTCCTTATTCTCCTTTTTTTACATTGCATATTCATTAATCATTTTTGCCATCAGTATTCAAAACAAAAAATTACAATGTCACAAATTTTCACCATATTTTTTCACCACATGCTCCAAATGGCCCTGATAACATTTTTCTCATTTGTGGTCTGAAATATCTGTTTCATAATTCTTGAATATCAATGTAACTTGTACAAATCACCACAAATCACACAATGCATTGTACAGACACATTGACTTATGTACACAAGTCTTTTTGTGTCTAAAATCATTTCTATAACTTATGATTTCAAACTTCTGCGAAAGCGAGCAGACCACGAGACCACAAAAACTGTACTAAAGAGAGGTATTTAAGCGGCAGCCTGGACGAAGCGTGCTGCACAAAAGAATGCATTTCCCGCCAATAGCTAATGGGGTAACCATTAGGGTGAGTTCCCACATATCTTGGAATGCATTGTAAACAATAAATGGTATTGTGTTCCCACCCTCCCTTTCTCTAAGGACCTATACCTCCTGTGAAGTGTTACAAAAGCCTTTGTTCTCCTCTTCCGCCCTTTTGCCAATAATAATCAGACTTGGGGGAAAGTTTGTTGCCCCTAATATTATCTTGACAGGTTTTTGTTAGTGTCGGATATAAATGTAGGTTATGGGAACAAGCAAAGGAGCTTATTGTATTGTAAATATAGTGTTACCTCTAATAGTATCGCATTAGGAATAGGAGGAAATGTATCATTTATAATTTGTGTCATATTTTACTTTTGAACTAATTAAATTCCAAAAATGTAATGGAATTTCATTCAAAGTTAGAATATGAATTTAAATTATTAAACAATCTTTAAGAGCATTTGTTTTGAGTCGTTGTACTTTTAAAAACTGAAATATTAATGTAAGCAAAGCCAATTTAGAAGTTAAAACGTCAAGACTTTGCCGCCTTTTATAATTACATGAGAAAGCCAATTTAGAGGGAATTCAGGGAAATTCCCTTTTCAGTACCAACTGAAGTAAAATCTTATTGTAAATCACACACTTGAAACTAATTAAGGAAGTCTGGGGTGCATGGTTTCAATGTATTATCAAAACATTCTGTTTCATAACTCATCCTGTTCTAGTTGCTCCTAAACTTTATTTTGAGGTTAAACAATTTTGTTTATAAAGTATAAATATATGCCCACTGTATTGATTCCAAATTGATCTGCATTCCAACGATTAGTCCATTTCACAGTTGCGGAAACACACCCATGCAGGCATGCAGAAATGTTGGATTGTTGCCAAGCATGGTACGCATGAAAGGCAACTGTGAATGGCATGCAGCGGGCAATTTAATTACCGGTATTTATCTTGCGAGCGCAACTTGGACCAAACCCAGATCACAGAAGAATACTTCCATATAAAAATATCCTCTTTTTTTATTAAATCTAGTAATATATCACACCTATACAGACATTTTCCCATGTGTAACTGTCAAATTTCGCAGCAAGTTATCACAGGTTTTCAAGAAGAATGCATATGCATACCTAGGGTCTACATATCTGTCTGATTAAGTTACCAAACAAAAGATTGCACCGTTTCTAACTTTCTGCTCCATTAGACCGTGTGTAAAGTACTGAAGAGTTGGTAACATGGTTGACCTCCCTTTCTTTCAAGCAAGTATCTTTTTTTAGAATGTGCTTTGTCATCTGGGTTTCGGTATTTGGAAAGGGAGTTGTCTAAGAATTATTTCACCAACCTGTTATTATTATTATTGTTGTTGTCATTATTATTATCATCATCACCAGTGCTACTACTACAACTACTACTACTACTACTACTATTACTTCTACTACTACTACTTCTATTACTATTAGTAGTATTACGTCTACTCCCCATGAACATATTAAAAGGATATAAATTTGTGTGTGCATATTTATGTTATAATGAAGGACAAATGGTGCATTGAAGTCAAATGATGCATAGTTCATCTTTATATAAAAATAATACATTTGTTTAATTTTTCTTCTTCTCAATTGCAGCAATAAGCAGGAATGATACATGCATGAAAATATACTTGTGTGTGTGTGTGTAGTATTATATCAAATGATAAGCATCAAAGAAATAAAAACATGCTACAAATGCATGCACTTGGAAGGAATATAAAGCATACAGAACCATGAGTTAAATACAGTGAAAGCCGATATAACCAGAAGGGGAAAATATGAGAGAATGAAAATGAAAAGGAAACACAAACTTACCAGGGTGCACAATAGTTCTTGTGGAAGAGCCATATTTTAAAACTGCACAAAAGCAAGGGTGTTTTGCAGTTAGCACATCAACAGCACACAGAAAATAGTATGGAAACTTTAATATGGATACGTTTTGGTGTCAAATTTGTACCATTAAAAAAAAAAGAATTGTACAAAATTAAGAAAAAGAATGAAACTGCATAATGTGCATAACTATACACCATAACATCATGCAAAGGCAATTTCATAAGTGGTATTTCAAATCCACAAAACAGTTATTTTGGGTACTTAAAGATGCCATATAAAAGAAACTGGCTGATAATTTTAGAGAATCCACATATTAAACCTTCGTGAAAGAAATGGAGCAATTATATCATTGTTCTCAGCAATGACTGTATTCCAATACATAATAAAGCATAATGCTGGGGATTTGCAAAGCTTGTTGGTAATATCATAACCACATTCATTTGCTTATCAGTTTTATCTCAACTTCTACATGAAGATACTCCAAAAGAAGCCAATAGAGAGGAGTCACTGATGATATATTTTTTATTTACAAGGGTAATTTGGTTGGAAAGCTCAAGCTTAAGCTCCTTGGCAATGGGGATTTGACTTTTGCATGGTATATATTCCACACCTGCCCCTGTTAGTCAAGCACATCAAACCTGGGCACTTTTCGATCCCATGCAAAAAAATAATAAATTACTCAAAATCGATTAGAAATCCCACATTGCATCAACCCAGGAATAGGGCATAAGCAGCAGCATCATCACTTGGTATTCATGTTACGTGTCAAGCAAAACTCCAAATTAATCTACAATTAGTGATTAATACCCAGAGTTTAAATCAGCACATCAATAAAACATGTACCCTCCAATCCACACACCCAATCGACTTTGGATATTTTTATTAAACAGAACTATGACGTAATGTATATGCTGAGAATCAACATCATCATCAACATTTTCATCATCATCATCATCATCATAATCCTTATCATCAACGCTACCACTACCATCATCATCACCAGCACCACCACTATCATCATCCTCCTCATCCTTCTCCTCCTCTTCCATATTATCATCATCATCATCATTATCAAACAAACACAGTCAGAATTCTATATAACAATCTAATTCTGAACTTACCAATCGATAATGTTCCAGAGCACTGGACTCCAGCATCTTCGTGATGGTTACAATTGTTTTGACTGAAGGGACTTTGAGCACAGTTTATCAGCTCATTCTCCGTACCATTGCACCTCAAGTCATCCATCAAGATTTTACCTACAAATTATAAGTAATAAGAAAATGACAAAAAGCTTGGAATATATACTAAAAATACTGACCAGTAAATGTTAAATGCTTTCATCATCATGTTTAGCTGGAAGAATAATGGTAATTGTAAACTGTCCCAACCCCTGAATTGTACCAATAAAAAATAGCACAGGGAAAAAAAAATTGTATCAAATTTACTTTTTCTCGTTTTCAACAATATCGATCTACTTTAATGTTGTCACACAACATTATCATTGGGTTTATTGGGTCTAATCAGATATAAATGAACTCACTTTTCAAAGTTATTTATCAATATAAAATCTGTTTGACTGCCAAGTTTTGGACCATGATTACAAAAGAGAAACAAGAGAAAGGCTTCATTAGAAAGATTTCATACATCACAAGTCACAGACACAAGTATAACATAATATCAAGAAAGTAGACCTACTCTCAACTCACAAAACATCAAAATTAAAACCTGGAATTTTCCCTCTTCAAGTTCTTTCTCATAAATGATGTCCAAACTACAGTACAACTTAGTTAATTACCTTGGCCAGGACCAAATCCTGGAGATCTAACTGCAGCCACAGCCTCTCCAAAACCAAGCTGCCTGCAGACAACTTCTGCATCATGAATTTCAAACTGGTCATCGCACACGGTTCCCCAGTCTCCATTGATGTAAACCTAATATTTGGAAAATCAACAAACATCGTTTGCAATTAATGGGACCGGCCATAGAGATTTTCACGTCTGCTATGTTTCTATTCATCCCATAAAACCTCGATAAAGTGACATTACATTAAAAAATGAACTTAAATATAACTGGAAGGGATTATCATTGCAACATACCTCAACTCTTCCTTCAAATGGCGTCGCTCCATCGACAAGTCTTATCGGTAGATGCTTCGAAAGTAGCGGCTCCGTACAAAGTGTCACGCATCTCCCGTTCTGTAGAAAAGTCCCATCCAAACAGCTGGAGCACACATCGTGCGTATCGCCGTCCATGCAGTTCTTGCAGTACGGGCTGCACGACTGACAGGTGCGCGTTCGAATATTGCCGTAGTACGCGAATCCACAGTCATCAAGGCATTGGTTGGAGCGAAGGAAGCGCGGCGCGTCGCAGGTCTGGCAGTTGTCGGAGCGCTCCGAACAGGTTTTGCAAGTGGCGTCACAAAGCTGACATTCCGAGGTACCGGGAACCTGGTAGAAACCGTCACCGCATTCGCTCACGCAGAGACGGGTTACGTCTGGACCTGAACAACGGACTCCTGCAATATAATTTTTAAAATGAGAAATTAATGAAAAATTTGGCATGCCGGTGGTTGTTGTACAAAAACACAACGACTAGACTATTATTGGCAAATGATGTTTAAAATAAAAGTTATGACTTTCAAAAGTACAAATTTGATTGAGAGTCATTTTTTCAAATTACAAAATGTTCATTATAATAATGTAAGCAAAAATGTGATCATGACATACCTGCATCTTCAAAGTGACCGCATGCGCTGGTGTACCAGTTGCCATGACTACAAGATTGGATATTGCTCTCATCTCCCCGGCAAGTGATGCCATCTAGCAGGATTGGAGTGAGAAGAGAGACGGGAGAAAAGCCAGCATCTGCAGCATTTGTAGCTTCGAGGGCATCACCTGAGAAAGAAAAAAATAGATTTATTTATATATTTATTAATTGACTCAATTTACTAGAGCTATAGAGACAAGATCTTCTTCGCGCGACCATAATGATAGATTTAAGCAAATTTATTTCCTCGGATGTGAAATGCTAAGCTAGGAGAAAACTTGTTCACTCATTCTGCCCCCCCCCCCCCCCCACGCTGCTCCACCGTCAAAGAAAAGATTCTCATTTTCTCCCCCACCCCTCTTTCCATCTCTCTCTCCATCTCTCTCTCTCTCTCTCTCACCATTTTTGGAATATAATAGAAATAAAACATAACCAAAAAAAATTGCTTGGTACTCACCAAGTTGGAGCTCCCGGCAGATCACCCTGGCAGCATTCATGTTCCACACGTCGTCGCAGATAGTTCCAAAGACGCCATCGTGCAGGACTTGGACCAGACCTTCGAAGTCGTTACGACCACCGGTTAATCGAACGCGACCACGGGCTGGTCCTCGAGAGAGCAGAGAACCACAGTTCTCTTCACATCTTAAAAGGGGGGAATGTTGTAACAATAATGTAGAATATAGCTCAACAGTAGTGACCTATAATAATTAAATCGTTACCGGCATTTTTTTTTTCAAGAGCATTGCCATTTGGGGTTGTCTAACCAATTAATTTGCAGCCAAATAAAAGTTAAACGAAATTTTCAAACCTTCAACCAACCAACAAAATAAAAGAAAAAATAAAGAAACAGCAGACAAACAGATACATAGAATAAATGAATAAATGACAGATTGAATGTATGATAAAAAATGGTTCACCAATTTTTGTAATTTGCAACTGACAAGGTATTTGAGAATACAGATTTGCCTATACACTACATAACTTCATCATTCAACGCCCCTGTTAGCATTAATGCGCGCAAAATTGAGGATTATACAATCATATTTATTATTTTAATACTAGGTATGCTAAGGGACATTAATGTTAAAGTACAGTATAAGGTTGCTGTTCTCGGCTACCAACGTCATCGTCGCTTCTAATTCTATTTGTCGGATATTTCGTTCCCATGGAAACGCTCATGGACAGACACGTGATAAAAATGATGCAACAGTGTCTTGAAATTATTAACGGTCGAACTTAGAACTTGTTTTCCTCCGATTTTCAGAACATTGACGCCTTCGAGTGTCAACAAACTTTCCATCATGACAAAAATAATTTTCTTATATAATGAATTGTTCTATTTATAGATAACAAACGTTTCATTATTATAATATAAATAATAATATTATTGCTTATATATAGCGCTTAATACATCGGGAATATCCGAGTTTCTAAGCGCTTTACATTATTACCCCCGGTCATCGGATTCTGGCTTGCCCGCACACAATGTATGCACTTTCTCCACTCCCTGGGGAGCATTCCAACAAGAGCTACTAGGCTCAAATTGCTAAGCATACCACATTGGCTTTCGCATCCTACCGGGTACCCATTTAACACCTGGGTGGAGAGTGGCAAATGTAGATCAATGTCTTGCCAAAGGACATTAGTGCCGCGGTGGGACTCGAACCGTGAACCTTATGATCGTCAGTCCGGTGACGTATCCACTCGACCACAACACCTCTACATTATTGCAACAAACGTTTCATCATTATGGCAAAAAACAAATTTTCTAAGTGGATCAACAATTATATTTAAATCTTCTGTTTTTATTAATTTATCTAATTTATTTGAAAATGAGGGGCCACCCAAAGGGCTCGGCTCTATTGCACGATAGAGGAGAACAATTATTGTCGCACAACAAAAATATAGCTGAAGAGATTTTGACCGATATAATGCTAAGCTTTCTTTCATCGAGAAAACCCTTTTGGGGTGGACCATGTGGAAGTTGCCTCGACACCATCCGGGGGTCATCGAGTGCACTTGGCGGTCAAACTCCTGAAATAGATCATTCCGAGCTCAATTCTTGTAATAACTGGGTCATAAACTCTATTGTTGCAGGGGCATAAATCCAAACATGCGTTGTGGGACAAAACAGACGGCGGAAGCTTGGGGGTAAACTAATTGCCCTACGTCATAATAGAAACTTCGAGTTCAAGGACAGAATGATACGAAATATTCTGGGTCAAAAACGTGATTGAAAGTTATGTAAATATTTATCATCCCTCATTCTACAGCAGTTTACAACTTTTTGTAATGCTATTTTAATATTTTATTTGTGAAAATAATCATACCAGTTACCTTGATAATCGCCATGATAATAGACTTTGTTTTTGTTAATCTATTGTACTAGCCTGGACGAAAATACCCTTTTTTGACAATACAGACGTTGCTAAGTCCAAAATTTGAAAAAGTAAATTCGAACGATGGAAAAGTCACAAGATAGGAAAAATGATTATTTTTAATTTTTTTTTTTTTTTAATAATTTTTTTTAATGATTGTATATGGCTAAAATAATTTTATTTTAAAACTGTATTTTGTGAACTGATAATTGACAATAAAAATGTACAATTTTTTTCAAATATCAAATTTTGTAACTTTTATTTGAAAGTAGAAGATTGGAAGAAGAAAAAAAAAATCGAAAATCGTCAAATTGAATTCAAATTTTCTTTCTCTTTCTCTTCATCTCGCTTCTCCCTCTGGGAAAGTAAATAATCAATATGCATTTCTATAGGACTTACTTGTTTTCGAGCAAATAGAGCGGGTCCCGGCAACTCGTGCACCTGTCTGCGCGCCCAAGACAAGTTTTACACGACTCGTCGCAGGCTTCACACATCTTTGTGACGTCATCACCATACAGGCCTGGGCTACATTCGGGGGTGCACTGCCCAGACTCCATGTAAGGTTTCTCATCGGGGCAGTGTGATGCCGAAGCACCCCTTCTTGTTACTGTATCAATTAAATGATAAATTACATAACCAAGGTGCTTATCAATTATTGTTTTAAAATACATAAAAATAGAAATGTAGAAAGTGTTAAATTCTCGATGGAAAGAAAAATTGCCCCATCGGCTACCAAGAGTTGTCAAATTCTGAACACAAATTGAGATCAAGCTCTGGACCCTGTTTTATAAAAAAAAACATCAATAAGAAGTTACAATAATTGTTATAAGCTACTGAATTTATGGCATTTGGTTGGCTGAGAGCAAATTTGTCATTGAAATAATTATAAAAGGTTTCATGAAACGGGAATTCGTTGTGGCTTTTAATTTCATACATTTTTATCAGAATATACTGAAAATTGGATTTGGTCGGTAACATGGGGCAAAATAGATTTGACTTGCCCATCATTACTTATAATCAATTCAATGTGACTTCATTAATTATAGGAATTATTGCATGATTATACAATTTTGTATAAACAACACATAGGCCTATTAGGTTTTTCGATGTTGATTATTTTTGTGCTTATTAGAGATATTAATAGTCAACGTTCCGAGATGGTAACCGCGCGCCAAGCATACTACATGTACCTGCATAATAAGTTATGCGGCTCTTAAAATAATGTAATATAATATCAGATGAATGGTACTTTTATTACAATTGGAAAATTCTATGGTGAAAAAAGAAAAGATTGTCATCATAATTAAACACTCACATTCACACACTATTGTAGTTTCATTCTTATCCACCAAGGTATTGTATTGCCCGAGTTTATCATTATATAGCTCTTGTGAGACTTACAGTCGCTGAAACAACATTGCACATTGACAACAATACTGCATTTATTAAGAAAAAACAACGGAATCAACCAAATACCTTTTTTTATGAATACTGTTTCTCATTTTTGTTCTCCCGATTTCATCATCATTCTGCGTGGCTCTAAATATGCCAATCACGTAATTCTCATTACGCCTACTCCCTATTTGTATACACAAACATTTTCATCTCCCCAAACGACCCCCCCCCCCCCTTTTTTTTTTCTCTCTCTCTCTCTCTCTCTTTCTCTTTCTCCATATGTGTACATCATAATTATATCGATGTTTGTATTATTTTGTGACGCACATCAAGGAGCGAGAAATGCGTATGGCTTCTGGCTCGGCTCCCAAAGATACATGTAGGAACGATTTAAATTATTTATTTTGAATTCTACGAATTCATTTCTTCAATACCAAGTAAAAGTATCTCAAATCGACTGTTGACAAATGATAGGCCTACACCTTGGCTGATAATGTGCTTGATTTGGTTAGGCAAGAGAATGCTAAAAAAGATAAACTTAACTAAAATAAAATAAAGCAAAGTATGATAAAACGGCACTGAATTAATGTTATTTGCACGGAAGATTTCTAAATCAAGATGGAATAATAAAAGGTAAACAAACTTTCAGGGTAAAACGCTGGTGATGTAAAAATTATACTGGTATATGTATACAAAAATAGACCTTTAATACAAGCGTTTATGAGAAAACCTTCATCATAAAGACACGTCTGTAATGCATGCAACCGACAAGGTAATGGCATGCTCCTCTACCCGCTTATTACGCGTGGGCTGATAGCAATACCGCATAAACTTTGAGGCGCCAGTTTCAGTCTGAGGGTCGAAATAAATAAGGGGGAAAACGCCCTTGTGTCCCCTTCCCCGTCTTCTTTATTTGTGACTTAAGGTTGCAAATTTGTTAGGGATTTCAAAGATTAAAGCAGTTTTGCCCGTGTGAAGAATTATTGTGCATAATAATATGTCAGCGATAATTGTTATATAAAGCATTAATTAGCATAAGTTATTATTCATCGTGATATCTTCGAGGCAATGCAACAAAATAAATCTCCGTCTTAATCATGACTTTGTGAAGCTAGCTTCATAACTTAATGAGCAACGATTTATCTTTGAAAGAAAATAATATGGACTTAAAACTCATACAAAGGTTCACTTAGTAGCTGTTTCTAGTATTAACGCAGAGAGCCAACCTTTTAAAAAAAAAATTAATAAATCATTTTTCCTCCAGCCGTGCATAATAATCTTGTTTTGGGATGTGTCAGTATACTGTTTTGCGTGGGAGGATTAATGTCAGATAGAGTGTATTCGTATGGCCATTAAGTGTATGTACGTCAATGGGAGATCTCCATCTGTCTCGAAGTTTCTCTGTTTGTGTGTCTGCTTTCTGTACCCCTAGCCCCCTTTCTATTCTTCTCTCTCTTCTTCTCTCTCTGTCTCTGTCTTGCTCTGTTTGTGTGTCTGTCTGTCTCTCTCACACACTCTCTCTCTATCTCTCTCATACACACCCAAACCAACACGCATCGGCACTCTACTCTTGCTCCCTCTAAACTCCGCCTTCTCTCCCCCTCCCCCTCTCTCACCATCAACCTCCCATACTCTCTGTCTCATCCCATCTCATCCCATTTCATCCTCTCAACCTCTTAAGACATCAGACATCGTCTAGAGTATGGCCCCAGCTACTATGTTTACGTCTACGCCTGATGGGAAGTGGGCGACGAAAATTCGTCAGCATAATGTTTCCCATGCACGACGAAGGTCGACCAAGTTGGAATCCAATTTCATCACACGAGTCATTATTGTAATGTTAATTGCTTTTTCTAGAACAAGCATCCATGGAGGTTTTGATTAAAGGAAAAGAAAAGGTCATCACATTTTCGTCTATAAGACAGTGCTTGATCATTAGTGAATGTTTAGCATTTTAGTAACAATTTACTTCAATGGTAAGCTCAGTGTTTATTTAATCCCTTTCCAAGCAACTACGGTGTAAATAAAAACGAAGTGTACAATCCTCAATTGAATTGGCATTTAACATTAAGATGTTTAATGAGGATACAATGTTTCTACTCGACTAAATGAACCTTTATTCCCACATTCTTTAACAAGGCCACTTCCTTTTTACACAATGATACCATGCAAAGCGCACATAATGCAATTGTATTTTTCCACTCTACTTCTTCAGATGCGGGACCTATGACGCACATGCAAATGCGAGGTGTGGCGTTGCGCAGACGATCAGTTTATTTACACATTTTTTTGCAGGCCTACTGCAAACTCAAATCAGTTCACATCGTGAAAGATTGATTTTTAAAAATATGTCTTTTTGCCGGCACCTCCCCCCCCCCCCTTCCATCTCCCCCTCCCCGAGGCCTCCTCTCCATGTATTCATTGACAATTTTATTATAGCATTCAGAAGATTATTATGAAAATCATTTTTAGGCTTTTTTTCGGGCGCCATCGAGTCGTAGTATCAAGGGACACCGCGATTATGCACCCACATCGTTTGTTTACATTCGTACTTTTTTCTTCTTTTTTTAAACCTTTTCAGTTGTATCCCATAAAAGGGAGGAATCGAGACTATCAATTCTATATTTAGTATATTATCTTATACTTTTATAGAAATAGAGATCTTACTAAGATTAAGGTCATTTGAGGCTTCGCAGAGAAGTAATCTGCTCATTATGAACAACCAAAATAGTCTATTTTGTCTCTTTTTGCTCTTTCATATTCTTCTTCTGCCACATTCTATTGATACTATAATTATTCTATATAAGTTTCCTTATCACCGCCCCCCCCCCTCTCTCTCTCTCTCTCTCTCTTAATGATATATTGTAATTACCGTATAAACAATGAACGAAAAGACAGTAGGCTGTTGTTCATTATACAGAATAACAACAAGTTTATCCGAGGTCTCTCGCTATTTTTCTTCCCCATTAGCTCCTAAATCACCAGTAACCATGGCGACCGTCGTCTTAATTTCGTATGAAGAGGCACCTACGCAAGTAGGAATATTAATTGTCATAACACATTATGTCCACGAACTTTACCTGGATAATTCTGCAGTGAACAGAATACTAATCAAATTGAGTCGGGTTTATTTTTAAGCGCTGACCAAGCGGACATAATAGTTACATCACCAGCTAATATTACTCCTTGATTAATACAACACCTAATAATTTAATGTTGCTGACGGTTTCCCCGTCTTCCAAAACCAAAAACATAGGAAATATCACTATTTCATTAAGGTCGAGTGTAGCTGCAAATTTTTGATCCATTATTTTGTGCGGGTTTGTGTCACTTCTTAGTCCTAAAAGGGCGCGAAATATTCCATTGATATCCGATGGTCCATAATATTCTATTGTGTAGGCCTATTATATCGATATAGATCGGAAATAATAAAATGAGGCCTAGTATTGTCGGAAACGAAATGATCGTCTGGTACCACAATTTTTACTATTAAAAAATCTCTGATAATCAATAAAAAGGCTCGTGGACGGGGCATGCGGCCATTACGTCGACGAACATTTTCCATGATGATGTCTGGGGATTATGTATTGGCCCAACTTTTTTACAACGAGCATGCGCAGTCGTTTAGTGTCGCTAAAGCTAGGCATGATGCAACTATCCCATTCAACCTTCTCATGCTTAAAGAAGCCTAGACATACTTGTGGTTTTGATCAACAAAGCACTTTTCCGGATGGTATGTATTTGCTATTCAGTCGCCGGTACGACAGGGTAAAACCACATATACATATTTGGGACTCGTACTTCGACTAGTTTCGTTTCGATGCATTTGCGCGCCAAGCTCGACCAATGACGAGCGCCGCGCGCGAAGTGCCTTCGTGGAAAATGCAGACGACACGCTTTGCATGTGGCAGCTCGCATTGTTTGTATACAAAGACGACCTTCTCGTTTTGAAAGTCAAGCTCAAAAGGAAGGCATGACAACGTATCCACCCATGGGGGGGGGGGGGGGGTAAGTTTCGCGCCAACTTCACTTAACCAGGATACAAAACCACGTGGTTTTAAGAATCAGGATTATGTGAAAAGAAGGAAAAGGAAGTAAATATTATTTTCCATGCTCCCCCCCTGCATGTTTTTTTTAATATCTTGATCTTAATCGATCCGTACGTAGCCACTTTACTTTAAAGGCCTTTTATATCAACCATTCTTCTTTAAAAAGTGAAGTGGCTAGTTTTTTTCTTTTTGGTCACTTTCAATTTGTTAATATTTTTAAAAATTCAATTCAGCCGTTTCAATATTGTTTCTTTAATCCTTCTTTCTTCTACCATCAAAGATTTAAAAACACCATGTAATTACGAGCAAGCATTATCATCATGAATAGGTAAAAGGTAATTTCCAGAAAATGAATGAATAATTATTTTTAATATTTAATTTTAAAAACCTTACCTGCGCCTTCTGTCATTTCCAACTCTCCTATAGTCCCGAAGATTAGAAATATTCCCGTCAAATACACTGCTTCATGAAACAGCACCGCCATTGCAAAGGCTCTCCTCCACAATTCAAACTCCTGATAAGAAATAGAAATTTAAAAAGAAATAGTAATATTGCAATATATTTTTACGAATTCGCCTTCAAATAATTGTAATTAGTATACTGGCTTTCATATGGTTCAAACTATTCAAAAATTAGGATCACAATATTTAAAGAAATTATTTCCATTTGCAACTTTTGAATCTAAGTGGTACTAGAATTGGTTTGAAGCCATTATGCCAAAGACGGAGAACTTAAATTTTTTAAACATATTGACATCGAAAGAAAGTTATACAAATAATACATTTCTTTGTTAAGTGATTATTCAGTATGACTGTAACTAGGCCCACATGTTTTGATAAATATCAATTTAATAACCCGTGTGCCTCATTATAATATAGATCTATACCACTCTTTGCTAAAGTAACGACATAGGACAAGAGAAAATGATATCTATATTGTCAAAACAGACAAAACTATCAATAAATCCCTCATTCTTACCTATATATTTTCTGTTGCTCGGCACTGCCCTTCAAATGTTTTCCGTATTGTTGTTGTCTTTTCTAGCAAAGAAAGGATGAATAAAATACACAAATTCGTTGGCGATATAATTTCCCTCCAAATGGGAGTCTCTACCATCACAAAAATGAAAAGATAAACAGATAAATTTTCTTGTATTAACCTCAGAGAAGTTTACGGCAACGTGGATACGAAATAAATATACGTCTTCTCTAAGAGCGCGAATGTTTTGTTTTGCTAGCAGGGCGAGAAAACCGGCGGAATTTTACCGGCGAAAAATGTGTAGTACTATTGTGTGCGTACTATACTATGGTTTGTTGATATTTACACCCATTCCATTGACGGGTTCACCGGTTCATTTGCATAGCTCCGCCTACGACGAGTTCACTTTGAAAACGGGTATTTGAAGCTAATGATTTGTATTATCGACCGAGTATAGACATATTTTATGTTACTAATTCATACTTATTTTAAAGATTTTGTTTGCATAAAATAGAAATCATATTGTTATATATAAATGTGTTTGCTTTGTCAAATGTTAACCCTGTGCATTTATCACCCCTCTGCTAGAATGAACGTTCCCGTCTGTCCCCCATTCAGGAGCTGCATGATGCAACAATGAAATTCTCACGCTCTGTCTGTGCTTGACTACACATACTACGGTATACAATGTCTGTGTTGTGCGTAGTTTATGTATGGACTTGCATAACATCAAGCCTGTGTCGTCTGGCTTATAAATGGGCAAGGCTAAGGGTATTTCGTGGGGTCAGCACACTTTCTAATAGCAAGTGTTTTTGTTGTTGTCTCTCTGTTTTTATTTTTTCTGTTTTTTTCTTCTTCTTCAGATGTAGCCCAGCTATGGACACACTGTCTGCTTAGAGTACCTGCATAATCCTCGTATAGTCTAGGGTTGTTGGCAGTTTGCCAAGGATGTAAAGAATATTACTTTATCAAAATTAATGTTTGATTTCATGATGAATTGATATGTTTTTATTCAAGACATACAGATTATAATACAAACATCGAAAAAGGAAGCAAGATTGGTTTTCTTGGAATTTATCCAACATGAATAATGTTATCCCTAGACAACATTCAAAAGTGCAACCAACCTCTTATACACAGACGGTTCCGCCAAAAATGTTGGCAAATGTCATTTTTTTATAAATGAATTCCTCAAACCAGATCATGCGATAGTTTTTATGGCTAAATTGGCCTAGATTCTGTTTAAAACTAAATTATAAAAAGATTAAAGAAGCTCTCCAAGCATCATCGTTATACCTATATACGAATACTTTTCATATTAAACAATAATATCTATCAGTTTGGCGCTAAAACAAAAGTACCAGATAAAGCGCTGACGAAACAGATTTGAAGGAAACCAAAGAATACACTTAGACGAATGAAATGTGTCTTCAGTCTTATCTAACACAATAAAGGTCTGGGTGTCGTTTCACGAAACCGTCTTGGGAACAAGTTCATCGACATCTCATTGAAGTCTGAAGCGCGTGTTAAATTCAATACACGAGATTCAATGGGTCGTCGGCGAACATAATTATAATGGTTTAGTGAAACGATGCCCCTACCCGGTGTTTATGGCATATCTTAATAGCTAGTCCTCTAGTCCTATTTAAAATGTTAAAAAAGTGGGCGTGATAAATAACGTTATAAAGCGGGGGAGGAGAGCTGCAGCAGGTGTTTGGAATACGTTTCGACAAAATTAAATATGCGGGCTTAGGCACTTGATGATTTCCGTTCTGGGTATTATGTTTTACTGGTTTTATACTCAGTAAACGACCTTTACTTATCTCAATTTCATTTTGCTTATTATCCTTATAGGCCTAGAGAGATACAAGCTTGATCATTGATTCAGCTGAATGGTGCCATTAAGTTAACTTCGGTTCATCTGGCTAAAGATTATCATTAGTCATAGGCAATATGTTTATATTGAGCATATCTAGCTTAATTTCCACAATAAATATTGTCTTAAGAGACTCGCAAAGGTTATCTGATGAAATTTCATACATCATTCATTAATTTTAAATAACAACACCCAAAAAGTAAGAAATACATAATTTTGTCTCGGGGACTTTTTATAAAGGTTATCTGATGTTTGGTCTAATGTGCAGTGAAGACGAAACAATAAAACCAGTTGATTAATAAATATTTAATCATGATAAAGAAAAGGAAGAATTTGCGAATGATAAACAATAATGATAAGACGTGAAATGGAAGAACAACAAAAATCATTAACATAGTGTCATGTTGTAGAAATATTAATCTTTGGTGATGTTGTCGACGGAATATAATTATTATGCTCCGTTCTGGTAATATATTCACCGCAAAACTCTAACTTTTAGTGGACCTGTTTACAAATGTCTAATTTTTGAACAAAAGTTCCTCTTAACAACTAAAAAGCTTGCCCGACATTGCAAAATCAAATGTATGAAAAGTGAATTTCAACAATAGAGATGCCATCCATGATGATTGTTTTACCGGACTGATAAGAAAGCATGTATAATTATGTTTTTACGTAAGCAACAGGGGACCGACGGCTTTAAGTCCTCTCCAAGAGACTTGGTAACGGGATTAATGCCTTACCGAAGGGCACGAATTCGAACCCAGGACCTCCTACGAGACCAATGCTTTACCACCGAGCCATCGCGGCCTTATAGGTGAATAAAATGGCTGGTAACTAGAGTTTATGGTGTAAATTATGCCTAAATTGAAATACATATTAAGTAAACAGGTCTATCTTTACAACCTGGAGGGGGAGGGGGAGTCGAGCCGACAAAATAATAAAGATGAATTGTAGGATGTCATCAAAATGGTGGGTTGTTGCTTCTAGAATACAAATATCATTATGTTCTAGAATACAAATATCATATATGTTCTGTGTCATAATTATCTTGAGTCCCCAAGAGAAACTGGTGCCCGTAAGTGTGTATATGACCCTTTTATATTTTTAGACCCGAAATGAACCCTGCAGAATCTGACAACTTTTTTTAAAGGGGATCATGCATGGAGTTCAGAGATTCTATTTTGTATAAAATTCGTTTTCTTATATACCTTCTCCCCACCCCCAAGAATTTCGATAGTTTCGACGAATTATCTAGCTATACCTATATCTCAATAGACCGATTTACTAACATATTCAAACGTTATGCATACTTTTTAAACAATGGTTGTTCTTGACAACCTGAAAGCTTGCAAGAGGATTGCCAGACATAGCAACGTGTAATGTTTGCAGACTGAAGTAAGTAATGTAGTCCATTAATTAATAACAGGTTAATAAAATAACTCGTCACTATGTCCCTGAAAAGAAACATCCATACATTTAAGACTATGTTCGTAAACCAGTCTGCTGTGTGTATAATTATATTACCCTTAGTCATAATAGACCATTTTCGTAATGTAATTAAATTTAATGCACACGTCTTTGTGAAGTGCCTCGATACAAATTATTTCATTCACCTGATAAGAATAATAGTAATTCAATAGTCAGAATGCAAACTGCATACTATCAAGTGTTGATAGGTAAGTCAAGCCATAATGTTTGTCCAACCTGGCAACAACTAATGACGCAGTTTGGATTATGTCTATTGAAATACTAATCTTACCAGGTGAATGAAATAATTTATATTGAGGCACTTCCACTATGAACATAACGGACATAGAAAGAGGACAAAATATACAGTTTCTCAGGTAGACAAAGTAACATCCCTTCACTGCTATATATGTAAAAATGTGTAGAACAGGTGTCACATGCATATTCACCTGTTTTACTAATTTGTACATAATAGCAGTGAAGGGATGTTCTTTTGTCTACCTGAGGAACTGTATATTTTGTCCTCTTTCTTTGTCCGTCATATTCATAGTGTTCACAAAGACTTATGCATTATATTTGGTTACATTACGAAAATGGCATATTATTCTGGACCAAACTGCACCTGCAGAATTTGACAAACTTTTCTTGAGAAGGTGGAGTTGTTGGTTTTTTTTTTAATCTTCTTTTTCCCCCAAGAATCTCGAAGACTTCGACAAAACATGCACCTGTATCTCAATTCCAAAGGTTTAAAATCTGAACAAGTATTTTGCAGATTTTGAGCTTTAGAACCGAACAACATGAGGAATACAACAGTACTTTTCATCCGATTATAAAATGATGATTTTCAAACAAGATCATGGATTGCAACAAACAGTTCATGTTTTAGCAATAGTGCCAAAACACAGCTGCATACACTTATCCTATATTTTTTATATACGCAATCTTCACAAAAACCCGTCAAAATATACTGATCAACAGTTTAGTACCCCCAACGACCTATAGAAAGTCATTTATGGAACTTCGGCAGACGCACAGTGCCGACGATCTCCGATCTTAGCGGAGGGAGGATACAAGAGAGAGAGAGAGAGATGGAAGTCAAAATACCATTTATTAATTTTGAAATGAAAATGATTTGACAGACGAAGAAAAAATGTTCAACAATTTTTTCACAGATTCTAAGTTTATTTTTAGTAAGCTTGTACATGAAATGTTTAGGTGCAGAAATATATAACTCAGTCTTGTCAATCTTGTTTTATTTTTTTATAAGAGGCCCAAAATTTTCCAAATCTCCGTGTTCAATGAAATGAAAAATAGAAATAAAATTCCATGAATGTAAAGGTGCAAAAATGTATAACTTCTTGTCAATCTTAATGTGTTTTTTATGAGAGGCCCAACATTCTGCAAAATCTCCGTGTTCAATGAAATGAAAAATAACAATAAAATTCGGTAAAAGTAAATTAAAAACTCACCCTTCTAACGCCGGCAAGACTTCCACTGTGTGTTTTGGAGCTAGATAGTCAAGATTGGAAAGGTAACCATCGCCTGTACGTTTATGACTGCTCACATCCAATGCTATACCTGCATCATGACTGTTAATAAAGTGAAACCCGGCCGCGCCCCTCGAATGCTAACCAATGGTGGTATCTTATTACGTAAACGACGGACACACCTCTTGACTCGGAGGTTGTATATATCTGGGTGACTGCAATCATCCATAACCATAGGATTACCTGGCATAACACCATCAATAGACAAGACAGTGTTTGCATGGATCAATGAACGTGTCTTTGACAATCATTGTATTGTTGCAAACTATTTGGACTAGTCCATTCTCCTCTTATAAGCTATCAAAGAGCCAATTGTTTAGGGATGCAGTTTGTGGACATCCATTGTTGCTATGCTCGACAAGCCCAGGGTAAGATCTATAGGCAGGGCCGAGGCATGGTCGTTAAGATAATGAATTAGAATGATTAGTGTAGAAAAGAGATCTATGTAAGATGTCAATATCTTTTGGGGATTAGTCTACTGACAGATTAGTAATACAAACATTGAGATTAGACGTGCACGAGGTCAATGACACCAATCGTATAAACGCTCGTACCAAAGTCACACCACCAAACAGACTCCACCCCGACTCTAAACAAACAGATTGTTTGGCATCGGTTTTTTTCCATAGGTTTTTATTCTCTTCTCTCATAAAGAAAATTTTACATAATTTATAACATTTCATACAGAATTATAAATAATCTTTACATAGGCCTAAATCAATTTGCACGTGAACTTAAACATTTCCATACAATGTTACAAATATATTTGCAAATGAAGTTACACATTTACAGAAGAAAAATATTCACATAAACAAATTTATAGTTTCACATTTTGAACAAATCGCGGATAAAGTCTTTACAATTTCCTCGACCAGCTTGCATATAAATTTTCAATTATTTCTTTTCTTTTCCAAAACCATTTTTTTTTAATTTCCTTCAGTGAGCAAAAAAGGGTTATAATAAAAAGATAGAAAAAGATATTTGATAATAACAAATAAAAAAGGAGATAAAGAGAAGACACCTACTGACCCCCGCCCCCCACAACACCAAAACACACGACCAGGCGCGTACGCAGGAGGGGGGGGGGGGGGGTTAACCCCCCTAATTTTGTATGTGTATGTTTTGGAGGAAACCCCGCCGCCCTCAAATGGGTATTTCTTTCCACTGAAAGTTTTTTCTCTTCATTTCTATTTTCCAGTAATCTATCTTCTAATGGTAATGTAATATTCAGTTCTGTCTGGTATCGATCTCGTCGATGTGACTGGGATATCAAGTAGCAAATGAGTACAAATCGATAATCTACCGAGACTTTTAGGAATTCGTATTCTATACCAATATAAGGTCTTCACCAATATTTATACAAACATCAAGATTAGACGTGCACGAGGTCAATGACACCAATCGTGTAAACGCTCGTACTAAAGTCACACCACCAAACAGACTCCATATAGCACGTAGGCCTAATCGTAGGATTAGCACAGATCAAGTTGTTTCGTTGAAATGCAAGCTAATGTTACCTCGGTTTTTAGATGTGTTGTTGACGATTCGAGGACAACTAACCCGGACACCTACTTCCAGGAAAAACAAGCCCTAGGACAATTATCCCTTTACAACTATCCTCGGATACAGCAGCGGATCCACAGGGCAGAATCACGCCCCCTCCTCGTTTAGCTGCCTTAACAAAAAGGGGGAAGAGAGAGAGAGAGAGAGGTATAGAGGGGGAGGAAAGAGCGACGGAAGAAAAAATGATAACGGATAAAAGAAAAGGATAAAGGCCAAATAAGGCAAACAAAGGAGAAAGTGAAGTAGAGAGGAGAAGAATAGAAAGAGATTTTTTCTTCAAAATTGCTATGCCCTGAGTGATTCGGGTCGGCAACGTATGTGAAAGCACGAATAGTTACTGTGGCGGTCAACTCTTTTGGTGGCGGCCCAATAATAAGGGGGAAAGAGAGAGCGGTGGTGGTAGAGGTGGTGGTAGTGTTGGTAGAGGTGGTTGTGGTGGTGGTGGTGGCAGTGGTGGTAGAGATGGTGATGATGGTTGTGATAATGGTGGTATTCTAAGATTAACTGTTATGGATATGGGTGGTATATTATATTATTAGTTGGAAATCCTTTAATAAAGGAAACATAGGTGATACATATTTATTGTTCTCACAATGTCAATAGGTTGAAGTACATGGTAAATCACAGTTGGCCTATGGTTGATGGCCACATTAGATGACATTTATATAATTCCACTCTTCTAGTGATCCTTTAAGTGTGAGACCAGATCTACTGAGCGGGAAACTATATGCAAATCTTAAACGACGAAGAAGAAAAAAACACCACTTTCGCTTCTGCACAATAGACTTCTCCCATAATACAAGCTGGTCTGAAACCGAAAGCTCATCAAGGGGCGAGTTTATCTTCTGTTAAAAGAAGTTTTTATAAGGCACTGGCAATGCCATAAATGGACGTCACGGTGCATTAAAAGTACGTCACACGTAGCAGTCCACTATGTCGACGTGCTAATCTAAAAGTCCCTAATAAAACTATTCTTGGCCTTTCAGGGTAATGTAATTTGATGTCCGGTTTATTACCGGTCTCGTCCCAGTCTCGTCCCGTCTCATGGGTATAAAATGGGGGGGGGGGGGGGGTTGGGGGGGATTAATGACGATATAAATATAACTTCTAGAAGATGTATGCTCTGTAATCCAATTACAAAATTATAATCATTCGAGCGTCTGCACGGGCATGAAACCCATATGCTAGAATCATATCCAGGATATGAATCCAGAAGTGAAGGGATATTACCACGCAGTCATCGACTGACACAATGACAACACAAGGATGTTCTACCAGTCCAAGCATTCATGCATTAAAGAGACAGTTAAACATTTAAAAGTAACAACATAATCTACCAGGGCAAACAAATCGTCGCCGTTTTCACGAACCGGCACAAGCCACCGAAATCCCTTCAAAATGTAGTTTTTATTTTTTTTGCATTTTTAGCATAAGTTATCAACAATCTTTCATCTCACCAAATTTCAGCATCCAAAACGCTTTAGTTTTTGAGATATCCATGGTTACACAAAATATGACAAAAACGACACACGAGCCAAAAAGCACGATTCATATTTTCACGAACCGGCACGCGCCGTTATAAGTCAATGGGCTGTGCCGGTTCGTGAAAATATCTTTGCGCTTACAAGACCTAGACGACGCGACACGCGCGACACAGGCGGTTGTACCGGTTCGTGAAAATAAAATACGCGCTAAGACAGCGCGAGCGCTTTTGTCTTGCGCGTAAAGTTTAGGAAAAACGACACAGTGGCTTGTGCCGGTTCGTGAAAATATTTTTGCTACGTAAACAGCAAAATAATATTTTCACGAACCGGCACGAGAGTCCAAAGCTTCGTAATATTAATAGTAATTGTCATTATGCTTAACAAATGGAATGTATAGAAAATACAGAATATTTTCCTTTCATTGATATGTATTTTGTGATATAAAATTTGACATAAGGCATGTTTCTGGCGAATTCAAAACGGGCTAAACGTAAAACGCGTTTTTCTCAGAATGTACTTATTTCGTTGCGCGTTGGGCTGTGCCGGTTCGTGAAAACGGCGACGAAATTATAGTAGAATCATTCTTAAAAACGAGATTAAACAAAAACAAAAAAAACATCGGTTACCTTACTTAATTTACATGGTTGCAAGGACATTCGAGAAATTAATTTCGGGTCAGTTTCTCTACCCGCATAGCTTACCTTTAGATATCATATTCTGATTACGTAATGGGTCCTTGCACTGTTAACACGGTACAAGAGATGACGTATAATTATTACTAATTATAATTGCTGGGTTGATTTTCAAATCAATTTGCGATCATGTTCTTTAAATCTTGCATGATGTTATAACCTTGAGTTCTGGTAAATATAGAATTTAACGAAACTTACACTGAATGTTCAAGATTACAAATTAATGATATGTACCAAACAATTTTGGTAGAAAAAGTATAGTGGCTGAGTAACGAGCATAGATATATAAGGACATCCGGGTAAGTAGGCCCGACACCACGTGCATGGTGTGAAAGAGGATGTCATAATATGAAAGGGGATGTCATTTATTTAAAGAAACATTTCTGCAAGGATTTTCAAAACAAATGTGTTTGAAGTCGAATATTGATGAAAGAATACGAAATTTAGGTTTTCTGCGTACAACAGAAAACCCAAATTATGTCTTCTTTTATCAATATTTGTCTTCAAAAACAGTATTTTCGGGGGAAATCTTTGCAGAAGTGTGTCCTAAATGGCATCCTCTTTTACATTATGATACAATTTAAATGAAATTTTGCCAAAATTGCCCCGCCCCAATATTTATCTTGATCAGCCCCCCCCCATTTCTAATCTAGTATACGCCCCCCCCCCCCCCATTTCTAATCTAGTATACGCCCCCCCCCCCTTTTTTTTTTCATCCTCTCTCTCTTTAGCACTCTCTCCCTTTCCCTTTCCCGATCTTTCTAACATGACATAAGCAAAAATAAGAAATAACAAAATCCTAATTGCATTCTATTTCAGTCATAATTATATTCATTTGTTGAGATTACAGAGGTTCTTAAACTTCCAGGATTTGTTCTTTCAAAGAGACGAAAGTGAAGGGAGGAAAAAATGAATTTCCCCTTTCTCCATGAATGTTCTTTTAATGATAGCATGTCTTTCGTTTCTCCTTTCAATCAGTTTCACCTCAAAAGTACAACGCACAATAATCAAAAGTATGTAGGCTAACAACATCGCAATGACGTCAATTCGCGGTTTACGATGCATGATGCAAATACGGCCCATTCATAATTTTTCTCTCCCCATATACAGTCAAGGTACAGCTATTAATATTCGCATTGCTTTCGCTTCAATGCGATAGGTTGTAAATATAATTGAGGAAATATCCAATGTTTGTTTTTCTCTCATATAGATCCTGTATCATATCAATGTTGATAAACATGGCCGCACCATATAAGGAAATGGGTGGTTATAATTAGTATAATATATCAATGGCGTAGCCTTGGCCCAGCCATTGTGGGGGCACTGATATCATTGGGGGCATCGGGTTAACTATATGGAAAAGGGGGAGGTGTATATAGGAGGTCGCACGATCTTCTTTTCGCGTTCCAATTCCCCCTCCTTTTCTTTTTTTCTTATCTGTTCGCGGTTCAGGTGGGAGGGCTCTTATTCCTTGCCCCTCATAACCTCACTCCGCATATAGCTACGTCACTGGTTCATATCATAATACAGTTAATTCCTTATCCAGTCATTGATTGAATTATTCATTCATTTATTTATTTAAAACACGGTTAAAAAACATTCAGCAACTGGGCTGGTTTACAAAGCGGCCGTGAAACAATTATGATTAAATATGAAATACAAATAAAAAAATATATCAAAACAATACATACAAACAACAACAAAAAGTATTAGATGTTACAAAGCATAGAAATAAAAATATTGATGCATAGTATATGGTGATTTAGGTTGATGGAATACAAAATTGCAGTAAAATATTCACTGAATGAGATAAAGCGTGAAATATTAAAGGCCCACTGCACTACTTGTAGCTACTTGCTCCCTCTATATAACAAACAATGCCTAATCGGTGACCATTGGTCCCCCATGATCCTCTTTTTCTTATGTTAACTGAGAGCTGAGTTAATGAAATAACTACCGTTGGTGAAGGTGATGGGACGAACTATCACTTCCGAGGCGATCTGGATGTAGCTATCTTTCCGAAGCGAAGCTGTGGAAAGATAGCGTATACATTCTGATCGACGAGGAAGTGATAGTTTGCCATCGCCTGAAACCAAAAGGTGATTATTTGCTTTATATTCCACATCTAAAACAATTTAACTACAAAAAGAAAAGGACGTGTATGCATCTACATAAAAGACACCATGCCCAAATTCACACCAAAAAAGTTAAACAGTAGTTTAACCCAACCCCTTGAGGGTACGATGCGCGCATGTGTTTGTTTTAATTGCGCTCATTGGCAATGACAATGACAATGACAATGACAATGACAATGACAATTTATTCTCATGTCACCCACATTGGGGTATTGGAGAAGGTTACAATCAGTTTGAATTTGTCAATTAAACACTGTGAAATATACAATACAATACAAATAGAATTAATATTAATCGATACAAAATAACACTATCGACAATAGTGAGAAAAATTATGATGATAATGATAACAATATTGATGATGATAATAATAATAATAATCAAAAACAAAACGATAATATTAATTAAAACGATAATTAATGACGAAATTAATGGAAGCAATTGAAAAAGAGATTTACTGGCACCAGTAAATTGATATCTGAATTAATGAATTACTGAAAATATTCTTGATATCAATTTAATAAATTGATATAAGACAAAAAAGAGAAACATAAAGTTAATATTGAACTCATAACATGTTTTTGCACATACTTAAATTAATGAAAACGAAGCATTATTTTTCGACAGAATTTTACTAAGTTTAAACGTGTATGTACATTATTGGAGTTAAAAAGCTGACCCATTTTTAGTGTATTTGGTCTTTCAATAAAATATTTATCGATGAACAATTTTCTTTCTGAACGAAAGGTAGGGCATACAAACAAGTAATGAAACTCATGTTCATGAAGCTGTGTTCAATAGAATGTATCTTAGGTAAAATTGTTGTATAATATTACATAACTTTCGTGAGCATGTATCCAGTATTAGTCTGAGTGGATTTTACAATTTTGTACACGTTGAAACGATGCACAGGGGAGAAATATGCTAGTTAACACCGATAGATCCCAATCTATATCTCAAATTATATTCCACATACTAAGAATCTTGCTCTACGATTGGTCATAAGTAAATCACGTGACCAAAGATAGTTCGCCCATCATTGATGGGAGAAGCAAAAAGTTCGTTGCCCTTTGTAGATAGTACTACTATCTACAAAGGGCAACGCACTTTTACTGAAGATAGAGGTACTATCTACAAAGGGCAACGCACTTTCACTGAAGATTATCCAAACTAGCGCACTAAAACAGGCGCAATTAAGCGCGCATTACCAATGAGCGCAATTAAAGCAAACAATATGCGCGCACCGTACCCTCAAGGGGTTGGGTTAAACTTTTAACTTTTTTTGGTGTGAATTTGGGCCTGGTGTCTTTTATGTAGATGCATACACGTCCTTTTCTTTTTGTATTTAAATTGTTTTAGATGTGGAATATAAAGCAAATAATCACCTTTTGGTTTCAAGCGATGGCAAACTATCACTTCCTCGTCGATCAGAATGTATACGCTATCTTTCCTCAGCTGCGCTTCGGAAAGATAGCTACATCCAGATCGCCTCGGAAGTGATAGTTTGTCCCATCACCTTCACCAACGGTAGTTATTTGCTTACTAGCTATTGGTAATGCGCGCTTAATTACGCCTGTTTTAGTGCGCTTTTGGATAATCTTCAGTGAAAGTGCGTTGCCCTTTGTAGATAGTACCTCTATCTTCGGTGAAAGTGCGTTGCCCTTTGTAGATAGTAGTACTATCTACAAAGGGCAACGAACTTTTTGTTTCTCCCATCAATAATGGGCGATCTATCTTTCATCACGTGATTTACTTTTGACCAATCGTAGAGCAAGATTCTTAGTATGTGGAATATAAAGCAAAATAAATTATAACGCATTCGAATATTCCAAGATAAACATGATGGGTAATTGATAATGAAATTGATATCCATGTACAACCTTTTTCCTGCAGATCATTTTTTTTTTAAACAGTTTGTCTTATCGTCCTTTATTCCAGGTCTTGATATCAACGGAAATTAAGCAAGAGAATATGAAAAATACCATCAACAAATGCCAAAAAGATGCCAAAAGATGTAAGATAATCCGGGAGGTACCCGCCAAATGAGTTATCATGTAACATACAAAACTCACCCGACCTATACAAAGAACAAACCCTTTCTATTAATGGTTCTGAATAAAACAACCCATCCGCATTCTTCATAGATCATTGTTTGTTAATGTTTATGAGAATATGTGTGTGCCATATACATTACATTAAAACTCCCCCTATATGGGGATTTTTAACGTAAAATAAAACCCAAACCTATAAAAGAAAAGCATTGATTTGATTGATGCGTTTATTTCTGATTTAGATTATGAACGATGTTCATAAAAACACTCTCTGGAAATGATACACCATACCATAGCATAAAGATTATACCAAAACAAATCATATTGGCCCTTCTCTACTAACACGAATTATGTTATGTGTGTAAGGGTTTGTGCAGTTGTTGAAACACAAGGACAATATTTAATAATTTATGAGCTTCAAATTTATAATTTTCTGGCTGCCCAGGAATTATCGAGACAACGAAGTAACCCATACAGTAAGTGTGAATGTAAAAATTGACATTAAATGGCATCTCAGTGTAAGCAAGAGTGTTTCATCAAAAGATAATTGCTTGCATAGCGCATCATACTTTTAGAAAAAGATCCTGTTACTGAAACTCCTTAATACTTATGAGAAGAAAACATCCTACGGTCAATTTGTCCCTTGTTTATGTTTTTCTAAACTTTCAGTTGGTGGTTGCTTGGCTTTTTCGAGGAAATAAGAATTTATTAGTTTCTTGTTAGAATAAATGCAGGCAAATGCAGCCTTTCGAAGAATGGTGGACAGGAGAGTTTGATGAAATCGTTAGACTAACAATGGCTGATGCTTTAATCTTTATGTTAAAGGGATTGGGTATCTTTGCCTCAGATTCTAAACACAATCTTGGATTTAGCTCAATCATAATTATAAATATTTAGGTCAGTCAGGAATTGCATGACTTTTACAAACCGATCGCCTGTCTGATTATCAAGATATTTATGATTGGAATTAGAAATGTCAAAACCGTTTGCCACTACAGTTTTAAACAACACTACAGTCTATTGCGGAAAATGAGTAGGGTAAAACCGTTTACTCAAAGATTTTTACTTTATTGAAGGACTTCATGATTATTTTGAAGCGCAATTTTTTTTTAGGGCTTCAATATTACACCATAAATTATCACAGACACTGATAACACGTAGGGCCATGCATCTCAGATTTTTAAAACTGGAAACACTGTTAAACAATGCCTTTAATGTGTAAAAACATAATCCAAGATTGAGTATTTGAAACCAAAGAGGACAGTTTAACGGCATTGATGTCAACTAATGTCCTGTTTAAAGAGATGTTCGTTGGTTGTTCAAAACGTTTTCACTTTCTATAACAGCTCAGGCTATAAGTTATCAATAACATAAAGTAATCCAAACTTGAGAGAAGCGAAAAAACGTGAGAATAATTGAAATTGGAGATTCATAATATACCAGGATACTTGTCTCCTCTGGTTGTGGTTCTTTTGTTTGATATCCTGTTAATTTTATTCCTCAACGGACTTAAAACTCAATTAATGAAGCAGTTATATCCGTGATATTATTATAACACTTACACCACAACTTTCCAGATAATAATTTGTGTAATAGTTTGTATTTAGCTCTCCAGATAACGTAAGTGGCAAAGGGCAGAAAGTGAAAGGGAAAGGAGGGAAGGGAAGTTAAGAGTTTGAGCAAGAAGTGGCTAGTAACTTCTTGGTTTGAGCGATCGAGGACGCAGCAAGAAAGGTAGGAGGGTGGGATAGGGATGGGGAGATAAAGAGAGAGGAAAGAGGGGATACAGGGACCGAAAGAGAGAGGGGGAAAGAGGGGAGATCGAGAGAAAAAGAGAGAAAGTAAGAAAGGAAGTAACAAAGAGAGAGGGAAAGAGAGAGAAGGCATAGAGCAGGCCTGGCATAGAGAAAAGAAAGAGAGAGAGAGAGAGAAGGGGAAAAGGGAGAGAGTGAGGGGGAGAGAGGTATAGAGAGAGAGAGAGAGAGAGAGGGGGGAAGAGAGAAAGGGGAAAAGATACAATCCGATATTTTCATTTTATTAATATCTAATTATCATTTTATACAATTAAGTTTTGACACTTTCCTTTCAAAGATTTCAAGAACCCAATATTATTACTATTATTAAGTCAAAATAGGTTCAATGAGAAGAGTATTCCTCTAGTGGGCAGGGAATAGATCATTTTCTTATCTAATGCAGAAGTCTTTGACAGTTAAGTGCCTACTAGTTACAATTTATTTCATTCAATTGTTATGATAGTCAGAATGCAAATAGCATACAACAAATTGCAAGCAACAGTGGTTGTCCTCCATAGCAAAAACCAATGTAATTCGCATTTTGACTACTGACGAATGACTTAATATGCATTTAATTTCCTTACTTTACCAAAATGGTCTCTTGACACCTCCTTAATGATATTTGAAACTTTTTCCTTTATAGCAAACATTCTGTTCAAAGAAATATTATTAACTCAGATAACTTCAAGCCTTTCAAATTTCAATTTGTTTGTAATTTCGCTGTTTAGCCCGAAAAAAAAGGGGGGGGGGACATTACGCTAGGACGATTCACACTTCAGACGATTTTATTTAATTGCGATGTCATTTATGAGAAGATAAAAGAAACGGCGTAGTTGCCTGCCAACTGTCACTGTAAAGTCACGATGTGTGGACCGGAGTGTTAGAACTTAGAAGAGTTCTGCTAATGACTGATTCCTAACAGCATTGTGTATTCCTATATTGTTTGATTTCCATGAACGCTATCAACACACACATACAATGAAACCTGCATTAGCGACCACCTGTGTATTGGAAGACCACCCGTTTATAAAGACCGCCGATTATGTTTCCTTTAAAATGATTTCCTCTTGAAAGCTTTAATTGGGCAACCTGTCTATAAAGGCCTTCTATTTATTGTCCCCCTTGAGCGGTCTTTATATACAGGTTTTACTGTATCAGTCTCAAAGCACGGAATTTAACCCCGAAGGTTGGTTAGTTAATGAGAAAATCGATACAAATGTGAAGGACAGATTCCCATAATTTATAAGTTACGTTACCATAGCCATGTTCAAGGTATTGTTGTGGTAGCAGTGAAGAAAAGGTCTAGACTCTATTATGACTAGGAATGTGTTGTTATTGTTTTGGATCCAAGCGAAGGTATTCCGGGTAATATTTCGGTCATAATTTGTTTCTGTGTATGTTTTGTCTACTTGACCGTCAGTATGTATATGTCTGTCTGTTTTTCCCATGTATGTCACTCTTTTCTCTCCAAAATGGAGTTGTTTTTATTTTTTTGATCGAAGTACATATATTCCCAAATCATTACTTATATTTCTGTATTCACATTTCTGTATTTGTATTTCTGGATATACGTTAACTTGTATGTCTGCTTGTCTGTCAGTCAGTTTATAGTAGGCTATGTTTGCCTGTCAGATAGTCCGTCTGTCTGTGTGTCTATTTCTTTTTCTGTTAAGTTGTCTGTCCAAATGTCTGTCTATCCGTATTTCTGTCCGCTTGTATGTTCGTTTGCCTAGTTTTTCTCCTTTTCTTCTTAGCTGTCTACCTCTCTTGTCTCTCTGCCTGTCTGCCTAATATGTAATTACTTTTATCCACCCTCCAAAATATATTTTGGTATCGCTGCGAAACCATTATAGATTATCCCTCCTTAATCAACAAATATTTTCAGCTTTGTATGTTTTCAAGTCTCCACAATCCAAGTTTTATCCTTTTTAAAAATTCAATTTTGCTCACTTTTACTCCCATTATTCTCGTCTAATCCCACGACCAGCCTATACATGAACTGTTGAATTCATGTACTATAGTAATTAATCGACCGTCTGCACATTACGTATTGATTGAATGTGTCTAGAGTTCACGACAGTTTGAAATGGTGCCAAAATGTTATAAAACTTGGAGCTTTACCAAATTGATCACGGGGGCATTTTACGATGATTGCGATTCATACACTGTAAGTCAGGTGTGACATAACGCTTTGAAAGCGGTAGGAGGGGGGCAGTCGGGGTCATTGTTGTGGTATACTAGGGACTTTTAGATTTGCACGTCGACATCGTGGACTGCTTCGTGTGACGTCCTTTTAAAGCACTGGGTCGACAAACCCTTATTCAATTATTTAGACTTAACGAACTGAGTAGTGGCTAACTTTGTTTGATACGTAATATTTACACGTTCTCTTCAAAATCATGTTTTACATCATCTGTATTTTTTGATTTTTTTTTTTAATTTAAAGAGAATTAATTTCAAAGATTAGTTCCATAACAATGCTACCAACCAGATAGGCTACATCCCTTGCAACCGACAGCCAACTAGACCAACATTTTGTTTAAACTAGCTTCCATTCTGCCTTTTGTATATATTTGTATTGTCAGTTTCAAGGGCTTTTAGACTCATGGCTCTTTCGGAATTTTTCTTTTTTCTATATTGTCTTACGTGTTTCTTTGTTTTGTTTCAGACTATACTAGGACCTCCCCTCCCAAAAATCTTGCCATCTACAATGTTTTGGACTGATTTCTCATTTCTCTAAGTTAAATTATTCCTGAAATATTTCAGTGACAACTAGTTCTTTAGCAGTAAACCTATCGTAAAAAACAATATGCGCACCTGCTCCATGTAATGTGCACTCCTAACACTAAAATGATAAATAACAAATTTGAAGGCGCAGAAGTGACTGCTTATTTTTAAAATGGCACATTAACACTTTGAAGATGCTGGATCCAACACCATTTAAAGGTCGAATCTAACATTTTGAAAAGAGATCACTCCTTGGCCCTTTAAGGCGGTGATTTAACATTTTAGTTTTTTTAGAATGAGCCCCTGATACTAAAACAGGTTTCAAGGAGTAATTAGTCACAAGAGTTAGATAGATTATAGAACAACCTTGAGGAGCAGACGTGTCTCGGATATCATGATATTGGGATGTAATGAAATAACGGATATTATAGGGGCGTATCCATGCAGGATTTTAAAAGGGAAGGGGACACAACCCTGAAACGATTCTGAAAAGCAAAAAAGCAAAAAAGCTTTTAAAAATGTTGTACGATAAGACAAAAGACACCATCAATGGAATATATTTACAAAGGAACAAAACAAATTGTAAAATGTTTATTCATTTTCAATTAGGCCTATGTTAGGAGAATTTCTAATTTCCTTTAATGTTGATGAAAACACACCCATTAAACTAACCATTCGGCGTACAGTATAGCAAAGGCACGCCCCTTATGTTTCGATTATCTCTACCTCTTCCGCTAAGCCCCTACCCCCTGCCGCCCTCCCCTGTTCCTTGCAGAGGTTAGATGACATCATTTTGCTGGGTTTGGGATGAGGTACATTAACAACCCTCCTCACCAGGTTGCAACAGTGGCAGACTATGAAGGTTACAGAACCCCTTTACCTCCATTAGTCATGGCTGACTCAGTGTGGCGTATTTAAGAGTATGGTAATTATCTTAGTATCGTGTTCACCCCTCAGATGGACATGTCTTTGAATAGTGGCGTGGCATGATGGAGCCGTTGAGGTGTCACTGGTATCATGGGAGAGGAGGGGGGGGGGGGCGGTTTTACACGTGAAAGGGAAAGGTGTGGGAAGGGGTCCTATTATCACGTTCCTCTTTCCACTCACCATTTCCTCCTCCTCTTCTTCTTCTTCTTCTTCTTCTTCTCCTCCTTCTCCTTCTTCTTCTTTTTCTTTTTCTTCTCCTTTTTCTTCTTCTGCTTCTTCTTCTTACTTACGTACTTACTTATGAATATTTATGGATCCCTCTGAACGCAGGCTTCAGCCTTTTTATTCAGTTCAAGTTCCCGATCATTTTCTTCTTCTTATCCTTCTTCTTCTTCTTCCTCTTCTTCTTCTTCATCCTCTCCTTCTTCTTCTTCTTCTTTTTCTTTTTCTTTTTTCTCCTTCTCCATCTTCTTCTCCGTCTCCTCCTCCTCATTGTTTTCCTTCTTCTTCTTCTTCTTTGCATTCTTAATTCTTTGACTTATTCTTCTTCTCCTTCTACATTTTCTTCCCCATCTTCTTCGTCTCCGCCTCTTCCTCATTATTTTCCTTCGTCTCCTTCTTCTTCGCATTCTAATTCTTCTTCTTCGTCTCCCCACCCCCTCCCCCTCTCTCTCATTCTCTTTCTATTTCTCTGTCATTTATCTTTCCCTCTTGTTTTGCTCCTTTCGATAGGAAGAGGTACATTCTCCTATTTCTGAATATCTGGCCGCCTTTTCTTGTTAATAATTCAAAAACTTGTCTATAATTTTGGCATCATGCTTTTTTTGTTGCAATCAGGGTCATCAAAAGTTCACAAACTTACAAGTAGCCCCATGATCCATGATTAATATCATATCATGACACCTGCGGTAACCCGATGGATAAGGGGTAAGTATTAAAAAGCAAGAAGTCTGTTGGATGGACGAAACATTGATAATTTTACCCACCCCTTTTTATCGCAAAATATGCACAGTCATAAGTATAGTAGATTTGGGGGAGGGAATTAAAACCGACCCGTGTCCCACTCTCATAATAGTTGAAACATCCCGAAGTGCACAATAAAAACAACATCAAACAAACAAACAACAACACCAACAATCTGCTCGTTTAAGTGTGTACGTTTTCGGATTGATCCCCCCCCCCCCCCCTCTATCTTTATACCATGGACCCGGTTCTGAAGAGTGCTTTTAAAACATTCATACTAAGTCCATTTATTCGATTGATAATTTTGTTTATAGAAGATTCCACAATAATCAACTAGTCATTATAGGTCTCCACCCCTCCCTTTTTGAATACCGGAGAAAAGACTGTGTTAGTTCTAACATGGACACTACCGGTAAGCTCCATGTTTCTCGCTATACCCACCTTTGAAAACAAACAAAAATCAAGGGGCGGTATGTACCACGGAAAGGATTGGGCACCCTATCCGGTCAATGCATTTTGGTTGGTCCCCCGTCCCGTCATCTCCGTAATATAAATCTTTGAGTGGCTCTTATGAGGTTGAAACGCTCATTTTGACTTTCCGTGATTTTATTTTATTTGTCCGTATTACCCCCCTCCCTCCCCCATACATACTAAGTATGAAAATAAAAATAATGATAATTACTTAAAAACAATATGGATGGAGCAATTATTCTAATGGCTCTGTTCTAATTAGAGATCCACTTTGAACAAGGAAAGAGAAGAATGCAACTGCAATTTGTGTCTGTCTGTCTGTCTCTGTGTCTGTCTCTCTGTGTGTGCATGTGTCTCTTTCTCTCTCCACCCTCTCTTATTACGATTTTTCAGCGGCATAACCTCCTCTGTCGATAATATAAAAAACTATTTGGCATACATCCAGCATGCATACAAAGTAGAAGAAAATAATCCAACCGCAAATAATCATGACTCGGCAAAAACTTATTTATTTTGTACATGTGCAACAGACCAATGTATATAATGCCACATAGGGCCTTGGGCGTTATCCTTTGACTTTTTTTCGTGACTGAATGTGAGGACATAGGGCACAGGGAAATCCACATAATTATGGGGCATGCCTCTGACAAAACCAAATCAGGTAGACAGTGTGTATACGCCTATAGGCCTACACACTAATTACAAACGAAGAATGTGGCCCCTAGATACGCCCCCATCAAATTGAGCCCCCCAAATCCCTGAAAATGTTGAAACATTTCCCCTTTTCAATGATGAAATGTCACAGACCCTGGGGCTACTTTCCACCCCCTCCCCCTCCATCCAGCTAGGGAGTCCTGGACCCGCCACTGCTATAGACATGATGTGCTTTGCATGGGGCTCTTTATGGTAAGCCATAATTATATAGGGGAAAGGGCAACTACTTTTTTTCTCGAGGTTTTCCTAATCAAACCAGGAAATGGTTGGTGTAATGACATGCAAATTGAAGGTATGATTTTCCGGCTTTTTCTTCAATTTATATAACATCGATTAACATACATGTTCTATTAATTTATACAAAATCAGGAATAAAATGGTATAAGCTTTGGTATACATAGTAACATAATAACACAAATTACAACTGTAGACACACTAGAAATCATACTGGTGTTATCTCACTATGAACATGACAGACAAAGAAAGCGGACAAAATATACAGTTCCTCAGGTAGATAAAGGAACATCCCTTCACTGCTATTATGTAAGAACTGAATATGCATGTCACACCTGTTCTACACATCTTTACATAATAGCAGTGAAGGGATTTTCCTTTGTCTACCTGAGGAACTGTATATTTTGTCCGCTTTCTTTGTCAGTCATATTCATAGTGTCTTTATACGGTTAAATAGGCAGATTAGCAAAGTATAAATAAATGTGCAGTACATCCATATATCCTTAATTGCTGATTATGCAACTAATAATTAACAATTTTACAAATTCTTAACGATTACCTCCTAAACTTGTCATTGTACAAAGTCATGGCACGTACGAGAAATGACCCCTTATAATTGTTAGCATGCCCGCATGGACTATACCATATATAGAGGTGTCGTGGTCTAGTGGCCGAAGTCACCGGATTGTGGATTACATGGTTCGCGGTTCGAGTCCCGCTGTGGCACTAATGTCCTTTGGTAATACATTTATCTACATTTGCCATACTTGACCCAGGTGAAACTAAATGGGTACCAGGTAGGATTTAATTCCTTGAAATGCTGGAGCGCCATAATGGCAGCCATGCTAAAGCTGGGTAAATAATTAATGTTGAGCGACAGGAGTGTCAATTGAGTTTGACAGATATGAGCGCCATACAAAAGCCCACTATCAATATTATTATTAATATTATTATGCAGAAAAGGGTGCATAATTTCTTAGGGTGGGCCCTATTGATTTTTCCTGGTAACGGTGGGAGTGAAGAAACATTCGTCCCTATTAAATTCTTTGTCTGCACCCATTGTGTAATTTGGCAGCATGCTTCAAAGGAAAGCATCGCAGGAGTTCGAAATCAAGTATAAATCAATGCCAACGCGCACACAATCACGTCATATACAACAGCTTGTGATCTAATCACGTGCGTCATTGCTTTGTGGCCTTCTCCTTCTCTCTCTCTCTCTCTCTCTCTCTCTTCCTCCTCCCTCCCCCCTCTCTCTCTCTCTCTTTCCTTCCCTCCCTCTCCATTCTCTTTCTGTCTGTTTCCACATGTCTCTCTTTCTATTTCACATCCTTCTCTTCCCTTGTGAAAAAGTACTGCGGTATTACTGCGGTAGTACCGCAGTACTACCGCAGTAAAAGTACTGCGGTAGTGTACTGCGGTACTCGCAGTACATTTACTCCGGTAAATTGGACGCTTTTCGCAGTATATTTACTGCGGTAGTACCGCGGAACAATTACTGCAGTACTACTGCGGTATTACTGCGGTACTACCGCGGTATTTCCGCGGTACTTGTCCTGCAGTACTTCCGCGGTACTTGTCCTGCAGTACTTTCGCGGTACTACTGCGGTACTACCGCGGTACTACCGCGGTACTTTTACTGCGGTACTTGTACTGCAGTACTTTCGCGGTACTTTTACTGCGGTACTTTCGCGGTACTTGTACTGCGGTACTTTCGCGGTACTACCGCGGTACTACTGCGGTACTACCGCTGTACTTTTACTGCGGTACTTTCGCGGTACTTGTACTGCAGTACTACCGCGGTACTTTCGCGGTACTTGTACTGCAGTACTTTCGCGGTACTACTGCGGTACTACCGCGGTACTTCCGCAGTACTTTCGCGGTACTACTGCGGTACTACCGCGGTACTTCCGAATACTACCGCGGTACTTGTACTGCAGTACTTCTGCGGTACTTCCGCTGTACTTGTACTTCAGAACCACTGCGGTACTACTGCATCACTTGTACTGAACATTCTGAATGTCTTCCAGGAAATATCTGAACATTAAAAATTGTGTACATACTACATACTGTTTTCAGTTTTCACACTGTAGAGCAGGGAGAAAAAACAAAGCCAGTTCAGAAGAAATACAATTGTTCAGCACATTTCGTGTCAACAGTGCAATATTATGATCAGAAATAAATTTAGTTTTCTCCGGTAATTTACTTGGGTTTTCAACTGCAGAGCTGGCTTCGATTAATCTGTGCACATCCTTTTCACACGATTCAAGAACAATCACAAATTAATGAACTTTTTAACAACAATAAGAAAATATTCAAAAAAGAATTTCATATCATAACAAAGTTTATTTTTAAGGTACATGTAATTATGTACATTTGTATAGGTATTTAACTATTTTCTCTACTTTAATATTGTACTTTCAAACTACTATGACTAACAAGTTTTAGCTTCACACAAAATGACAGATTGCTCTATGAATTACATAAACTCTTTGTGAAAGGCAGATATCATGCTTTACATGAAAAACAACTGTATAGTTATACAATATCTGTATCTGAGCTGCAACAAAAACATTAATTACAATAGGAAAACAAACTTTTTCCTTGAAGATTTGATAATTGTTTGTTATGTGACCACAAAACAATGTAATCTAAAAAGAACGTGGAAGTTGACCACAGATGCCTTTTTACCTAGCAAATTAATTTTTACATATCAAATATCCATTTCCGAAACTGCAATAACATCTTGGAAAAAATGTTTTCCAGCTTCATACACATTGACTGATTGTTGTATTCACAGTCTTCGATAGGGCAAGTAAATAGAACTATAACATATGAAACTACATGTACTCTGATTATTATGAACCAAAAAAAAAACAATGTCCAAGTTACAAAAAAAGAAAAACAATTTGCAACAGATAATATACATGTACTTCTATCAATATTTATAATCATTTGTTACAAAACGATACTGGACATCGTCATATAATGCCTTACACCACGAAACGACCAATAGGTTGGGAAAAAGGATTGTGCTGATTTGCACATGACATTAAAGTAGAAGTCATAAATGGTGCGTAATTTTTCAAATAAATAAACCCTCTCAAAACGAGCACCCAAGGTTTAGAACATTGCTGAAGCAGATTTAAAGTGAGGGAGAAATGGACCACTACAAAGAACAGCGTCTATTGAAACGCTGTAAAATTATTATTTTCATTATATCTACATGACATGTACACATGATTTCTGACGCTCAAAATTACATTAGGAAATACTAAAATCCTGAATCTCACATTTTGAACAAAATTAGACTATTTTAGCTAGGTTACATGTATATTATATTATACAAATATACACTGTCTTGAGAGGTTCTGGTTAAAACTACTGTATGCACAAGAGGTGACTCCAATAGTACTATTTGCTGAGGGGCACAGCCCCGAAGCAAATGGTACTTTTGGAGTCACCGAGGCCCATAGTGTTAACCAGTACCTCGAATAGAGGCATGGTATATTTCTTTAATATCCTGCATCAAAAAATTATTTTATTGAAGAAAAAAAAGGAAACAAAAAAAAAAACATTTTTGGGAAGAAAAACAAATTTAGAAAAAAAAAATGTCAATTTTTATCTAAAAAGATTTAAATTATTTTGTTTTCATTAAATTAAGATTAGAAAAGATTTTAAAAAAACTCCCAAATAGTACTCTCATATAGTACTTTCTAAAAATAGTTCAAATATTTCTGGTCATGTGACGAGCTCTCAACCAATCAAAAGCCAACAAATTTTTGATGCAGGATATAAAAAAGAATATAACATAACCGATGGTAAAGAGGAAACTACTAAAGATGACATTTTAACCAGGCAAGTGGAATTTTACTACTCTTACTTACAAAGTAATTACAGCAAATATATATTATCTTGAAAACAAGTTAGTTTCAGCACACAATGAAAGATTGCATTAAGTGAATACATTTTAGCAAAAATTACAAGTTACAAGCACTGTACACAGAAAGATGATAATATGGGACTACACGAACATATCTATTTTTGCTGATAAAATACTGGTAAAACTGGCAGATAAACATGAACCATTATTGAAAATCTTAAAGATGACTATAAAGGGTTACATTCATACCAGTAGCAAGGCTATCTGTACATGTACTGGTATAAATGAATACATGTGAAGGCAAAGGTATAAATTTTTCAATATACACATAAAGAAGTTCACATCCTTTACAATTTAATGAGTGTTAAAGTACAAGTCCACTCCACTGAAAAGTTGAGCAGATTAGATACCGGTAGACAAAAGTCTATAAAGGCCAAAAATATCTTGGTTTTGGAAAATGGTGCTGACTTATTTTTGATAATTTTGTTTAAAGGCCATCTGTACTAGTTTTGCCAGAAGGGATTAGACCACACAGCGAGGTAACTGACAGGTGGCTATCTCATCAACTCAGCTCTCAAATAACATAAGAAATAGAGGATCATGGGGGACCAACGAGCACCGATTAGGGAAGTTTTCTATATAGAGGGTACAAGTAGCTACAAGTAGTGCAGTAAGGCTTTAGTGAACAAAAAACAAGTTAATCATCGAGCCGGTTCTCCTCACAATGCATTGCGCAACATTTGTTGTGACGTAGGGTCCTCGCAACGCAGACAGAGACGTACAGGTATACGTCACATCTGTGCGGCAAATTTAAAAGTTTTGCTTGAAATAACCGAAACAAAAATCGCTCTTAAAAATCACCTGATTGAAGTCGTTGAGATTTTCTTGGTAAAAAGCTGTGTATTGAAGATTAATTTCTCAGATTCTTGCTGAATGTCTGTTGGTCTGCATAACTGGCATAATGAAAAGCTTTCCAGTTTCCACTATAGGGATCCCATACAGATGAATTCTCTCTCACACTCTCACCCATGTCTTGCATAATTTCCTTGATGTGTGTTGGACAGTTTAGTCTTACAAATTAAGACTGCATGTTCAGGGAAGACGAGGGTGCCAGTGCCACAAGTCCACGTTGATGACTTTCCTGCAGCCGAAGATGCATGTACCCTGTAAAAAAAATAACAAATTCTATTATGCTCTCAAATTGAATCTAGCGAAAATTAATATGAGTTAAACGTGGCATACATGTACACTCTACAAATGAAATTCATATAAAAACTACAACTACAACTGTACTTGCATTCTCATGACATGAGATGCCCGAATGACTATGTATGAATTATGATGACTGATGAGCCTGCCCTCCCCCACTCAGTGTTATTTAGGGTACGCGTATGCATGTCCCCCCCCCCCCCCCCCCTCCTGTGTGTAATGTCAATACGGGCCAGATTTGTTAAAGCACCCCCCTATCTCAGGTGTGTAATATAAGTCAATACAGGCCAGACTTTGTTGCGTTAAAAGTACCCCTTCACCTGAGATTTTGGGAACACCATTGTGGTCCCTCCAACCCCGGCGTGAGGGGACTGGGCTTATTAGCTACTTTCCTACTATGATCACTGGACAGATAACTACATGAATGATGCATGCACTTACATGTACATGTGCACGTCTGCACAACCATATGAATGCGCGATTGTGATGGAAAAAAAAATCACAACACAATGTTATGATTCTCTAACTTCTAAGAATCAACTTTCCCATTAGTTTTTTTTTTAGTAGAGTAAAGGAGCCGGTAATCGGACAGCTCCAGTTTTCGGCCGATCCATTGGATGCATGGTAAAATCCCTTTAAAATACATCGCATAATAGCATATCACATATCCCACACATACCATACCATGCCAGAGTCACTGAAGAACCACATTTGCAATGGAAAATATATCCTAAAATATCACATTTTAGCGATGTAATCGGCGGTCCCGCTACCCAAATCTGAAAAATTGAGTTTCTTACGCGTGTATGTAAGAAATATGGGTACCATAAAATGAGCTTTATTTCAAGTATTTTTCAGATTTAGAGCCCGATTTTGTGTTGGTCGCAAGCTCAAAAGTATCTCATCGCATGTATTAAATCAATGCAGCCGGACCCCGCCACGCACACACGATATGTCCGTCTAATTCAGATTCCAACTTCCGATCACCGCTGTGCCTGTCTTCGGCCAGGCGAGCACCCGGGAGCTCCGGCGTGGGATACCTGCTCCGCCCGCTTGTGCTATACATCAGCGCGGAAACGCACGGCGCGCGCGGGCGCTTCCTATTGACTTTGTACATGCGTCCGAAAACTGGTTCGCTATGCCGATAACCGGCTCCAAAACAGTGAAAATTGAAATGAATATTGTCATGGCAATTCGTGATTTTTTTCTGGGATTCTTTTTTTGTTTAAATAATAATAATATTTACTTCATGATTTGAACAAGAATAGGAAGTAAAGAGTCCAAAAAATAGGATTTTGTCTTAAGTGGCCGAAAACCGGGTCCTTTACTCTATTTACATTGCGAAAACATGTGACCCAACCCGCTCAGCCGCTGTTTGAATCGTTTTCATAAACGCAGTATTGTACAGTAGGGAATATAATCTAGTAAATCTACTATTATCATCAATTGCGATCCGTTTGGATTTTTTCATGAACAAAATTTACAAAAAATCAAAAGTAAGATGAAGAATGAGATCTAGAGTAAAGCAAGGAGGGGGTTTTCGGCCACTTAAGACAAAATCCTATTTTTTTACTTAGTCTATTGCTTCCTATTTATTATCATTTCTTGTTCAAATCATGAAGCAAATACTATTATTATTTAACCAAAAAAAGAATCCCAGAAAAAAAATCATGAATTGCCATGACAATATTCATTTCCATTTTCGCTGTTTCGGAGGTAGTTATCGGCCCAGCGAGGCAGTATTCGGCCGCATGTACAAAGTCAATAGGAAGCAAGCAAGCGCGCCATCTATGAATTTCCCTGCTGATCTATAGCACTAGCGGCTGGAGCAGGTATCCCACACCGGAGCTTGCCGTGCCGAAAACTACCTCTGCGGTGTACAGAAATTGGAATCTGAATTAGAGTGTGTGCTTGTGTGTGCGTTGCGGTATCCGCCTAGCGGCTGCATTGATTTAATACATGCGATGAGATACTTTTGAGCTTGCGACTCACACAAAATCGGGCTCCAAATCTGAAAAATACTTGAAATACAGCTCATTTTATGGTACCCATATTCCTTACAGACACGCGTAAAATACTCGATTTTCATATTCAGGTAGCGGGACCGCCGATTACATCGCTAAAAATAAAATGTGATATTAAAGGATATATTTTCCATTGCAAATGTGGTTCTTCAGTGACTCTGGCATGCATGGTATGTGTGGGAATTCGTGTGGGATATGTGACATGGTGATATGCTATATTTTACCATGCTTCGATTCCTTCCAACGGACCGACCGAAAACCAGCAACAACGGACCGATTACCCCCTCCTTTACTCTACTTAGATCTAGTCTAATCAAATTTCCTAATTTTTACAGAAAGCAAACACAATTCTGTATTAGGTGTAATCTTATTACTCACCTCCTGGAAATGATGATCTTTAAAGTAGCTCAAGCAGCTTATAGCAGTCCAGTGCAAAGCAAAGTTGATCGTTTTCTGCACACATGAGTGGCTGTGTGGGACTGTAGTGTAGATCTAGTACACTAGTCATGCTAGTCTGTATCAGTGAAATTTTGCTTCGACTTCGAGTTGGATCTCTCCTCAATTCTTGCTCTGAAATATTCTTAAAATTCTTCTTTGCTGGTGCAAATCTAATCCTTACCCCCTATACTCTGGGTTTTAAAGGAAGACAAATCTGGCGAAACGGCAAATGACTGAAAAGCTGCTGTAGAATCTGCCGGTAGTTAGATCTCTCAATCCGGTTTGAATTTGAAAATCAAGTGCATGTTCGCACTCTACCACTAGATGGCAGCAAACACACTAATAATTGTAAATTTATTTTGGGGGAAATTGTTACAATTCAATCTTATCGGATCAGTTCAAGGTCATCAAAACAATGGAGTAGTTAGCAAATTTTTTTGCTAATAAGATACCTTTTTACTTGATTCAGATTAAAATAGACAGATAGATCATTTAATTCAAAGATAAAATCAGAAAAATCTTAATTAAGTAAATGATCATTCAATCAAATTATGCTCCCATATTTTAAAAGGAAAGTTGAGTTCTGATGGCATTTCTTTGAATCATCTTTGAACTCATTTGTATTTACACAAAAAGACATACATCAATATCAATTTGTTGAATTTCTTTTAATACTACTGAATGTTTAAAAACAAACATAATTTGATGGTGGGCAACCATCGAAACATTATTTCCTGGCTAATTTCCTGGGTTTTTAACAGTTTAGGTAGATTGTTTTGAAGGGGTCTCTAAACGAGTGTAATTTATGACCACCCCCTCCCCGCAAAAGACATCTATCAATATCATGTAGAAGTATTAAAGAAATTGAAAGAAATTACACAAATATAAAATGGTAAGAGCTAGAAAAAAATTAAATATTAGAGATGCCAGAAATATAGCTACAAAATGACGGAAGTAAGGAATAAATAACTAATTACAGAAGAATGATGGTACATCAATAAAGGAAATGGAAAGGAGCCAACAAAATGACAAACAAACTTAAAAGTAGTTGTTACATGCTGTTGTTTTGGGGTACTATAGGCGCGTGTTTCATTCTTTTTGATAATATTTATGCCTTTCATTTTTTGTTCTTTCTTTTTCGTTCACTGTTTGTAAATTTGCACTCTTCATAAATCTCTAGTTTTTTAATGATATATTGACAAACAAATGTTGGTAGGCCTAAATGATTTCTTAAAGTATATATATCAAATACAGCTAGTGGAAGAAAGCCCCCAAAGTATAAGAAATTAAAGGCAACTATATATATAGCAAAAATCTAATAAATTGTAAAGAAGTATTGATAATATAAGGTAAATAGCCAGGAAATAATGAAAGATTAAAAACTACGTCCAGAAACATAAGTAAAAAATGGGTCAGAAAAATACAAGTCCAGAAACGTACCAAAAAAATAGGAAGAAAATGGGCAGTGAGAACAATCTAAATCCAGAAACATAATAAACAAAATAGGACGACGTCTCAAAAGTCGAAAAGAATAGGGACAAAATAGCAAGAAATATGTAGAATCTATAGTTATCAAACTACTTATTCATAGGTTAAAAAGAGTATACCATATATACCGCAGATTGTACTACGGTATTACTGCAGTAGTACCGCAGTAGTACCATGGGTACCGCAGATTACGTACTGCGAGTACTACGGCAGTACAGTAGAAGTACTGCAGTAGTACCATATGGGTACCGCAAATTGTGCAATAGTACTGGAGTATTAATGCAGTAGTACCACAGTAATACTGCAGTAATACCACAGGTACTACAAGTACCACATGTGTACTACAGGTACTGCAGTAGTACTGCAGTAGTACCGCAGTAGTACTGCAGTAATACCACAGGTACTACAAGTACCACACATGTACTACAGGTACTGCAGTATTACTGCAGTAGTACCGCAGTAGTACTGCAGTAGGTACTACAAGTACCACACATGTACTACAGGTACTGCAGTACTACTGCAGTACTACTGCAGTATTACTGCAGTAGTACCGCAGTAGTACTGCAGTAATACCACAGGTACTACAAGTACCACATATGTACTACAGATACTGCAGTACTACTGCGGTATTACTGCAGTAGTACCGCAGTAGTACTGCAGTAATACCACAGGTACTACAAGTACCAGATATGTACTACAGGTACTGCAGTACTACTGCAGTACTACTGCAGTAATACCGCAGTACTTGCAGTACTTTTTTACAAGGGTTTCCATCTCTCCTCGCTCTCCCTGGCCACGCCATCTCTTGCACTCCTCCGACTTCTATCTTAATTCTTCGCTACCATCTGTTTCCCTTTCCTCCCCAACTCTATTTTTCTCACTTTAGAAGCAAAAAATCCTCTCTACATCCCTCTCTCTCCTTCTTTCCCACTCTTCACTGCTCTCACCCTCTTTCCAGTTGCCCATTTCTAACTTTCCCCTCCCTCGTATATCCAAGAAGTTACCAGCAACTTCTTGGTATATCTATTCTTCATCTCTAACTACCCAGCTTTCTCTCCTTTTCTCTTTCTCTCTCTCCCCCCCCCCCCTCCCCCACTATACACCCTCTTCCTGACTCTGTCTCCCCTTATTGGCCATTTTAACAGTTGTTCCCCTCTTGCCTCCTCATTTTCTCTCTCTCTCTCCCTCTCTCTCTCTCTCTCCCTCTCTTTCTCTCTCCCTCTCTCTTTCTATATCTTTTACTCACTCCCTACCCTTTCCTCACATCCTCCCCCTCTTCAAACGACTCTTTCCCACTCTTCTCTTACTTCTATCATTCATATAAACCAACTGTGTGCTGTGTAATCACTGCTATCGAATCTGTATGCATATGCTTCATTACTGTTCTATACAACATTTGATATCTAAATATCAAAAGGTCCCTACAGCAGTTCGAGTAATGTTTGTCAGATTTTACGTCTCTTTTTTACTTAGAACCCATAGATTTATACAATTTGAATATGGTAGGATGAACAACTTACAACCTTTTGAGCAACAAACTCCACAAAGGCAGTGTACAAATATAATGTATTACACACACACACATCAGACTAAACAGACTCCAGATTTAGCCATGCGTAAATGAAGTTCAAAACTTTTCATTTGATGAAGATAAAGAGTTTTTTTAATTTGGTCTTTGTAATTTTTATGAACCATCATTCATCACATAAACTTGAAGACTGATATGCTCTCCCTATGCTTTTCTGAAAACATGTGTGGCCTAATGAACAAGTCAATGGACAGTGAATAAAAGAGTAAAAGAAAGGGGTTCCTGCAGCGGCACTCATTTAATTTTTAATCAAATACCTGCATAATTAAAGAATACATGATTATCTTAAAGGTATTAGGTAATTTTGCCTCTGATTATAAACAAAATCCTGGATTTAGCTCATGCTACAATCATAATTTTAAACCATTAGGTCAGAAATGATTCCCATGACTTTTGCAAGCCAATCGCAGATTTGATTATCAAGATATTTATGATTGGAAATCGAAATTTCAAAAACCGTTTAACAGTCTTTTATAACACTACAGTCTATTGGGGAAAATTAGTACGGTAATACTGGTCACTCAAAGATTTTACTTTTTTGAAGCACTTCATGATTATTTGAAGTGCATTCTTTTTTAGGGCTTCAATATTACACCATATCACAGACACTGATAACATGTAGGGCCCTGCATCTCAGATTGGTAAAACTGGAAACATTGTTAAACAATGCCTTTCATAACCATTACAATCGCTGAAACTCCTTCCACATACTACTTCAAGCTTGAGCACAGAAGCAATATTACAACCAATGTAACAAAGAGGGTTACCATCATGCCCAAAGACTTATACAATTCTGAAAATCAATGGTAATTCTTAAAAAGTCAGTATAAAAATATAATGTATTACACATTTACACAATCAATGATATATGTACAAAAATGGAAATGGTCTCCAATTACATAAGTGCAGCTGCATCTGTCATACAAATGTTATTCTAGGAAAAAGGTTTTAACTTCATACAAATATTATTCTAGGAAATAGGTTTTAACTTCATACAAATATTATTCTAGGAAATAGGTTTTAACTTCTTGTAAAGCCTGAAACTGGAAGTACCCCGGAAACAAAAGCACTTTGTTGTTACATTACATCATACTGTTTTAAAAATAAAAATGATATGTGTTTATACAGCACTTAATACATTAACAATGTCTTTATAAAGCGCTTTACAGATATATCATATCATTACCCCAGTCATCAGATTAAGGCTTGAAAGTTTTTTTTAAAATCTCCTCCCCCCCCCCCCCCCCCCCTCCCTGCAGAGAAAATTCTCAAACATATTCGTTTCCTGAACCAAACTGAACACTCCCTGCTCCCCCTTTACTCATGCTTCGAGAAACCCCGCAACCGGGTAATGTCCCACCAGTTGGCATAGAGTTGGCTGCATGCCAGATTGGTGCAAGAATTAAATGGGAATTCCACTAATTACGTGTGTGAGCGATTGTCAATGATTTACCCAGAAGAGCAACTCCTATGGATCACCCTTATAGACTCTATTCTGATGAAAATACAACTTTATATCAATTGAAAGCTGAATGTATGTAGGATACAAATTTAAAGGAATAACAAATATTTTTCCTTTAGAGTATTGCACAAAAGCAAATTACAACCTCATTTTCCGCACCTCACCAAATTACGGGTCGACAGGGGTCAGATTTGCCGTAGTAACGGTGACGACATAAGATGTGGACCCGATTGGCTCGCCTACATGTATATAGCTGAGGCCATGAGCCAGGCTTAATTAATGCTAAGTCATTGTGAATTTGCATACTCCACATGACAAGATGTCATCAAGTTGATAGCTAGTTTTTAGGGTGACAACTTCTGATTTTCAAAGCTTTAGATTTAGATTTTTCAGAGAGCTGTTACTTCTCTGACAGACACTAAAAGTAGCATATAATTGGTATTGTTCTAATCTGTGGCTCATTAGCTTTCGGTTGATCTATAATTTGTCTATTTTCTTTTTCACTTTCGACAGGATCTGTAATTCTCCCATCATGATGCTGCAGATTTATCTTTACAACCGATGCTTCATAGCGAAACTGGTATTCCATCAAGTATTGTCGTGATCAAACTGTGCTGCATTGTGTGTAGGAACTTCCGATGAGGCAACTCTAATCCTGCCGTCACGATGCTGCCGAATACTTCTTCATCCAACTCTGCATGGCAAACAAGCTTCCTGTGCTGAGCCTCTCTATATCTTCACCACTAGATGGCGCTCTTTGATAGAAGACTCTGGTGGGTATTTGACCATCAGCTGTCTTCCCTGTGATGGGATCCACAACATGGCCCCTGCAATTAAGATAGAATCGAAAGAAATTAATATTTATTGTATCATTATTTTCTGAATTCAATTGCCATTACCTAAAAGCAACACATGCAACCTGTTTGTATTTTAACAACTGGGCCATTTTCATAAAAATTACAACATGGCCCCTGCAATTAAGATAGAATTGAGAGACAAGGATCCTTATTGTATCATTATTTTCTTAATTCAATTGCCATTATATAAAAGAAACATATGCAACCTGTTTGTATTTTTACATCTGGGCCCAGTTGCATATAACTTACTATTGATTGTAAGTGTCATTAATGGTAACTTCTATGGAAACCTTGATTTGAATGGCAGTTGAACGATGTTGCCATTGTAGTTAACGTTGATGGCAAAGTTACCATCAATATTAAGTTTCCTCTATTTTATCAATTTTCCACACAAAAAATAATTGATGAACTTTTTAGAGCACTTCTTAAACTGTCAAGAATTAGCCTGGTCTCAGGTATCACAGATTTTTAGGCCGCACAATATCATTAACGTTAAAAGAAAATATATGAAAAGTATATTTTTTGATAATTAGCCTACAAGTCTTCTTTTTCACATTCAAGGCAGGCATGAGCCTGAAGTTCAAACTAATGTATTATCAAAAGTACCGGTAATGCAACTTTGCTTCCTACAATATGAAAAATTGAAGAAATGGATATGAAAATCAGTTACACACAATCTTATATCATCTGTAGCACCAAGAGTGACTGATCATTTAATAATAATCAAAATGGGATGTCAAATACATATCATAATCACAAAAAAAGGATCTTACGTTCATTTTCATTGAGCTCAATAATACTGTGATTCAGTGATTTTTCAAACTCACCGTACCTGCTACATTCAAGTGGGTTCTGTTTGAAGTAGATAAATTGATTTGCTACGTCTGTGGACAAAGAACATCAAAGATTTCATCCAATTGTGACTAGACCCACCAAATTTCTTTGTCTAATCCCAATAATAATCCCAATATCCTACTAATACATGTATTTCTTCACTTAACTTGACCAACAGGTTTCTAAAATCATTACCTTATTGTATCAGGAATCTCATTCAGTGCTGCTTCACTTTTCTCTCCTCCCTCCTCTGAAAGCTGTGTCAGTGCCCTCACAATAGACTCCTCTAACCAGGCTGCAGCACCAACTTCATTAGCATCCAGCTTGAGTTCTGCGTCTAGCTGTAGGTGGGTTTTGGATGAAGTGACTGACTGGTAGACTACGATGTGGTGTTTCTTGGGGAGACCCCGAGATAGTAAAGGCGGGTAGACAGACTGCAAAATATTGTAGGGGAGAAAGTTTAAGATGTCTAATAACAACTTATTATGCATAGAGTGCTTAAAATAAATTCTGAGGGCAATAGTATAACACCAAATGAATACTGATCTTCTTATAGTACAATTCATCCAAGCTTCCCTCTTTTGTTCATATAAATCAACATAGATGTACATATATATTTTGCTCATGAAATTTACAACAACATAATGAAATTCATTTGATTTATAGTTCATTACATCAGTTCTTATCTGACTGTAGAGTTCAATTTTCAATTTAATTCAATTTGTTTAGTATGGTTTGCTTCGAGAAAGGCATGCTCAGTCTTAACTCCACAGTTTTGATTGTCATTAAAGTCATACAAAGTCTGGAAGTCAAGTGAAATTTAGCAGAACATAGAATGCTTGTAGGCTACATGAATTCCCACAGATTCTTTTGAAATTACAAAAGAAGTTGTATTGCAAGCATGTAGAGTAAAACAAAAGTTTGTTTACCTCCCACAAAGCAACAATATTCGGACTGCACCTATTTGGGTATACTTTGATTCCAGTTTCTTCATGTAACTCTCTCAAACCGGCTTCGACTAGCTAGAGAACATAAGAATTGATAATAACGAGATTAAAATGATGATAATCACACAGCTTCAATCATTGGGTTGGAGATTCTGCAGTTCATTTTATTCTTGACTACTACTAATAATTACAGGCATCGAATCCACTTCAAAGCAGATATTCAAGGTGCACTTGTGAAACAAAAAAAAAACAAAAAAAGGATTACATAAAAGCATCTGCATAAACAAAGGATCATGAGTAAGATAGAAAATACAAAAATTAGAGTACATTTGATTATATGCCGAATTATACAGATACATTTAGAGATTATTTTTAAACACTTCAACTGATCTGCTATTCCAAATCGCTTGAGGAAGAGCATTCCACAGCGAAGGCCCTGCATAGGCAAAGGATCTTTTCTCCTACTTAGTATTGAGCTTAGGAAGACCAACAAGAGAGTTTTGAAAATGTCTGACAAAATGAAGATCTGGATGGATTGTAATGATTTATCAAAGTAATGTTTTACTGTGAAGCAGAGCCGTGAACACAATTAAATAAAAGAAAAATAATTTTTTGAAACGTCTGAACTGGGCTAAAGGCTCACCGTTTCTCCCCTCTCCAAGTGACCGCCTGGAGGAACCCAGACGCCTGGAAAATTACGAAGATGGGAGGCCCTTCTGGTCAAGAGAAGGTACCGGTCAGAGGACCAGAGTAGAGTGACCACTCCACAGTCCACACCACGGTCAAGCACCTCCTGCGGTATGTGGGTAACGTCACTGGACGATAAGCCATGACAAGGGCAGAATGAAGGATGCTGGGTAAAAGAGACACATGCAGATATTATCTTTCTTTGGTTTGAATGTAGAGGGCAGTGTTTAATGAACTGTCATATAAAGTACAACCTCACCAAAGACCCATTGAAACACATGTATACAGTATATATTAAACACATGTATTAGGTGTATTTATAGACACAACGTTCTTTCTTTAGCGTAATATATAATGAATATAATCCTTACAAATGAGTATATTTCCTAACAGATGGAAAGTAGCCAAAGTATCACCCCTTTTAAAAGATGATGACCGTGCTCAAGGTGGAAAACTAGAAACCCATTTTGATTTTTGGGGTTGAAAATACAGTTCATGACCAGCTCTATCACAATTTACAAAACACAGATTATCAGTGCCACCCACCAATCAGGTTTTAGACCAGCACAGAGGTCAATAATCGGGCTCTTGATGTTTATCATGTAAATGTATATCAATAAGTTACCGCTATTACCCACTCAAAAACAAATTATTTTCCACATTGGTTGGTACACAAATGTAATAACAGTAAAACCTGAAACCATTCTGACTTTTTTTTTAAAGAGCAATTTCAAAAGCAAGAAACTTGATTGAATCCCACAAAATTAAGTGATTTTATGGTACGAAAGTTTTGTAACGATCTGAACAGCTCAATTTTTTTAAAGACAATGTAATGTGCAGAAGTTTTCTGGGTTCTACAGTAAATACTTACCTTAAGTACAACTGCATCTGTCTCTTTGGTTGGATTTGATATTACGAGTCGGTTGTCTTCTAGAGTACAGCTGACTAAGGCCTCTAATCCACTGTGTCCAAGAGAGTTCAAGATACACTACATGGTAATAAATGAAAATAGATTCATAAATAATCACACAAAGTGTATACAAATATGTATAGATTAGCCTATGTTGGAATACTGCATGCACAACAGGGCAAAATACCCCAAAAAAGGGATCTTGTATATAAATATTGACTGCTTTGAAGATTACGGTTAAAACTATTGCCAAATGGGATCTAAAAACTGTACTGTATCCTAAGATGAAGTCGTGGGTCACAGTGCAGTTTTGAGATATATGATGAGCTACAGGTTTAACTGTGAATCTTCGTATGCAGTTTAAATATCTGCAAAAATCTTAACATCTGCAAGAATCTGCAAGAATCTTCAGGAATGAAGGAGGCAGATTATGACAAAGAAGAAGAAATAATATTGCATTTTCCAGGAGAAAATTATAATTTTTGCAGCTTGTGAAAGCAATCTTGAATACAGTTTCATAATTAATATAAACTCAGGAGCAACCGGAGCGGAGGCTTCCAGTTCTCCCCTGGCCTTAACCCCACCCACTTGGAAGGGATAGATAATACAATAGATTAGAGTTTTTAATCGTTCAAAATGGCTATCTTGAAGGTGCTGTCATTCTCGTGAAATAAGCCAATGCTCATTCACTTTTTATGTAGTGGTTCATTGCGTGTCATTAAAGCTTGTGGGGGATATTTATATGGGATTCCATCTCCCCATCGGCATAGACTATACACAGAAGTGTGTGTGTAAACACTGGTTTGGACCAGTGCAGACAGCTGCAGTGGCTTATTTCACGAGAGCGCCATGGTTCTGAATTGCTGAAACTCAAGAGCACGACTTCACCCCCCACTTCCTTTTGTAAAATCCTGGACACGCTACACAATATCATCGTCATCATCATCATCATCAAGACAAAAGTCATCAACATTATCACGTCAACTAATGCATGAAGGTCTACTGATTATGATGTAGGCCTAGACTACACACACAAACTAACGTTAGTGGGACTGTAGGCGAACTTGTAGCTCAGTAAAATCTCTGCATGCCATTCTTACATCTTTAAAGACAGCTCTTTCTGCCGACCCCTTTGATAAATGACGAAGGTAAACGAGAATTCTCTCTGGTACTTTCAAATTTGCCATCGCCTTGCTCGAATTCGTCGTGTCGTCGAGAACTTTAACTGTATGTTTCCTGAGTGATTGTTACATAACCACGTACAGCTGATTTGGTGTTGCTGCAACTGATTTTGTGTTACTGCGCCCACTACGTTGAATGTTCAAATCGGATCAAAATATAAATGATGAATAGGCCAAGTTATGAATACATTTTAGATTCTCGCTTATTTTAAAGGGGATACATCGGGTAATCAGGCCCTGATGTATCATCAATTCCTATTCGTTTTCTCTTAAATACCCCGTCTCAAAATATTTCTTGATTTTTGTTATCTACCAGTTTCTTGCTTCCCCCTCTCCTTTATTGGACGACTCACTTCCTATTGATGTAACTCGCTCTATCAGTGTCTCTGTTTTTAAACGCAAACTGAAATTATATTTATTGAGTAATTATGCTGAAAGTATTTAATGTAAAAATTATGTCATCACATATAGTATAGTATTTAATTTTCTTTTTCTTGCTTCATTGTCTCCCCCCCCCCCCTTTTTTTTTCCAGGCTGGCCTTTACCTTACCTTACCAACATTTCTTCATTTAATAGCAAACTCGTTTTGTTCTGTTTTGCTCTATTGTACTTTTTCTTTTTTCTCTCTCTCTCTTCTTTTTCTTCCCCATCACCATTTCTCCTACATATAACTTTCTTCCTTCTCAACTTTTCTCTGTTATTTGTTTGAACTGGTTTGCGCTTTCGCTCCCCATCCTTATGTATATATCTTCCCATTTTCTTCTTTTCATAATACATCAATCTATCTCTTTTGTAAATATTTCCATGTGTAATTGTTTCTAGTCTGTTATGGTAGTTTAGTTGTTAAGTATTTTTCTTCAAAGAAATTAAATCCTTCAGGTATTATATTCTGTTTGGGGACCTTGCTCTAACAAGCCTAGCTTCTATAAGGTCTCCTCTTTTTTTCATGTATACAGAACATGATCTTACATAAGTAACTTTTTTTTTATAGAATTCCTTTAGTTAATAACAAAAGTTATTGTATGTTGTATGTTGTATGTTGAACGTTTCTTTTGCGCTTCAAATTATGTTTGTTATATTGATAATCTGCTGTTCCAGTTACTTTATTTGAAATTCTATGTACAATGAATAATTTTTGTGAAAGAAGAAATAAAATGAATTATGAACTATGAACTAGGAAATATAGGTCTACCTCTCACTCTTCATCACTGTAATTTGATATATTCACTATCAGTAAAATTATTATAGAGAAAATGAGAGGGGGAATATAATTATAAAGAGAGAGAGAGGGGGGGGGGGGAGAGAGAGAGAGAGAGAAGGGGAGGTGGGAGTGATGAACGGGAGGGATGGCATTATTTTGTGCCAACAATTTTGTATGTTTTACCAGTAATAATGATGATAATCATTATAGGTATTTCTGCTAATAGGGAGTTGTATGATTAGTTCAATAAAATCCAGGTCTTTTTAAATATTCAAGAAACAAGGTAAAAAAAAAACACCAAGATAATATGTCAAGGTTTATTAGCGCACAGGCGTTACACTTAAGCACTTAAAAAACTATTCTCCCCCCTTTGAATCAAATTTTGCTTTGTTTCTTTACAGTACTTTCCTGTGGCCCTCTTTTTCCCCCCCTTTTTTTTTAATGTTGAAAGAGTCTAGCCTATATTAATCATTAACTAATGAGCGCCAGCTTAATCTGCCATTTCTCCCATTTTGGTTTCTTGTGTTTTTAGAGACAGACGGGGTTCCCGAGGGTAAAAAAAGGGCTCTCAACATTTGGCAATTTTAGAGGCATTTAAGGCTGCATGATATACGTATTTTCCCCAAAAAATCTGGAGGACGGTGACGCCAAATGTTTCTTATTCTTCTTCTTCTACTACTTCTTCTTCAACTTTCTCCTCTTCTTTTTCCTCATTCTCCTACTTTTGTTTACTTCTTATTCTTCTTTTCCCGCATGTGGAGAATAATTTAAACTTCATAAATTTGACTTCATGGCAGACATTAATTTCAAGTTAGCGCCAAAAAGCCAAAAATTGTTGCTAGACACACGTTGATTATTGTGTAGCCCACACCATTACTGTACCCAGTGGCGTAATGAGCAAAAACGTTTGGGGGGGCTGACAAAAAAAATCCGCAGCACCCCACTCTAACATGCAGGCCCCGCTGAACGTTTCGCAAAGTGGGGTCTAGGGGCAAAGCCCCGGCGGGGGTCAAGGGGTATGGGCATCAGTGGCGGATCCAGGAATTTCTTACCGGGGGGGGGGGGGGGGGGGAACAAATTGGCATGGGGTTAAATATATGTAAAACGATGAAGCGACAGAACGAGGCTTAATTTAGCGGCGAGGGAGCGGAGCGACCAAGCGGGGGTGGGTCTGGGAGGGGAGTTCTGGCGCCCTCCCAGAGTAAGAAGCATTTGCAATTTTAGAACCAAATTAGACGCATTTTCAGGCACTTCCTGGAGTAATATGACGTAAAATTACTTTCTCCTACCCCTTCCAAGAGTAGGGATCTTTGACTTTTGCAATTTGAGAACCACATTTGGCGCATTAATGTCCACCGGCACTTCCTGGAACGAGGCCTTCTGATTGGTTAGAAGTTAGAGAAAAGTGATCTGTCACGTCTTGAGACGTTGTATATGCTTTGATGCCGCACAATGCACAAAGACGGTGGTCCGGTACTTCATCAATAGTACTTGCAGAAATGTTCTCGAGTGTATAAACTGTGTCGTTATCAGGGGCGTCGCTAGATCTTTGTCAGTGGGGGAGTGGGGGAGGGAGTAGAGGCCACCGATTACCGACAAAACGAGCAACCAATTACCGACAAATATATTAATGCCAATGTCCAAATGTCTACAAATTGAACCCTATAAACCCGGGGCCAGGAACTGAGTTATTTTTCAGTCTCCCCCCTCCCGCGCAAAGCGCGCAATCTTGACACTTCATTAAATTATTAGAGAAAGAAGACGATCCGTTGTACCGTTCTCGACTCTCAATTCTTGTTTGGATCCAGTTCCCCCCCCCCCCCCCCCCCCCTCGCGCGAAGCGCGGCAGTTTTGACGTTTTAATAAATTATTACTCTTAATCCTTGTCTAAATTCCTTTTCGCCCATAAGCGCGAAGCGCGGAAGCTTTCACGTTTCATTAAATTATTAGAGAAAGAAGACGATTCGTTGTATCGTGTTCTTGTCTGAATTCAGTATCCCCCCTCCCGCGCGAAGCGCGGAAGCTTTGACACTTCATTAAATTATTAGAGAAAGAAGACGATTCATTGTACCGGTTCCGACTCTTAATTCTTGTTTGGATCCAATTACCCCCCCCCCTCCCCCTCCCGCACAAAGCGCGGCGGTTTTGACTTTTAAATAAATTATTACTCTTAATCCTTGTCTTAATTCATTTTCGCCCATCCCGCGCGAAGCGCGGAAGCTTTCACGTTTTATTAGATTATTAAATAAAGAAGACGATTCGTTGTATCGTGTTCTTGTCTGAATTCAGTTCCCCCCTCCCGCGCTAAGCGCGGAAGCTTTGACACTTCATTAAATTATTAGAGAAAGAAGACGATTCATTGTACCGGTTCCGACTCTTAATCCTTATCTGAATTCATTTCCGCCCATCTCGCGTGAAGTGCGGAAACTCTGACGTTTCATTAAACTATTACTCTTAATCCTTGTCTGAATTCATTTTCGCCCATCCTGCGCTAAGCGCGGAAGCTTTGACGTTTCATTAAATTATTAGAGAAAGAAGACGATTCGTTGTATCGTGTTCTTGTCTGAATTCAGTTCCCTCCCCCCCCCCCCCCCCCATTCCGCGCGGAAGCTTTGACA